>CAXHWN010001221.1:0-572000 GCA_964020975.1 Hermodice carunculata
GTCGGCAGCCGGAGGGAGACGGTCCGCTTTGTCTCGCTTGAGTGGCCAGTGACTAGCCATACATTCATCGAAGGCCACTTTCCACTCGCAATGATAATGGGATTAGAACTGACCAGGACTCAATAGCTGCTACTGTTGAAACTGACACGGCGGCAGTGTCGACCAGTTAAAAAAAAAAATAATAGTAGGACCTACTTAATAACACTGTGTAGTTGGCATAACATTATTCAGTTAACTTTGTGGAGGGGAAAATGTATCGCACTTCTGGGTGGGACTGCGGGATGGGAAAATAGGGACATGCACCAGGGACTTGTGCAAGTCTAGAGCTGCACACCCCCACCTAAAAAGGGCAGGGAGTTGCCCCCCCCCCCGGGGGGGGGGGGTTCTACAGAGAAAACCAAACAGGATGATAATACCCATGGACTTGCATAATACGAGCCTAACCACAGTCAACAGGTTCCCGTCTGGGTGCAAAGGGCATGCGCGCACCATGCATCCAAAACTGCTCAGTTGGTCTTGTAGTCCAACCAATAAAAGGTTAATAAAGTGTTTGATAGCTTGACATCACACAGCTGATACCAAATATTTAAGTTGGGTTTTCAGAAACGAAAAAATACATGGGCCAACACAGAGAACATTACTGTGTTGCATTTGAACGGGTCGAAGAATGAAGAGTCCACTCTGGCTTTTTCCCAGGTCGATCATCATTGCGGTAAAGGGATCAGTTGATAACGATCTGATAACCAAACAGGGGGAAGCAATTAACACATGCATGTGTGTATTACCTGGACAGACTGCCCTGTGATTTGCATGAATGTTTTTTTGGATAAACCCAAATGAAAAGCTGCTTCTCTTTCATTTTCTTTCCTTTTTTTCAATTACATTTGGCCTAAATCACTGAAAAGGTATTCTTTTTTAAAAATTCAATTTTCCCTATACCTTCTCTTATAATACACAGTATGCATATTAATTTCCCGCCACAAATCATGGATTTGACGCCTGGTGATCACGGGGGACGTGCGGGTTGCACCACTGTCACAGACAGGCTATATGTGCATTTCTCACAAAATTGGCAAATTTTCAGTAATTTAAGTTCACAAATGCCAAACTGGTATTCTGCTAGTACTTCCCAATCCATATATAAGAAAAATTTCCATATGCCTTTAATAAAGATTATGTATGTCCATAATATTAGGGCTATCCCACTTGTCCCCACAGGTACCGACCCTTATCTCGCCATATCTGACCGAGGGAGACTAGGCAATCAGGTATGCAGTTGGGGCGGAAATTTGTATGCATATCTCCTATTTGGCTTCTATAGGGAGACAGACAGACAGAAAGACTTATTAAATTTACTACAGGGGAAATATTTTTTTCTCATCTATTTCTTTTCCTTTCTTTAAAATTATGTAAGTGAAAGATATTAATTTCTTTTGTTTGGCTTCAGTTGAGAATTCTTTGTGTGTTTGTATACAGAGAGAACATGAGTGATTTTAAATTTAATTTCAGCAGTGGGAATTTTAACTAAGCTCAAACAATGGAAAGAGAGGAGTAGAAGAATACAGGCAACATCAGGTATGAGGTTTTTCAAAAATTTTGTATATACTATTTTTAGCAAGTTTGTTAATGGCATCAAACAAGTTGGCTCTTCAGGGAGGAACTGTTGGGGTTTAATATCAGTTGAGTTTAAATGGTGCTGCTGTGCTCAGTGGGAAAAAAGCAAGGGGCCCATAAATGCAGTGTTAACGTACAACAAGCATAAAAGATTGTTATTGGTCTAGTGACTTAAGTTTGAGGAGCGTGCATAACCTTGGTGTTGCTGTATGATAAGAGACACTAGCATACTTTAGACATTACAAACAAAATACATTTTGTTAGATATGGTCTGCCAGGCTTTGCTTTCTTTTTTTTTTTGTGTGTGATGACCTCTGATAATCTGTGCAACCTCGCACAAATGTGTGTTGCCCTATTTTCTGGGGGTTTTCTGCTCATTTTACTAGAAACATTACAACAAATAAAACTAGGAAAGATGATTTGCTGCATAGCAAATCAGTGTGTGTGTCTTCAAAGCATATTAGTATGGCAATGTACAACTATTCCATAACACAGGAGTAGAAGTTCGAATGGCATCTCTATCTATTATAGTTTTGAAGTTATTCAAAATTTAAAATTTAAAATGCCCCTAATTTGCATGATTTTAAACATCTTCATTTCTGTGTATAAAACGGCAAAACTCCTTGTATGGAGGTACAATCATGCCAAGTTTGGAGTTTCTATGTATAATAGTGTCGGACAAATTTGCTGGTAAAGAAGAAAGAAGAAAGAAAGACAGAAAGAAACTGGAAAAGAAGATTTGCTTTAAAGCAAATCTGTCTGTGTGCCTTTAAAAGTTGTAAATATTAAATGCTACAACTTTTATCCTTTGGTACTTCACATTACATTAAGCTTATGGCTCGATGCAAATTTCAAAGTCCAATTGACCTTGACCTTTGACTTTTACAGGTCACATGTAAATTGCACAGTCTTACAATACCCACAATTTAAGCCCAACATGAACCAAATCGGAGTATAAATTAACCAAGTTATGGCAAGATGAAACTTTCAAAGGGCCAAATGACCTTGACCTTTGCCTTTTTGAAGTTACATGTTTTATAAAAATGTCCAGTGTAGCAATATGTACAATTTGAGTCCAATATGATTAGAATCGGAACGAGATTGGCCAAGTTATGACTGCATGGAACTTTCAAAGGTCCACATGACCTTGACCTTTGAACTTCAGAGGTCACATGTAAATTTTAAAAAATGTGCAGTGTTGCAATAGCTACAATTTGAGCCCAACATGATAAAAATTGACCAAGTTATGGCTAGAAGAAAGCAAGCATCGAAAGTAGCCTTTGACCTTGAAATGACCTTTGACCTTGAGATGACCTATACCTGAAGTGAACCTTGACCTCAAAAATGACATTTTGGCTTAAAATCGACCTTTGACCTTGACATGACCTTGACATTTAAGATGACCTTTACCTTTCTATGATCGAACTCCTATACACTCGGAACCACATCTACTATAGTATATAAGATATTGCAGATTTAAAACTTTAATTAACCCTCATTTGCATAATTTTGAAAAGCATGACCTCTCATTATAAAAAGGCCCAACTTTATCCATAGAAGTATAATTGTGCCAAGTTTGGAGTTTCTACCTATAATACTTTTCAAATGAAATGTCCGACAAATTTGCCTGTAAAGAAAGAAAGAAAGAAAGAAAGAAAGAAAGAAAGAAAGAAAGAAAGAAAGAAAGAAAGAAAGAAACTAGAAAGGAAGATTTGCTTTAAAGCAAATCTGTCTGTGTGCCTTCCAAAGTTGTAAATATTAAATGGTACAACTTTTGTGCTTTGGTACTTCACATTCCATTAAGCTTACTGCTGGATGAAAATTTTCCCCAAGTCCAAATGACCTTGACCTTTCACCTTTAACCTTTACAGGTTACTTGTAAATTGCAAAAATGTACATTGTTACAATACCCCCAATTTAAGTCCAACATCATTAGAATTGGATGGAAATTGGCCAAGTTGTGGCTGAGTGAAACTTTCAAAGGTTCAGATGACATTGACCTTTGACCTTTAGGGGTCACATGTAATTTCCAAAATGTGCATTGTTGCAATATCTACTATTTGAGTCCAACATGATCAAAATTGGATAAAAATTGACCAAGTTTGGCTAGAAGAATGCCACCATTGAAATTGGCCTTTGACCTTGAAATGACCTTTGACCTTGAGATGACCTCCACCTGAAGTGAACCTTGACCTTTAAAATGATATTTTGACCTAAATTTGTCCTTTGACCTGGACATGACCTTGACATTTGAGATGACCTTTGCCTTGCTATGATCGAACTCCTATACACTTGGAACTATATCTACTATAGTATATAAGATATTGAAGATATACACCTTTAATTAGCCCTCATATGCATAATTTTGAAAAGTATGACCTCTGATTATAAAAAGGCAAGACTTAACAAATGTGCAGTGTTACAATAGCTACAATTTGAGCTCAACATGATCAAAATTGGATAAAAATTGAGCAAGTTATGGCTAGAAGAAAGCCACCATCGAAAGTGACCTTTGACCTGGAAATAGCCTTTCACCTTGAAATGACCTCCACCTGAAGTGGTCCTTGACCTTTAAAATGACATTTTGGCTTGTAATGACATTTTGACCTTAAACTGACCTTTGACCTTGACATTTGAGATGACCTTTGCCTTGATATGATCGAACTCCAATACACTCGGAACTACATCTACTATAGTACATAAGATAATGAAGATTGAAAACTTTACTTAGCCCGCATTTGCATAATTTTGAAAAGCATGACCTCTCATTATAAAAAGACCTGACTTCCTCTATAGAAGTATAATTGTGCCAAGTTTGGAGTTTCTACATGTAATACTTTTCAAATGAAATGTCAGACATATTTGCCAATTTTAAAGAAAGATAGAAAGAAAGCAAGAAAAAAGAAAGAAAGAAAGAAAGAAAGAAAGAAAGAAAGAAAGAAAGAAAGAAAGAAAGAAAGAAAGAAAGAAAGAAAGAATTCCTAGAAAAACAGAAAAGTGTGTGCTGACACACACACTTTAATGAATGAGAGGGTCTGTGAAATTGTCTCCTCATCACTTGCATTTTTTTTCACTGTTGGGTATGTGTAAAGGAAACCTTATGAGGTTAAAAGTGCTTCATTTTCATACATAATATGTTGTATAACATGAGGATCAGGATGATCCAGTGCTCTGCTGATGGCAATCTGCTGCTTCTGCAAGTACAGACTTTACTGCTTTGGTACTGGATGTTGCTCACCACTAAGTGACCCAAAAATTTAATGTTTCCAAAATATAAGCCAATGCCAGTTTGACCTTTCAGGCTAAGCCAATGTCAAAACAAACAACTTCACAAGAAATCACATAGGTACTTTCCTATTAATATTTAGTGGTGACCCTGGGCCTGGGACCACCATCACCAAGATATAAGCCAGTTTATCTCACGTTTGGGTCAATTTCAACCTTTCCTCTGGTATTTATTTTTTTAGGTTAATTGTCTCTCATGCTGAATTTAATCTTGGCATTGCCCTACAAACACAATTTTCAGGGAATCCACATCAATGTTTATTTATGTAAACAAAGTCATCATATGGGCATTTCAGGTCAATTAAACTACACAGTTTTCGCTGCAGAAATAATTCTGTTGCGTAAATGTGATGATTTTATTCATACAGACATACAAATAAACATCTAATCAATTGTTTTCGGTACATCTGCTGATAAAAAAATGGAAAACAGCAGTAAAATTGCATATTTTGCCGCCTTAAACTTCGTACAATTCCCTTGCCCGTTCCAAGCATGTTTGGTCTCAATGGAAACATCAGAACCTCGTCAATATCATCATGCTGCTTTGCTTTCCTATTGGCTTAATTTTTTATTCCCACCTGCCAAACATTGTCATCTCGCATAAATTTTGGTAAAAATCTTAGAACAGAAGGCAGCAACATTCTCACCCTGCTTCAGCGAGACTCTCCTCCTGCTCGGGCGCTGATCGGCTGACAAATCATGCAAATAAGTTTGCACACTGCGCACTTACAGCAAACAAGCATGGTGGAGCTGATCATTCAAGCCAACAGGATTTTTATGTTTTCATGTCACATAAGTGCTGAAATTTAGTGACATATCAACTATAGATATTATTGTAGTGTCAGAAGAAACTATCAAGCCAGATATGCAGGTCTTCCACTTCCAACTTTTATTAGCCCTGGTACATAATATGGAGTGCCACAGGACTAATGCATACAAACTGGGTACAGCTGTCTTCTTCTGAGGAGTCGCCTATTTCAACTCTCAACTGAACTTTTTTTTTTCTCTCTCTCTCTCCTGTTGTTAACAACTCCCATGCTTATACCCCCAACCAGTTGCCATGCTAAAGCAATCAACAAAACTTTGCCCCTGCCAACGGGCTATATATTGCATGGTGGGAGATGCCAACATGTTCATAGTGAACATAAATTATATAGGAATTCAGTGTCACTTGCTTATTCAGCAAGTTGACTGATATTCTATAAATAACTTTTTGACTGTGTTTTAAATAAACTATGCAGAACAGAAAAATATCACTTTAAGATGAGATTTCTGGCCCTTGACAACTAATCTACTGCTGCAGGTGACAGACCATTGTTTTTCTTAGCTGGGCCAGGTTGTCACTACATGTGAACAATAAGCGTGCTATGTGTACAGGCCACACAAAGACCACTTCTCTTTTTGTACCTTGTTTTTGACCCACATATATGACAACCACTCTGTATACAAATATATCTTTAACTTATTTTACGTTTTTTTAAAAAATATTTTCTGCCTATGTAATGAATCCTGCATTACTGTGATGATTATAATAGAAGTACTCTACTGGCATGGTAACTGGCAATCCTTACTATAGAACAGAACTACCTATAGTACAGGTAGTTCTGCTCTAATATATATGTAATGTAAATAGTTAATAATAATAATAATAATAATAATAATAATAATAATAATAATAATAATAATAATAATAATAATAATAATAATAATAATAATAATAATCATAATAATAATAATAATAACTGGAGATAGTTGTCACGTGTGACAACAAATATACCCCCCGCATGGCGCACTGTCTCCCAATTGAGAAATCATCTTTAAGAGCCAACTTTTGTCACAATATTAATGCTATCTTTCCCATGTTACTGAATCTCCATTGCAAAGCCACCTACTCCATGTGACCACTTTTTGACCTGCCCTATGACTGTTCTTTCAAAGGATGGATGACTGTATTAAGATGCAAACAAATCTGAATGAGGGAGAAAGTATAAATGCAACACAGGCCCTACAAGCTGTACAATGCACCATATGTTAAAATCTGCTCTTATTACCATCATTCTGAATTTCAAAAATGCATAAAAATTTCAAAAAACAATCAACCAGGACCACTCATAAATATCTTGTGGGCATATATACAGGTTACATTCCCAACAAGTTTGAAGACATCCTGACCATTAATTTTAGAGAAAAAGACAAAAATCTGTCATCTTGACCAGGGGGAAGAACAGACTGACCAACTTAGAAAAATCCCTTGGGTCGATAGACTACTTGAACCACATTTGAAACGAATAGGGGTCACAGGTACAAAGACATGGCTGTTTGGACCTGGATATTGCCTAACGATGTTTTGTTAATTAACTAATTAATTAATGATCACAGGAAGCTAGTTTTTGTACTTGACCTGCTTCATCATAAGGTGCATCAGTAACCAAAATTTGGCGGAGCTACATGCAATATTTTTTTAGTTATCATGGTAATGTCCTCTGGAGATTGCCTAATGGTTCAGATCTGGAGGTTGCCTAACGATCTTTGATTAATTTACTGATTAATTATGATCACAGGAGCTAGTTTTTGAACTTTACCTGTTTCATCATAAGGTGCATGACTAACCAAAATTTGGCGGGGCTACATGCAATACTTTATTAGTTATCACATTAACGTCGTCTGGGGGTTGCCTAACAAACTTTTGTTAATTAACTAATTAATTAATGATCACAGGAAGCTAGTTTTTGTACTTGACCTGCTTCATCATAAGGTGCATCACTACCCAAAATTTGGCAGAGCTACATGCAATATTTTTTTAGTTGTCATGGTAACTTCATCCCAATGGATGGAAAGACAGACAGACAGCGGGCAAACGGTCACAAAACCAATATATCCCCCAGATCCTTCTGACGTGGGGGATATAATAATAACTACTTCACTTTTCTGCCAACATCTAACTACACAGACAGATATTCACTATAATATGGGGTCCCTGACCAACTAAGGTCACTCTGCGACCTGTTGTAAAAAAATTTAATACTTGATGAAAAAAGATGTCCATTAAATGCTACTTTTCTAAAAGGAAAAAAATGAACAGCTGTATTGCCACTATATAGTAATCTGGACCTCATCAATTTACTGTAGGCAGCTTGCACAAATATAATAGTTAGACACAATATGAGCTAAAACTATTATGTTTTTGCTGAGACACAAAATTAATTCAGATATATGTACTTAAGCATCGCTTTTCTAAAATAATTAAAAAGCTACATTAGCTGTGGGTGTCCTGTTTGAATAGACATACCTATCACATATAAAATTATAATACAATATCAAACATAATCAAGATATGATTATGAATTAAATGAAATATGAAAGTGAAGTTAATTAACATGCTTCTAGGGCAAATGTAAAGGTCCATTATTCTTTCTTGTTGTTGTTATTTTTTTTTAAGGAAATAATATATGTCCAGTAAGCTTCAGCAGCTTGCAAACACCTTACAGTGTACATGGGCCTTAATAGTCATTTTAAGAGTCTTCCCTTGGGTTACTTGTTTGTAAGGCTGAAAAATTGAATAACAGGGTTTTTTTAATAATTTCTGTGCACATAAACTGTTCATTTCTTTATATATTATGTTTAGTCCAGATGTTCATGTCAGTGAGGAAGGAGTCCACATTTCTTCATTTCAATCCAACACAACTGAAATGTCCATTCTGTGATGCATGCACATGATGCACCCAACATCTGTCTTGGCGCTAGGCTCAATGTGTATGTGCACACTGTGTTGCCCCCTTAAGTAGTCAAATGCTACGTCCTATTAAGTCATGACAAAGCAAGCCTTGATATTGGATTCATGTGTCATATTTTGGACAGCACACTTTTTAAGATGAAAGTAATGGTTTGCTGTTGTTCATCATTTGGTGAATACATGTATTCCATATTTGTTGCTCACGCTACAGTTGTCACCATGACCATGATGAGCTTGAAGGGACTCATCACAGCCCATAATTACAATTTGAAGATGCACAAATAACATCATAGATGAAATCACAGATGTCTAGAAGGCTTTCAGTCCACCTATTGGCAATGATTCCACATGTTTTTTTTGTCAATATCAACAATATATTGACCATTGCACTCACCAGTACCTTGCATGGTAATCAACAGGAATGCATGCATTGACCAATAAGTACCCAAATTGAAAAAAAAAATCATTAACAAGAGTGCTGTGTGAACAGCCCATGTTCAGCTGACCAAGACATTCATCACTCTTGTAGTTCTGTGTACTTGGGATAGGGTCAAGGTCACCCATGTACTGAGTAAGTCTGACCCTTATGGAAGATCACTAACATGTGTAACATCAAGGTCCCAGTTCAAGTAGTTCACAAGTTAAAGTTATGTATGTTGCACTGTGACCTCAGAATTGAGGTCAAGGTCAACCTTCATAGAGAAACATTAACATATGCAACATCAAGGTCCTACCTCAAATAGACCTCAAGTAATAAAGTGAACAGCAAATTTCATGTCAGTTGTCCTGTGACCTTAAGAATGAGGTCAAGGTCCAAACATCACTGGAGCATGACCACTTGCAAAATATAGGTAGACACTAATCAAAAGTACATCCCTACCATGTTTGACACAAATCTGGCCAAAATTATTACAGTTAATACCATTACCAGAAATTCTCATGTTTACCTTTCCTTTTAAAACTTTTTTCCCAAGATTTTTCCACATAAAATGATAAAATTTTTTTTTAAAAATCCATTTGAATAAACTTGGTACAGACCCACCCAAGGTACATTGCCACCAAGTTTGAAGTGAATCTGGTTGACAATTTCAGAGAAAAAGTAAAAAAAATGTAAATTGTGGACGTAGAGGGAAAGACAGACAATGGATGCCTAACTACCACATGACCTGAGCTCTGGCTGACCGAGTTAGAGAAGAAGTCAAAAATGTGAATTATGGATGCAGACGGAAGGACAGACCACGGATGCCTAACTACCGCATAACCTCAGCTGACTTGTCAGTCAGCTGCACTAAAATTGGACATTAATTTTTTTTCAATTAAAAATTTGATAAAGTACAATTATGAATTTAGATAGACATAAAACATGAGTTAAAGGGCACAATAAAAATATTTTCACACCAATATTGTATAGTATTGTCATTCCTATCTTATATGATGGTAGGCCCTGTCTACACAGGACACCTCTTCATGCAGCAAATGTGGCATTTACAATATATTTTTCCCCTCCTCAGTGGCCAACCCTCTTACAAGGACCCATTTCTGGTGCATTTGGGGCGACGTTCAAAAAGAGGAGTCACTGTATTGCAATTCTGTGTGAGAACCCATTCCAGAAAATTGGTGATATTAGATATGGGAGGGGGGAGGGGGAAAATTTCCATCCATGGTTTTATTGGATAGTTGGAAAGTTTTTCTTTGTACACGATGTACTTGTGATTAGTGGCATTATGGGGGGGGGGGGGGGAACTTGCCTATGTGAGTTAGGTGTTTCAACAAAGCAGTCTGTCAAACAAGCAGAAACAGACAGGGGAGGGATCTCTATAACTGCCTTGGAGACCTCTGGTTGGCTTCAATAGGGCATCACAGTCTTCTACACATTCACACGTGGTCTCTAATTGGGTTGAATACAGTGTCATAACATAAAACAAAGGAACATCATATTCCTTTAATTCCGTAATACACCAGCTTGGGATGCTTGTATTGAAAATACAAACATGTTGCTACCAGTTAGGAGAATGACTTGTCCAGAGATTAATGGCATGGAAACAAGTCTTGTGCTGGTTCCCAGCTGATGACCTGATTTTATAAAAGCTAATTAAGCCTAAAACTTTCTTCTAACTTTCAAATTTTGTGAATATGATATGTTCCTTACACAAAATAATTTCTTATAATGATTTAGACCCATACACTTTTTCAGTGAGTGGTATGGAATAGGACTTTGCTCTTGGAATATTGGACTTGATAGTGTTCAAACAGTACTTGCGCCTACAGATTTGGGTTTGTTAAGTTTCTCTTTATATTAGATATTGACTTTTCAGGGGTTCCTATTTGTGGATGTTTGGCATTCCAGTTGTTTAGAAGGTGACACACCTCCTAGAAGCCAAAACAGGACTATAAATGCTGGTCGGCATCACTGAGGTGTGAATACCTCACCACAAAACACACAGTTTCATCAGCACGAAATGCTACATATGTACATCTAATTCACTCTTTGAGAGCCACAATTTGGACTCAGTCAACAGTTTTTTGATGGTGTCCTCTGGCTGCTATGCACCCAAAACATGCCGGGGACAGCTGTTGACCAGGCCTCATATAGTCTATGTCACTACAGACACGCTGCTACTTGAATGAAATGTTGTTTTACAAAATGCATGAATGCAGCACCTTTATTATAATTCAGAGCAGTTTGTTTCAACTTATGTGGCAGTTGGCACTGAAACAATTAAAGAAGATCATCACCACAGCCATCTGTTATCCCTCATTTGGCAAGCAGTGTTGACAACAGGCCTGACAAGTAAAGGGACCGTGCTAATGTCATTAATGTACTTCAGCCTTTACCTCCAAAACATTGGCCCAAATACTGTCATTACCCCTCCCAATCCAGAACGTAGCAGACTGTTGCGACTATAGAGAGAGAAACACTGGATGCACCAACTACGTTCCTTGGAGCCCTTCGGTCTGAATATCATGGGGAAGTGAGTACACTTGTTCCGTATAATGCTAAATTTTCATTGTTGTTGCACATTTTCCCTTGATATAGGACCTTAGAATCTCCTCTAGTCATACACTGGTATGAGACAATGAGAATAACTGAACACTATGCCCTAGAAACTGTTTTAATAACACTTCTAACCATTGTGGAATCATTCATATTTGGTCTCACATCACCCCACTATATACAGTGACTGATCCAACAGTCTATAGGATTCTCTTTCCATATTTGGGAATCATTCCATGTTCAAAGGCTTTTTTGAACTTCACTGATGAATGTGAATAACCAATCACACTGAGGACGTCACGCTCTTGACGTTAAAAAGAATATATGTAAAGCCCTTGGTAACGGCAAAGTTACCATGACGTATATAAGTGGGCCGCATGGCAGTTAGTCTCCAGTCCCTGATGAGATCCACCTTGATCAAAACCGGTCGAACTGTAGCTCTTTGTACCTCGAGTCACCAAGGCCCTTGCCCCGTCTCATTTGCTCTGTCATTAATCCAAGAGCCATGCCCGGGGGCATGAATGTCTCGACAGTATAATTCAAGCCACTCCTTTTTTGTTGACGGACGGACGGAAAGTGACTGCTTAGTCTCGCCAACAGCTTATGCTGGCGAGACAATAAACCAATAAGCATTCTAGTACCAGTGCTGCCACCTAACATAGGAACACTATTGTTTAACCCAGGCAGGTGATGACAAAAAAAGAAATTCCAGAGGGTCATAAAGAAAGGTCAAACATGCCACATACATCACACTGTCATTAACAACATGGGCCACATCTGTAAGTTCTGCTGTCAATACAAGAAAGTGCTCTGCATGTTCTTGGTCAAGCTCAACTTCAAATATGCTAATCCTATGGGATGAAATGATGCAAGCTGAAAAAAATTTCCAAACTTGAATAAGTATCAGAATTCATTTTTTTGTAGTTTCTACATGTATACTGGGCTGCTCAGAAATCTCTTTTAAATTTGACACTGGCAGCCCAAAAGAGACAGTATGTCTCTCTCTGGGATGGTGGTGCATAGTAAGTGCACATGATATAACAGCATTGAGGTTTTGGATACAGTCCCCAGAGTGTTTGACAATATTGTCACAACTCTCCAGCAACTCACTCCAATTCATTGTAATTGAAAAACTGGAAATCATATCCCACTGGAAAAACTGAATGTTGATTTAGCCAGCTTCATGCAAAAGGGGCCTTGTGTCAATCACAGGGACTGAGCTGGTTTGTGGCACTATCCTAGTCACTATGAGGGACCTAGCAGGAAGAGCCACTGTCCCTGTCAGCTATCAATGTTGTATGCTGTAGTGGCTTGTCAAATGGGATCACAGTCACAACTTTTCCAAGCTCTCCCCAACCACATCTTTAAATGCCACCTGTGGCAAAGTAAGCGTTTACATCTGATACCAGTCTCACTGATCCTCATGATCCCACAGCATGCCTGGCTAATACACATCATAGCTGGACCTCTACACCCTCATAATAGTGGGGATAAAACCACCATTATATTTACTGTATATTCTCATATTAGCATAAAGGCGTATAACTTTTGTTGCGTCACTTTTTAAAATAAAGTATGCGGTTGGTGTTGTGCAGACACCTTTCATTGAAAACATTCAAGATAAAAAGGTGAGTCTATAAACAGATTCAAAAGTTATGCCAGTGTTTACCTGCCAGAGAAAGGAAACATGTGCTCTGAGCACGGCTTGCCAGCATTACATCACTGTGTATGAATATGTGATTTGCCCTCTGTTTATAAAACTCATCATGGAAAAAATATCTGTCAAACCATACAACACAAACAGGCTGATAAGTTCATGTAATAGTCTAGCTGAAACAGTGGGTTAATTCCAGGTAAATGGCCCCCAAAGGTGTCCGCACAAGACAACCAAGAACTATTTAGTGTGGTAACCTGCACCTGATTGGCTGCAATGGTGTATTCATACCAGTGAGAATTCTTTATTTGTCCTCTTCACGCAAATCACTTTACTTCATTTCCTGGGAAGTGACTCTATGCAGTGTTAACCCTTTAACTGACTATCTAGAGTTATCCTTAAAAGTGACTCTATGCACTGTTAACCCTTTAACTGACTATACAGAGTTAACCTTTAAAGTGACTCTATGCAGTGTTAACCCTTTAACTGACTATCTAGAGTTATCCTTAAAAGTGACTCTATGCACTGTTAACCCTTTAACTGACTATACAGAGTTAACCTTTAAAGCGACTCTATGCAGTGTTAAAACCCTTAAAGTGACTCTATGTAGTGTTTAGGACTTTAAATACATGCGACTGTTTCTGAAGAAAACCAAGTTATAGCTTGATAAAGTACTACTTACTGATGCAAAGACAGCCTGAGTATATATTTTTGGGTCAGTATAATCATGAACTATAGATACGAGCAAAGATCAATCATTGTCCTTGCCTAACTGTTAAATAAAGACAGGGATTATAAAATGGTCGGGTTTTAACCTGTTTTCATCTCTTTCTTCTATATAACAAATGATAAAACAGTAAAAATGGTTTCGTTCAATTCCTAACAATATTATCCCAAAAACTTGGCCATAGTTTTTGAATATCTTGTTTATTTTAGGAAATATAGCTTTGTAAAGTTGAAACAAGAGGGCTGTGTGAACAGCCCGTGCCTCAGCTGATCTTGACATTCATCACACTTGCAGCTCTACGAACTTGGGAAAGGATCAAGGACACCATGTTCTGAGTAAGTCTGACCTTTATAGAAGAACACTTACATGTGCAACATCAAAGTTCAAGTAGTTCTCAAGTTATAATGAAGAGTAAAATTCATGTATGTTGCACTGTGACCCCACAAATGAGGTCAAGGGCATTCATGTACTGTCTCAGCATGACCTTCATACAGAATAATTAACATGTGCAGCTAACTCAAAACAGATCTCAAGTTATCAAGTAAACAGTAAATTTCATGTCAGTTGTCCTGTGAATTAGCATTAGAATGCCCATTGACTTACATAGTAATCAATAGGAAAGCTGCATTGAACGATAAGTACCCGAATTGAAAATCCTTAAAAATCAGGAATCCAAAGCAGTGCCACTTAGTAAACAACTGTTTGACCCTTCCACAACAACATATCCATCACATTTCAGCTTAAACTGAGGGACGGTTCTGAGAACAAGTGAAAAATAGCAAAACCATACCAAAAAAAATTCATAAAAAATTGCAGCGCCACCTGGTGAACAAATTGGGAACTAGGTGTCCTTTGGAGTGTCTATGTACGACATCAAAGCAACTGGGTGAGCAGTTTTAAAGGAGAAGAATTTTTAAGGTTTGCCCCGAAAAAGAACAAAAAAATTCAGAAAAAATCCAAAAATCAATAGAGCGTGACCATTTGAACAAACTTGGTAGAGACCCACCCAAGGCACATCTCCACCAAGTTTGAAGTGGATCTGGCTGACGGTATTTGAGTAGAAGTCGAAAATGTGAATTATGGACAGACAGATGACGGACGACAGACCCTCACAAAACCTCAGCTGACTGACAAGTCAGCTGAGGTAAAAATCTGACTTTCTCGTGTTTCTCTTTGACAAGGTAGATCTTTCAACTTTGCACACTGATATTTCATAAACTAAACAAGATATCCCAAAAATATAGCAAACTTTTTTTGATAATATTATTAGGAACCAAACAATACCATTTTTACATTATTACCATTTGTTTTGGAAGTGAAATAAACATAAACAGCATAAAACCTGGCCATTTCATTATCACTGTGTTTGTTTAACAATTAGTGCAGGGCAACTGTTGCTCTTTGCACCAATTTGTAGTTCATGACCATACACCCTCAAAAATATGTGCTTTTGCTAGCATTGCATCAATAAGTAGAGTACCGTAGAGGGCTGGTACAGTTGGTTTTCTTCACTATGGTCCAATGTATTTAGAGTCCTTAACACTGCAAGTGATTCTATCCAGTGTTAACCCTCAAGGTGATTCTATGCAGTGTTAACCCTTAAAGTGACTCTATGCACTCTTAACCCTTGAAGTGACTCTATGCACTCTTAACCCTTGAAGTGACTCCACCCAGTGTTAACCCTTAGAGTGACTTTACCCAGTGTTAATCCTTAAAGTGACTGTACCCAGTGTTAATCCTTAAAGTGACTCTATGCAGTGTTAACCCTTAAAGTGTTCAATTCTACAGTCAACAGCTTTCCTCAGTTCATAGTGAAACTGTGTAACCAAAGCTTATCAATCCAATTAATCAGTATTTATCACATAAACAGTATAATTGAAGTAGAAAATATCTGCAATGTCAATGAAGCAGCAAATTCTAGTTACAGCTATAACAAGAGGCCCATGGGCCTGATGCCCTGCTGACATATACATGTAATCTGATTACCATCACCAAGAATTCATTTCCTCCCACCATGAACCTGAGCAATTAGTCAGTCATCCACATGAAGCAACATAAAACTTATACATGAACAAATCTGTGACACATTAGATATCATTCCCCTTATTCTTATTAACATATTAAATTTAGAGTTCTTGACCTTGAAAAATAGGTCGTCACAAAACATACAACAAAATTTCAATATTAGCCTAGTACATGTGATGTACGTTTTGCAGTTCCTTCTCAATTTTTGACCTACATGGTAATCAATGGGAATGCACGCATTAACCAACACATACCAGAATAAAAAAATTCTTAACAAGGCGTAATGCCTGGTGAAGCTTATTTTGAATGATCGAGAGGAGTACTTTCATTTTGTTTTGCACTTACAGTGTTGACAATGGAGCTGTGTGGTTTTTGCATTGAGCAGTTTATTTAAAGATACTGGGAATGTGTTGTAATTCCAACAATTTGAGCCAAACATGATCAAAATCAGATGAAAAGTAACCAAGTTAAGGCTAGATGAAAATTTACGAGGGCCAAACAACATTGACTTTTGACCTTTTAAGGTCACATTTAAATTACAAAAATGTGCATGTTACAATAGCCACATTTTGAGCCCAATATGAAGAAAATCAAATGAAAATGACCAAGTGAGGCCCACTTGAAAATTTCAAAGGGCCAAATGACCTTGAACTTTTGAGGTCACGTGCACATAATAAAAATTTGCCTACAATTTGAGCCCTACATGAACAAATCCCATGAAAATTGACCAAGCTACAGCTAGATGAAAAATTCAGCAGGCCAAATGACTTTCACCTTAAGAGGACACATACAAATTACAAAATGTGCAGTGTTACAATACCTATCATTTGAGGCCAACATGATTAAAACTGAATATAAATTGATCAAATTAAACTTTGAAAGGGCCAAATCAATACCTTTGACCTTTAGAGGTCACATATAAATTACAAAGTTGTGCAGCATTACAATTTGCATATATTTGCATCCAACATGAACAGAATTGGATAAAAATTGACTGAGTTCTGGCTAGATGAAGGTTTCAGATGGTCAAATGACTATGACCTTTGAAGGTCACATGTTAATTACAGATATGTACATTAGTACGTTCCCTATATTTTGAGCCCAACACAAAATCAGATGAAAATTAACCGAGTTAAAGCTAGTTGAAAATCTTAAGATGGCCAAATGACTTTGACCTTTAGAGGTCAAATTTTATGTACTGAAAATGAAAGGTTCCTATGTAGGTCTGAACACCTGCAAAATTAGGTCACGATCACAGACTGAATACACAGGATAACCTTTTAGTTGTATTAGATGGCATACAAAGATTATCCAGTATTGTTCAAAAAGGTCATTGATAACTCTGAGTTATGACCTTCTTAAAATCGACAACAAATAAAAGCAGAATATCATGACCTTGAAAAAAAAGGTCAAGGTGGCAAATCAAAAATAGGGTGCAAAAGTACAACTGGTACACTGGTGTAATCCTGCTATAATGACAACTGGCAGGCCCAGCCATCTCTGCAATTTCATGTTTACAAATTTGTTTGAAAAAAAAAAAAAAATTCAAAGAACGCAGTACCCTTCGGCTGCCTTCAATATCTTTTGCTGTAAGTGAATAGGAATAGTGTCCCATAGTATCAGGTATAGTGTATGATCAGAAAGCTGCTGGTAGCCTGTAGTGTAAGAGATCACGGCCATTTTGCCACTCATGAAATAATTTCGCAAATGGAGATCTTGTCAGAAATTCAACAAATACTACTATTGTACACTTAACCTTTGACCTCAAAAACATTAGGTCAAATACAGAGGTATAACCTTGACTTTCAATAGCCTTCTAGATCACCCTATGTTCCTTTTTTTGTTTTAAGATTTAGATTTCTAGATGCACAATGTCACTCAGCAGACTTGTGACCCGTGTGTGACCTTGCAAATTAGGTCAAGGTCAATTATGCTTGCACACAAAGCAAGCCTTATAGTGGTGTACTATCATATGTGATTTGAAAGTCCTGTCTCAAAAGCTTCTGAAGTTATAGTGGTAAACAAAATTTCAATGAATAGGTCACTATGACCCAGATACTTGACCTACTGACCTACTTTTGATTCATGACACATTTTTGGTTATGATACATGTGTGTATAAAATTTCATGTAACTGACTTGAATACTTCCTTACTTATAACAATACCACCATTGTGCACTTGACCTTTGACCTCAAAAAATACGTCAAATATAAAGCTATGACCTTGATTTTCGATAGGCTTCTAGATAACTCTATGAAGCTTCTTGTGTGTAAGCTTTAGATTGCTAGATGCAGGCTTTCAATAGTTAGAATGGTAACGTTGCTCAGCATGTGACCATTGTGTGACCTTGAGAATTAGGTCAAGGTCAACTACGCTTGCACACAAAGAAAGACCATATAGGAGTGTACTATCATGTGCAACTTGAAAGTCCTGTCTAAAAAAATTCTGATGTTAAGTGGTAAACAAAATTTCAATGAATAGGTCACTGTGACCCAGATACCTGACCTAGTGACCTAGGCTTTGAAGTTTCTGAGAGAGAGAGAGAGAGAGAGAGAGAGAGAGAGAGAGAGAGAGAGAGAGAGAGAGAGAGAGAGAGAGAGAGAGAGAGAGAGAGAGAGAGAGAGAGAGAGAGAGAGAGAGAGAGAGAGAGAGAGAGAGAGAGAGAGAGACGAATCCAAAACAAAAGCTCCTTACAAAATGACCATCCTGTTGGTATATAAATATACTTCAAGAAAATTTTATTGCCTGGCAATTTCAAAGGGCAATCATTCTTATTAATTCAAGAAACAACACAACCTAACAAAATAGTACAATTTTTTGTCTGCAAAGGTCATCTGGTTCAGGACAGATTATTTTGAGACTCTGATCTTCCAACAAAACACGCACTCAACAAAAATACTGGACAGTTCTTAGACCAATAATGGGTACTGGGGTATCAATATAGATGCCTTACACATAACTAATGGATTTATAGTTACATATTTGCAAGTTTTTCATCAGATTTTACCCAGCGAGTAAGGACTCCCTGCTGAAAGTGTCCCCTACAATGTAATACATTGAAATGGTGAAGCGGATCGCTTCACCAAAAATCAGGGATCCAGAGTATCGCTACCAAATGAACATTTTTGTGTACATACAAAATGATACAAGGGTAATCTAGCTTTAACAGTACAAACAATATTATAGCCTTCATACCCTTAGGGGTCAGCTAAAATTGTCAACATTTTCACATTAGTACATAGAGTACTGTTTCATAAGACCCCCTCCCCCTTGAAATTAGTACTTTAAAAATGTTGATTTTCAAACCAAAATGCAAAGCTATATTGTTTGGCCACATGTTCAGACCCTTAAACCTGTGCATCTAACGTTTAAGCTTCTTATACAAATATTACCATAAATATTTAAGTTTGAAACATTTATTGGTAAGCAAGAAAATCAACATTTTCATGTATTAAAAAAAAAAAAAACACTGGCCCTCAGCCCCCTCCCACCCAAAAGCGTAATCTGTGTACTTATGTGAAAATGTTGACATTTTTGACTGGCCCCTTAAGTGTGTACATAAATGTGGTCATTGTATACCATGTAGTTCTTAACAGTAAGTGATGATATGGGCTATCTCATATAAACACATTATTGTACCACTGTCAATGCTTGAACACAGAGGTGCCAAGTCTCCCAATTTGGCGGGAGATCTCCCGTTTTTCTAATGATATAAATCACCGAAATTTGTCTATCTCCCGCTTTTTTACCTGTTTCCTCCATTATGATATAATAGGACTCCCGCTTTTGGTAACATTTTTCAGCTTGAGCACCCGATTTATATGTTGGGTAACTTGGCACCTCTGTGAACATACATTAAATCTGTTATAATCTTTCAGAAACTGCATTGTACCATGCTGTCCAATGTGACGCAAAGAAAGATAATTTATGATTCACTGCATATAAATGCTTATAAACTGAAACTTTCCTTTTCAATTGAAACAAAAACTAATGAAATTGATAGGTGTATTTTTCAATCTATCAAACATAGTGAAATATTGTCTAAATGATGTGCAGAAATTTACTGCAACCCCAAATTTTTCTAAGTTTTCCCCAAAACTTTTTGAAGAGAAACAGTCCCAGAATTTGTGAATTATTGTTTCCTGGGAAATACCACAAATGTTGCACATTTCACTGTTTGTAATTCCCATTTTGAACAACCATGATTTGTTGACAATTATTCTATGCAAATTTTTGAACTGGAAAGCTTGAAGTTTTGTTTCATGGTAGTACTGAATGCTAGAAAAAAAAATCCATTGTTGTCTTTCACTCCAGATATCAGGAATATTTCCATCCACATTTTATCACAAGTTGGATCTCCTTTACACCTGTTCTCTAGATACATCCAATAAACATCCCTGATTCAATGTTAAATTTATAATTAATTTGTGATGGGGTAAGAAATTCACCATTTGTATTATGATATCATTAATGGACAGAACATGATGGTCATACCATTTTTTTTTTTTAATTACAAAAAATGGCTCTTTCTCTTTGAATTTGTTTTCATTTAACCCTAGGACTTCCTTACATATAGAGACATTTGTAACAGGTGTTTCAAAAGAGTAGAATTTATGCCAAGCTTTTAAGATCTCTTGGTAAAAACAGGGGACGTTTTTCCAGATGGTCCCAACAAAGCAACGACATCGAAAAGGGTTAACAACAGATACACCAGGAAAAAACTGTAGACAGATATTCTTCCAATCAGTCTCTTCATTTTTAAGCATACACTTTACCCAACTTACCAATGAGGACTTAACCTTTGTTACAAATTTTGGAACCTTTAATCCTCCATTTACTGGTTTTGGATACATAATATCAATTTTTACTTTTTGAACGTTATTTCCCCAAATAAACATATAAATTTCTTTTTGTACTTTTTTAACCATATCAGTTGTAAATGCTACTGTAGTTGCACTGTAGACTAATTTAGAAACAGACAATAATTTAACAACTAAAATTTTACCAATCAATGATAAATTGCACATCTTCCAAATACATGTATATAATATGTCCTACATTGATTTGAACTTTTCTTCAAAATTTTTCATACCTATATCTTGCTCATCAGCAGTGAATTTTTATAGCCAAAGGGCTAAAGTCTACTGACCACCACTTTGCAGGGATGTTGCCTGACTGCCTTCCAACATTAGCACCAATCCATGAACATTTAGTTTTGTCCAAATTTATTTTAAACCCCCACTGACTTACACAGTAATCAATAGGAAATGTGCATCTTCCAATAAGTACACAAACTGAAAAAAAAAAAAAAACTAGAACAGGCTGATTTTCCAACAGAAAATAAAAATGTGTCCACGTGCGCCCTTACTATGGTCACCCTTATTTTTATAAATAGGCATACCGACTCTGATGATCTACAGATTTGCTGAAGGTACACTCTTTATTGACATATCAAAATGTTGATTTTTGACGAAATGCCCATGTGACCTTGAAAAATAGGTCAAGGTCATACATCTGCAGTTACAACCAAGGTCTTACAAAAGTCTTGCAAAGAAACATAATCATACAAAATGTCAACCTCTTTAAGTCAAATCTTGATCTCGAGTGCATCTGTAATGATTTTTAAAAAGTGGCTATGTGACTTTGAAAATAGATCAAGGTCACCCATCTACAATCCCAACCTAGTTCATGTTATGGTTCATAATCATGCACAATTTCAACATCCTAAGTCAAATCCTTGCGGAGTTATTGCGTCCTCGTCAATTTTACATGACATGCCCATGTGACCTTGAAAAATAGGTCCAAGGTCACCCATCTGCATTCCCAACCTAGTTCATATTATGGTACATGTTCATGCATAATTTCAACCTCTTAAGTCAAATCCTTGTGGAGTTATTGCATCCACATCAATTTTACACGACATGCCCATGTGACCTTGAAAAATATATCAAGGTCATACATCTGCAGTTACAAGCAAAGTCTTACAAAAATCTTACATAGAAACATAATCACACAAAATATCAACATCTTTAAGTCAAATCTTTCTCGAGTGCATCTGCAATGATTTCCAAAAGTGGCCATGTGACCTTGAAAATAGGTCAAGTTCACCCACCTACAATCCCAACCTAGTTCATATTATGGTACATGTTCATGCAAAATTTCAACCTCTTAAGTCAAATCCTTGGGGAGTTATTGCGTCTGCGTCAATTTTACATGACATGCCCATGTGACCTTAAAAAATATGTCAAGGTCACCCATCGGCAATCCCAAGCAAGGTTTTATATAGGAACATCTTCACAAAAAATTTCAGCTTCCCAAGTCAAATCTTTCTTGAGTTATCGTGTCCACAAAGCACACAACAATGTGTTGAAGAAGAAGAAGAAGAAGAAGAAGAAGAAGAAAAAGAAGAAGAAGAAGAAGACGAAGAAGAAGAAGAAGAGGAGGGGGAGGGGTGGGGGAGGGGGGAGGAGGAGGAGGAGGAGGAGGAGGAGGAGGAGGAGGAGGAGGAGGAGGAGGAGGAGGAGGAGGAGAAGACGACGATGAAATGGATGCAAAAACAATATGTCCCCCTGTTGCACGGGGAGACATAATTGTTAACAATCAGGAATCCAGAGATGTGCCATCTAGTGAACAACTGGCCTGACCCTTTCATGAGGTACATATCCACCAGTTTCAGCTGAGTCTGAGCGATGGCTCTGGAAAAAAAGTCAAAAATAAAAAAATAAAAAAAAATAAAAAACAACAACACCAAAAGATCATTAAAAAAAGAAAGAATATAATTACAGTGCCATCTGGTGAACAAATTAAGAACTAGGAGTTCCTTGGAGTGTTTTTGTGTGATATCAGAGCAATTGGGTGAGTGGTTTTGGACAAAATTTTTTAAGATTTGCACAAAAAAAAAAAAAAGGAACAAAAGAATTCATAAAAAATCCAAAAATCACTGGAGCATGAAAATCTGAACAAACTTGGTAGAAACCCACCCAAGGTACATTGCCACCAAGCTTGAAATCAATCTGGATCACAGTTTCGGAGAAGAAGTTGAAAATGTGAATAAGCATTAGAATGCCCACTGACTTACATACTAATCAATAGGAAAGGTGCATTTACCCATAAGTACCCAAACTGAAAATATTGTTAAAAATCAGGAATCCACAGCAGTGCCACCTAGGTAACAACTTTGTTTGACCCTGTTACAAGGAACATATCCACAAAATTTCAGCTTAATCTGAGTGACGGTTCTGGAGAAAAAGTTGAAAATAGGAAAAACACAAAAAATCATAAATGAGGGCTGTGTGAACAGCCCATGCTCAGCTGACCCAGACATTCATCACTCTTGTAACTGTCAACTTGGGATAGGATCAAGGTCACCCATGTACAGGGCAAGTCTGACCTTTATAGAAGAACACTAACATGTGCAACATCAAGGTCCCAGTTCAAGTTCTTCTCAAATTATAATGAAGAGTAAAATTCATATATGTTGCACTGTGACCCCAGAAACGAGGTCAAGGTCACTCATGTATTGTCTAAGTAAGACCTTCATAGGGAAACATTAACATGTGCAACATCAAGGTCCTAACTCAAAACAGATCTCAAGTTATCAAGTAAGCAGTAAATTTCGTGTCAGTTGGGAATGAGGTCAAGGCCCAAACATCAGTGGATCACGACCATTTGCACAAAATATGTAGACACTTATAAAAGGTACATCCCTACCAAGTTTGGCACAAATCTGGCCAAAATTATTTAAGTTATAACCATTACAAGAAATTTCCATGTTAATCAACTATTTCAAAGTTCTATTTCAGCAGATCTATTGGCACATACAATGTTTTGCACATCAAAAATTACAGACAAGATAACTGGGGCATGACTGAATCAGGCAACATTCATTTTTACAGACGTAGAGAGTAACATATGGCTTCAATGTTGATAAACACAACTTTCTTCATTACCTTAGAATTGCTTCACGTGTATGTATATAGTCAAAACTCTTGAAGTTGGCTCCATACATGCAAACATAGTATTGCCATTATTACAGACACCACAAACTGAAAGATACTGTGTCTTAGGGTTGTGACCTACATGTGGACAAAAAGTTTCTTGCCAGCATCCCCAGTTTGAAGTGGCATGACTTTTTCTTCTGAACCATACAGAAGCAGCTAAAAATCAATGGTTTTCTCTACATAATAGCGCCAGTAACTCTGTTCTGTGCTCCCTCTCATGTTCCCCCTCCCCAGTCATAATGTATCCTCTTTGTTACATTGATTCTTGACTTGAAAATCGCATCACTGCAGCCCTATCGTATTGTCCAAAGATTGCCAGCCGCTATTGGAGGGTTATTACAGGGTAGGCATTGAGTTTCTCTCCAGGGTTCCACTTGTATTTATCCGATCTCCAGTGACCTGGCCAAGCTTTCCCTTTTATATCCCATCTTCAATCTGACTGTTTGTTTGTCTTATTTATTTCTTAGTGCAAGGCAATAGGCTTTGGTAACACTAGCATTTAGCAGTATTAAAGCCAGCAATGGCAGCTGCTGGTGCACAACTTACCACTCTTGGTATGTGATTGTACAATATATGTCTACGGCTGCCATCTTAGGGCTACCTTATGAACTTTTAATTTCCCCAGGTAACCTATCTATAACTGTGCACAGGGTGTAGAGTGTTGCAGACACAGCCAGATTTATGGCTGCCTGTGGTGGTCAATAACAATGCCTTCGTCTGGCCATTCTTCATGGCCCAGTGGCAGCACAGTTGTCCTAGTCAGTTCTGCCTGTCAACATGTCTCCTGTCAGCACTGCACTTGCAATATTGCATCATAATATCTATTGGGAATTGCCACAGGCACAGGAAAAAATTCTGCACAAAGCAACGCTCTTGAGGCCAACAAGCCAGAAGAAGCAGTGAAGCTTCACAAATACCATGGCAAGGTTTCCAGCAGACAGGCAATCATTTCTCTTCAGCATATCACTCTGTTGCTTAGGAACTTGAGATTCACCATAAAAAAAAAATAATAATAAATAAATAAATAAAATAAATAAAATAAAATAAAAAAAAAAAAAAAAAAAAAATCAACAAGAGGGCTGTGTGAACAGCCCATGCATAGTTGACCTAGAGATTCATCACATATTCTGTGAACTTGGAATACCACAAATAGGTAGACACTTATCAAAGGTACATCCCTACCAGGTTTGACACAAATCTGGCAAAAATTATTTGAGTTATAACCATTGCAAGAAATTCCCATGCTAAACTTTCCTAGTAAGATTTCTTTAAAGCCCCCCCCCCCCAAAAAAAAAAGAAAAGAAAAATCTAACAAAGTCCAAAAATCACTGGAGCATGACCATTAGAACAAACTTGGTAGAGACCCACCCATGGTACATTGCCGTTCTTTGTAACCCTAGGGATGAAGTCAAGGTTCAAACATCACTGGAGCATGAACACTTGCACAAAATAGGTAGACACTTATCAAAGGTACATCCCTGCCACATTTGACACAAATCTGGCCAGAATTATTTAAGTTATAACGATTAAAAGAATTTCCCGTGTTAAAGTTTCCTATTAAAATTTTTTAACGATCCCCCCCCCTTAAAAATCATTTTAAAAAAAACAAAAATCACTGGAGCCAGACCATTTGAATAAACTTGTTGGAGACCCTCAAACAGATACATTACCACATAGTTTGAAGTCAATCTGATGGACAGCTTCTATACATAATTAAAAAATGCGAATAAGCATTAGAATGCCCACTGACTCACATAGTAATCAATAAGAAAGGTGCATTTACAGATAAGTACCCTAATTGAAACTATAAGCCGATCAGTGACCAAAAGCCCCTCCGCCAGGACAGACAGACAGACAGACGTCTCCTTTGAGACTTAAAAGCTTCATACACTATTCCACCATACCGACACTGGTACAAACAGGTAAATAGTGATACAATTTTTAGCACCATAAAGTTGACAAGAGGTGTTATGAGGTAAAGTGCACTAAGGTATTAGCTGGAAGCCAATAGAAAGACCAGGCAAGGGGCAAGACGGCGAAAGAGGCCTGTCTGTGTAGCTTTCGCCTGAGACTGCAGACTTTTGCCTTTAGGTTTGGTCTGACCGGTTTCATTCTATCTGAACTCTTCAGAGACTGCCCAAAGACTGCTGCCTATGTTTTTTACCTTGAATTTTGCGTGTCCACGTAATCCATTATTTGTACGTGGGATGACGTAAAACAATTGTGTTTTACGTTATGAAAGCCAACTGTCGAACTGGTCAGTTGGGTTAAAGCCGGTCCACGTGCAGTGGTGTGCACGTGTTTATGTTTACTAACACTCCGTTGTCAAGGAGACGTGATGTCTCTTTGCTGGTGCTCCCTTGGGTGTGTATTCCCTACGGGAAGACCATATGTTTAATGTGTTGAACATATGACTGGGGTGTTTAAGGGTCAAGGTAAAAATTGTTTGTGGTGCATGAATATTCATGGACCTGACTGGAATAAAACTATTCCATTTAAATAATATAAATTTGCCATCTTTTGGCCACAGAAACTTGATCTGTTCTGTAAAAGCTTGTCACAAACAATGTCAATGGGTGGTAGGCACGGGAACTATAATTTTAGCATAATACAAGGCAAGTTTCTTGTGTGTAAGATTTAGATTGCTAGATGCAGGCTTTCAACAGTTAGAACGGTAATGTTGATTAGCACATGTGACCACTGTGTGACCTTGAGAATTAGGTCAAGGTCAACTATGCTAGCACACAAAGTAAGCCATATAGGAGTGTAATATTATGTGCAATTTCAAAGTCCTGTCTCAAAAATTTTTGAAGTAATGGTGGTAAAACCATGGGACGGCTGGACAGACGGCGCAGGGTACGACAGTAACCGTCGGTCTCATAGGGCCGAAGGGTAAAAAACTAGAAGCTGGTCAGTGACCGCAAAACCCCTCGACCAGTACTGAGGGACAGACAGACGGATGGACGCCTAGGTGACCACAATACCCCTTCAGTAGGTCGGGCTACTTCTGTTTAACCTAATGACAAAGCTTTGGTGCAAATGCAATGAGCAGAGATATCATGGCACGGCCATTTTGTTTAACCCTTCCATAGGCTACATTTCACCAAGTTTCAGAACAATCTGAGGGACAGTTTTGGAGAAGTCAAAAATAGCTTTAACACAAAAAGCCACAAAAAATATAGAAAAAATTTCAGCGCTACCTGTTAAACAAATTAAGGAGAAGGTCTCCCCCAAAAGTGTCCCTGTGCAATTTCCACGCAATTGGCTTAGCAGTTTCACAGAAGATCTTTAAGATTTTCGCCAAAAAATGAACAAAAAATTTCCTTAAAAAAAAACTAGAAGTAGGTCAGTGACCGCAAAACCCCTCGGCCAGTACCTTGGGACAGACAGACGAACGGATGCGTAGGTGACCACAATACCCCCTCAGTAGGTCAGGTTACTTCTGTTTAACCTAATGAAAAAGCTTTGGTGCAAATGTGGTCAGCAGAGACATCAAGGTAAGGCCATTTTTCTTCAATGCAGCATTGTGACCTAAATATGTGACCCAGTGACTTAGTTTGACAGGCACCTGACGCATCCTTAGTACCAACTGTCATAAAAAATTGATGAGGCTACGTTCAATATTTTTTAGATATTGAGTTAATGCCTTTTTTTTTTTCCCCAATGTAAAACTGTGATCTAAAATGAGACCTTGTAGAAATAAACATGACCCATATTCATAAATATCTAACCCAACAATGACAGCAAACAGATTCCAGAGTTACCAAAGCATCAACATTCATCTTTCAATACCAATGTGAAAAAATATTTTACTTCTGACTTGAGACAGGCAGTCACCCACAACAGGCAACGGGTGGTAAACTGGTCCTCTCAACCTTTGACATATTCTTCAATAAATACAGAGACTATAGTTTTTCCAATATGTATAGGCCCAACTACTCAAAATCCAAATTTTATTACTTCTGCAAAAAATAAAAGGAGAATTGGTAGGCCTATCACTATTTTGGTTCCTCTCACTCCTTCGTCAGCTGAGTTTATAGCAAAAGTAGAAAGAAGGCCTATAAGGACGGACGGATGCGTAGGGGACGACAATACCCCTCCGGCCTGATGGGCCAAGGGGTAAAAATCATTGGACTGTGCAATTTGAACAAACTTGGGAGAGACCCACCCAGATACAGCCTCACCAAGCTTTAAGTGATTCTGGACAGTGGTTTTGGAGAAGTTGAAAATGTGAATTGTGGACAGACAGACAGATGGACAATGGATGATAGACATCCTATGAGCTCAGCTGACTTATATCAGTCAGCTGAGCTAAAAATCTAAAAATCATGAAACTTGACCATTTGAGCAAACATAGTAGCGATCAACCCAAGGTATATATATATATATATATATATCCACTGAGTTTGATGTGGATCTGGCTAATGCTTTTGGAATAGTCAAAAATGTAATTATGGACAGACTACTGACAAGTCAGCTGAGCTAATAAACTGAAAATACACAAAAAGATGGCTCCTCAGGCAAGACATGCAGACACAAAACTTTAAAGCAGAGGCTCATGGAAGTTTGCAAGTGTGCAAATACTTGTTCTTTTGTAACCTATGCCTGCAACAGGCAAGAGTGGATACTGTTGCCAAGGCTCAAGCTGGCACCTTGTTATACTTATCTTTACACACCTTTTTGGTCAACATTGAGCCAACATGAACACTGAATTCCCCACATGCAAGAATATCAGTGGACATGGGTGCACTAATTGGAAAAACATCAAGGAGGAGCTTGTCCTGTGGGTTGTATTACCACCCCAGGAGAATATTCAGGGCTGTCTTTGAAAGAGACTCTGTTCCTCACCAATTTGTGCCAGCATCACTTTCTTCATGCAGCCACACTTCATTGTAACCTTTCTGGGTATACATGGTGCATGCATCATCTATCAAACCATTCATCCACTGGTTAAGAATACTGAGTTCTATCTTCATATTTGTATTATGGGCTTATGAAAAGCAACTCCTTCCCCACATTTAACTGACTAGGAACACTTTTAACTTAAAAACTTCCACTACATCATTTAGAAGTGTGTGTTTCATTTGATATTGCATTTTCCCCATTTTTCAGGTGTTGCCTTTATCTGTTATTCCCTTTTCAAAGGAGTCCACTGAATTTTCATCTTTGGTTTGGAGAAACAAGTCATAATCTCACACAAAGTTGACAGGATACAAAGACAACTTCTCAAAATGAAATTTCTTTGGGGAAAGCCAATATATACATATTATCTTTCAATTTCTACCTTCATAATTTGGTATGATATGGCAACCATAAGCTCCAACCATCTTGAATATAGCTACAGCGGCTGTAAGGAACTATTACCGACAGACACAATGCACTTACATATGATCAAGAATTTTCTCACCACAAGTCTTTTGTTTTTCTGAAAACTGTGATACTGTGACAATTGTCTGAGCATAATGCAGGACATTCTGATTAGCTGTGACTTTCTTCTTGCCCACATCAGTTAACAAGAATGTGGCTGTAGGCAGACCCAAACATGGCAAAACATGTTGCTCTTGCCAAACCAGCAAGTTCACAAAAACAATTGTTTAACAATAGGACTATGACAGTCCTGTGCTTAGCTGACCTTGCATGCACAGACTGAAGCAGGGGTCACATTAAGCGTGCGTCCTGCGTCATACATGCAAAAACTGAAAAGACACCTAGAAATTAATAAAACATTGACATTTTGCGTCTCTGTGGATGCATGCACAAAAAACAAGATGCATTTTAAATCAATACAAATGCAAAAATTACCCCAAACTTAGTAACTTTGCCCCTTTGCAGTCACAATATTTTGCATTGTCCACCATTATCAAGATTATGTATTATACTGGTGGATTCCTCTGATTCTTTCTATGTAACAAGCTCCCTTATTTGCTAAGAAAAAAATATTCCTGGGGTTTGACTCCAAAAATTTCCAATAACGGAAATACAGACATTATTGGACAGCATTATAAATGTCCTGACAGCACTTTCAGGCTCCTCATTGGGTAGATTTGATCATGTGCCTCTCACTGTCCAATCAAACTCGTTGTTGCCCATGTGCATGTCTCATGTCTGCAATGTTGGGAAGGTACAAGTTGTGTATGTGGACAGATTATTGGACCAAGACATTAAATTTTTGCATCATATTTTCACCAAAAAGACTTCAATCGAACAAATCTAGATCCAGATAAAGGCACGAGTGAAAATTCTTTATGGAAGGCAAGCAAAATACGCAGATTAGTCACCGCATGGTCACATGTAGATGAAATGAGGTTTGTGTAAACATGATGTGTTGTTGATTGCAGTCTTCGATACGTCACATCATTATCTGTGTTTTTAACAAAATTTTGTTGTTTCAATTTCATTAAAATGTTTGAATGAAACAAATCTGTATGACAGATCAAGATACGAATGAAATTCATGATAGAAGGCAAGAGAAAATATATGTAGGACCTACATAGCAGAAAACCATGCCTGTGTACACTCGCTTGTGTTGCACAGCCGTATTGTGTTCCTTGGTAAAAAATGTGACCACACTTACGATCAGACTCTTGATACCAGAAAAATCCGTAATGCTACCCCTGTGAAGTGGTCCTGTAAACTTCAGAATAATATCGTCACTTTTGTTTAATACGTCGGGGATGTATGTACTCATCGCTGCATATGTTTTTAGAGTCTTGTAGCAATTGGACTGTACTTTCCTACAGGTGATATCACTGGGATTGATGTTCCAGCCAAAGTGCAGACTCTGGAACTTGGGAACCTGTGCCTGTGGCATGAACACAGTTATTGTGAGTATAATTCAAGTTGAGCAATGATAAGGGTTTTCCTAATTGTGCATCCAACATTTGGTTCAGAAAGAAAAGCATTCATAATAAACATAGAGAATCTTACATCGCCGAGACTGAGTTAACATTTTTCTCTACCTCAGGCTCGTTGTTAGTGGGGAAAATCACTAGTAACCTGGTGGTCACTTGAGATTTTCCATAGCACCAACAATCCCAAGTGAGAGACAAGTAGTAATTCACTCTCCAACCATGCAAGACTTTGTTCATTCTATACTGTATTTGTGTCTTTTTGTCCAGAACCACTTCCTAGTAGTCATTACCCTATTCTGCAGTCCAAACTCTTTACTCTCCATTAGCAGATCTGTCACTGTCTAACCTATATACATATGGAAGTACTATTGTCCATATTGCACAAGTTGCTCTGTGGAATTTTGACATAGGCTGTATTAGCCCAAATAAATTAAAGGGTCATCAGCAGGTAACTACTTAGATCATGTTTCAGAGCCTATACCTGTACATGTATCTCTGAGGAGCCGCTCCTTGTCTCACCTAAATATTCAGCAAAGACAACCCACATAATAATGAATAAATATGAACGTGGCCATCCTGCTCCACAAATGTAAAACAAACTCCATGGTGACACCTACTCCTCACTTTGAAAGTCTCCAAACAATTAAGCTCTATTTCACTGCCAACCCTGAGTCAATGTTTCAACGTAATGTGTCAGGTTTGTGGCATTTGAGAAAATATTGTCAAGTTTAATAAAGTAAATATGCATTTAGGCATGTCAGAAAAGAATGAAATTCATAGATCCCGGCGTATAAACCCTCCTTTCATTTAAACTGCACCAGAACTTTACTACATAAAAATGTGGTCTCCCAAGGACTCCCATCAAATAAACCGCAGTGCTACTTTGGCCGTAAATTCAACACCCCCGCCTACCTGGGGATTAACACTTGGCCTGACGAAGCTGTGAAAATAACAGCGTCCCGCATGTTGACATACTTTTTCTCCTCCTTTCGTAGACAGTTCTATTGCAAATGGCGCCCGAAAGATTTTGCCCCTGTCTGTGGAGCAGTCATTTTACTTCGTAAATAAGAATTCCCATGCGCTTTAACACACTCAGTTTAACAGATGGCTATGCGGGACTTTAAAGGTAGGGAATTATGATTTTATTGAGGGACCGCGTGGCATTCATATTGTCCGCATAGCCATAGCATGGCTCATAACCGCGTAGACTACGGTAGAATTGGAACCTGTCCAAACGGACCAAAAGACATTGCAAGTCACTGGATTGTTTCAGTAAAGTTTTGAGTTGTGAATCATTTAAAATAATTATGAAAATATTGTATGACTGAAAATAATATTGTCTGAGAAAGCATCTTTTTATTTAAGGAGTTGAATGGATCATTTGTACGCTGCTACATGCCGATTCAAGACGTGATTTTGCCGATAAAACAACAAGGATCAAACACACAATTTTGGGGCAATTTTACTGAAGTTCTTGTGCAGAATTGCACATGTAAACATGGTTACGGATGGACACAGCAACATAGGGTGTAATATTGCAAGCTTGGGGGTGGTTTGATCGATCGGATAAATTTGTGAGCAGGTGAATGACCGCTCGACTTTGCCTTTGGGACAACACTCAACCAATATGGCGGACTGGCGATCTTATTTTGGTTCGAAATTTGAGCTCCGGAACCAGAGATTTTTTCAATACTCAGTACATAAACTGCACCCCTTTCTCAGATTTGTTTTTAGAAGTCAAAAATTGCGGTTTATACACCGAGATGTACGGCAAGCATTTATGCCAAAAACATGTTATCAAAACAATTTTTCTTAACACCATTTTAAGTACAATTAGGCAAACTTGTAACTGTCATAGGCCGCTGCTTGCTACTGATAGCCCGGGGGGGGGGGGGGGGGGTTAACCTGACAGAAAACATGTAAGCCTAAAATGTCTGCAAGTGAATATTAAAACAGAATGATGCCTAAAGATAAACTTAAGTGGCAAAACAGGCAAGTCTAAAAACTGTAAAATTATTGTAGCAAATTTTTCTAATATTCTTTGGATATTAACAGCAAAGTTTGTAGGGCAGGTCAGAAAAGAGTGAAAGTCCCTAGTATTTAAGTCAAGAGAATGCAATCAAAATATAATATTCTTAACCACATATCAAATACAATTAGGCAAGCTTGTAACTGCTGTAGGCTGCTGCTTGCAAGGAATAGCCCCTGGAGGTTTAACCTAACAGAAAACAAGCAAGCCTTAAATGTCTGAAAGTGAACATTAAAATTAAACGATGCCAAAAGATAAAATTAAGTAGCAAAACAGGCAAGTCTAAAATCTCTAAAATTATTAAATATTTGATCAAAAGTACATCTTTGAATCCTCTTGACACAAGTTTATTGTACATAAATTTAGTTCTAGATGCAAAGTCCTGAAATTTAGAACAAATACAAATCTGACAAAAAGGTATTACATCCAATAGTTTTCGAAATATAGCTGTCTGGGAAAGGATAGTTAATTATTTCAAAGTTAAATTCATCTGTTTTGTGATAAACTTTAATACAAAACCTGTCACTAGTGACCTGAATCTCCAAGTCCAGAAACACATCCCTGAAACCATCTGAATTGTTACCCTCCAAAGGGATATCTTTTGGGAACATTTCTTGAGCAATTTTGATGAAATTGTGTACATTTACACAAGCAATATCATCAATATATCTTGCCTTGTTTGATAATTTTGTAGCCATTTGAAAGTCCTTTTTCATCAATTTATTCATATACTTAAATTTAAGCCAGGTTAAATATAAATCTGCCAGTAACAGGGAGCAGTTGCTACCCACTGGAATGCCTTTTATTTGTCCGCATTGAACAATAGTACTATCTGAAAGAAATTTTATACCATCTATCAAAGTTTCAACAGTATAAGATTTAACGTTACTTTTTGAATATTTATTATGTGACTAAAACATGCTTTGTTTGCATATGAATTGATATTCATGTATGGTTTACCATTATCTTTAAACCTTTTGCTTATTAATTCTGAAAGAGAATTTTTGACTTCATCTATGGGTAGAATTGTGTACAGTGTAGAAAAATCAAAACATTTGATATTTTTTTTGCTTTTAACTCTTTGATTTTAAATCCAAACTCGGAAGAATTGCTAATACTCTAAAAACAACTTATTTCACAGTTTCTAGAAATTGCACTACAGTATTTATGGAAATGATTCCTAACTGCAGTCAAACACAATGTTACTTCCTTTGATAATTGTTTTGTTGTATATTTTCAAGCACCAGCTATGAATCTAGATTTAAAAGGGTTTTAATGCAATTTGGGTATCCAGAACAAAAGTGGAATAGAGGAGTCCTCTTCAGAAATTTTGATATTAAAATTCCTTTTCATCTCATCTTTATGTGTATCTATCAAATTATCAATGGGTTGTTTGTGTAATTTATATATGCCATTTCCTCTTATATCTGAAATATTGTTTATACCAAGTTCATTTTTCAAACCAATATCAATTTCAAAAAAGGGACTGAATGTTCAGTGGATCAATAATTTTGTGTTTGAAAGGAATGCTGCAAAACATTTGATCCAATTTTTTCTTATCAGAATCTGGTTTCCAAATAGAAAAATTTGGGGAGCTCTGGCAAGGCACCTAAAGTGCATGGAAACCGGCTTAGTGACGTATGGTGTTGCAAAGTGTCCTTAATTAGACAGTTATAATTTCCATCAAAATATATTCCAAAATCAGCGCTCAAGGCTATCGCTGAACTGTTTTCACTGCTTTTCTCACTGTTCATGGTTGTTTTTTATTTTATAATAATTTTTGAAAGCCCATCTTGTCATTTATCTACAATCATGTATGTTTAATTGAGTATTTATCGCAAAAAAATATGCCCTAAAAATCAATGGAGGACAACCATTTGAACATACTTCGTAAAAATTCTCCCAAGGTCCATTCCCACCAGGTTTGAAGTAAATCTGGCTGATGGTTTTGTAGAAGTAAAAATGTGAATTGTGGACAATGCTGGACAGACTGACAGACAGATGCCTGACCACCACATAACCTCAGCTGACTGACAGGTCAGGGGAGGGAAAACTCATTGGAGTATGACCAATTGAACCACTTGGTAGAGACTACCCAAGGTAGATCCCCACCAACTTTGAGGAGGGTCAGGCTGACAGTTATGGAGAAATTGAAAATGTGAAATGTGAATGGAAGATGAGGGACAGATGGACGGAAGCAGGACAGATGGACGGAAGCAGGACAGCTGACTACCCAGTAAGCTCAGCTGACTAACTAGTCAGTTGAGCTTAGATTTAATTGTGAAATGCCACTGACTTGTGGTTCTTACCAAGAAGTGTACTTTGAAGCTTTATTGAGACATTCAGAATAATTCACCTAATCTGCAAAAGCAAGATTACATTCAGATGTTACAATTTTGCCAGCAGCTGGGTAGTTTGGTGTACCTAGCTGCCAACATTTTTGCAGCATTTGGTTCCACATTGTGATAATGAACCCAGAGATGCCAACTGTCCCTCATTATCAGGGAAAGTCCCTGAAATTAGCTGAAATTTTGAGCACTTTATGGTGTTTGTCTAGCATTGAAACTGAGTATTTTCTTACATGTATATTCAATATACTCTCTCCCTGATGTTCTCACTTAAATGTCCCTGAACTGGCATTTTGAATGTTGGCATCTCTGTGAAACCCAGAATGTAGAAGTATATTGCTGACTGTCTGACATGACCTCTACTGGTCAACAAGCTCAACTGTGTACAGCTGTCTGACATGACCTCTACTGGTCAACAAGCTCAACTGTGTACAGCTGTCTGACATGACCTCTACTGGTCAACAAGCTCAACTGTGTACAGCTGTCTGCTGCTGCCCTTCTCCAGGGCTAAAGATGCTGCACAATGACAGCGATTGTTAAACCCACTCAATTTGACAAGTTCCTCAGCAGATCAACTCTGTGCACATCCATTTGTCTTGTTCCCTTTTAACACAGACTTCTGACAACTTCAATTTCAAACATTTGGACAGCTTTCATCTAGACATGGCTATCATCTTTTGGGACCAAATATCACCATCAATGAATACGAAAAGAATACAAAAGCAGGATTGTTGGCCCTATAATATGGCCCCCAATATCAGGTGCCTAGCAAAAGACTGCTCGCTGGCTGACTGTCCACGATGGCATCTATTCATATTCCCCAACAATAAAGTCAATGACCAGGTTCTGATGGCTGTCATAGGGAGCTTCACAAATAATTGATACAGATATACACCTATACAGCAAAGGTCATTGTATCTTGGGACAGGACTGTGCAAGATAACAGCATCTTACTGATAAATACAGGAAACTTCATCCTGTCTTTATTAGTAATATGACACTCACTCACCTATTTGAAAACGAGAAAAATGGCACTAGTGCTACCTGTAAGTTGACGGTGCACATTCAAAGTAAAAGATAAGTTTCCTTCATCTGAGCAGATGGTTTACATTTCAAATTATACATCTGCAGTCTCCAGTTTCCAGTTTCAAATTAGGCACTCATACTTTGATCCTATTTAGTACTCGCTGCTCAGCTTCTGTCTTCTGTCTTGGCAGTGGGTGAGAGAAATTCAATACCACAGTAACAAATGAATCTGGTTTAGAATTAAGCTTATAATTTATCACCTGATACTGATGTAGGCTACATTTTCCAGCATGCAGGTGGGTCCTTTTTTTAGCCAGAACATAGTATGCTTCTTTCCTTTCCTTGAATGGGGATGGGTGGGGGAAATTGACAATGTGAAAGAAGAGACCCCTCCCTCTTTCCTTTGTCTTCTTTCGCTTATCACAGCAAAATGGACTCTTGAAAAAACTGCATTATACAGTGGATATGTATTTCTAAAACAAAACCGACTATGCAACACCATGTCAATATGAAATAGGTTAATAAATTGCAGTGGTCCCTTTTTGAAAATGCAATCAGAGATTGCTAGATCTATGCCCCCCTCCCAGCTGTGTGACCTTGGGATTTAGGTCAAGGTGATCCATCTTCAAACTTGTCTCAGACCTTATGTAGGATTGAAACCCTGTGCAGTAAGAAAGGTCAATGTTATGAAACTTTTCAACTTATTGTGTGAAAACCAAATTCACAAAAATAGCTCTGTGACCTTGGGAATTGGGTCATGGTCATTCATCTTTGAACTTGTCTCAGACCTTATTCAGAACTATAAGCATATGCAATATGAAAGCCCTATGCAAAAAAAACTTAGTTATCGAGTGAAAACCAAATTCACTCAAATGGTTCTGTGACCTTGGGAATTATGTCAAGGTTACCCATCTTTAAACTTGTCCAAGACCTTATGTAGGACTGTAATCACCTGCAATTTTGATACGCCTATGTCAAAAACGTTTCAAGTTATCAAGCGTGTCACCCATTTTTGAACTCATCTGAGCCCTTATTTAGGACTATAAGCATGTGCAATATGAAAGCCCTAACTGAAAAACTTTTCCAAGATATCGGGTGAAAACTGAAAATTCACTAAATGGTTCTGTGACCTTGGAAATTAGAGCAAGGTTACACATCTTCAAACATGTCTAAGACCTTATGTAGGTCTGTAAACACCTGGAATAGTTGATATGCATATCAATTTTCCGCCACAACTGCATACTTGATTGCCTAGTCTCGCTTGGCGGGAAATGGCGAGATACGGGTTGGTACCTGTGGCGACAAGCGGAGTATTACTAATATTTTGGAAATGAAGAATATTTATTAAAGGCAGATGGAAATTTTCTTTATATATGGCTTGGGAAATACTAGATGAATACCAGTTTGGCATTTGTGAACTTAAATTTCTCAAGATAAACCCACTAATTTTGTGAGAAATGAAAATGGCCCTGTCTGTGACAGTGATGTGACCCGCACGTCTCCCGTGATCACCTGGCGTCAAACCTGTGCTTTGTGCCGGGAAATTAATATGAATATGGCATATTTAAAAGTCCTATGTCAAAAGCTTTTCAAGAGAGGGGTTCATATAGGCGTTGCCAGCTCCCCAATCGTTTTTTCTTTCAAGAAATACAGTAAGTTTAAACCAAAAACTTTTCAAGTTATCAAGTGAAAACCAAATTCACTAAAATGGCTCTGTGACCTTGGAAATTAGGTCACGGTCACCCATCTTCGAACTTGTCCAAGACCTTATTCAGGACTGAAAGAATGTGCAACATGAAAGTTCTAAGTGAAACACATTTTGAGTTAACAAGTGAAAACTGTCAGTCTGGACACACAAGCATGAAAACACAAACACTAAGTAAACCATATATTATTCATCCTCCGGGCAACTCATTTAGTATGGGGGGGGGGGGAGGGGGGCAAGGGGGAATAATAAATGAGTAAATACATAAAGGAATGTGGTCTGGCAAGTGTACATAGTCATGTATGAATCTAGGATAGGAATTCCCAGTGGTGGCTAGTTGTTGGGCAGGTGGCGCAAAGTTGAACCTTTTTTGGGAGACCACCAGCTCTATGTGACCACTTCTTGGATAACGCTAGGTGTAGTCTCTCAAAGGATGGACTATTGTATTGTAATGATATTTGTGGCATTACACCCCCGGTTGCCTGCGTAGACAGACCCTTCTCACCGCGGTCCGACTGAGGGCGAAAAAAACATAACCCCGCTCGACACTATTATTCCGAAAACCACCAAACCTGCCATGGTGAATAACCTACCAATGAAATTTTACACCTGGTTTGGAATAGTTATCATGGTTGAGATTATGCAACTGAGGGGCAATCAAATTTTTAAAAGCTCCATTTCTTCCAAAATATTGCAGATAGACACAGAATTTCAAAGTGCATGTTTCGGTTTGTGCGACTGCCAATACAATGGACATTAAATGAAAGTTTTCTGTTGTTTTTTTTCAAATCATGCTAGTTAGGGCACTGAAAAATTTTGAAGTTGAATATCTCCAAAACTATTATAGATTGAATAACCATTCCAACTTCAAATTATAGGTTTGTGGCAAAGCTGCATCCAATGAACCAAAGTTGTGGGATTTCAATTTATGCAAATTAGGTGAATATTCAAAATTAAAATCTTGAATAGCTTGAAAATATTATAGATAGAGGTGTCATTCAAACTTCAATTTAAAGGTTTCTAACATAGCCGAATCCAGTGAACCATAAACCAAAGTTGTACAATTTTAATTTATGCAAATAAGGTGGGTTCACAAAATTTATTTTTTTTAATAGCTTCAAAACTATTATAGAGAGGGGTGCCATCCTAACTTCAATTTAATGGTTTTTAACATACATGCCTCCAATGAAACAAAAATTCAAAATTTTAATTTATGCAAATAAGTTTAATACACAAAATTTAAATCTTAAACAACTTCAAAACTATTACACATAGAGGTGCCATTCCATTTTCAATTTGTAGGTTTGTGACATAGCTGCATCAAAATTTAAATCTTGAATAGCTTCAAAACTATGATAGAGGTGTCATTTCAACTTCACTCTATACCTTTGTGACATAGGTGCATCCAGTGAACCATGAATCAAATTTGTAGGATTTTAATCTATGCAAATACACAAAATCTAAATCTTGAATAGCTTCAAAACTTATATATACAGGTAAAAGACCAGGCGAGACCAGTGGTGAGGGATGCCTATAGCAGCGGAGTCTCAACTGGTTTGGTTCTCTGTGAACTCATCAGGGGACATTTGAAAACACTTTTACATCGCCTGCTTATATAGCAAAGGGGTAACGTTGCTGCGGGCCATGAGGCAACGTCACATATATAGCGCCCAGGCATCGAACTGATCTACTGGTCTAACTGCCGTCTTGGCAGGTTAGACATACAGGTACCACTGCAACTTCAATTTGTAGGTTTGGGACATAGATGCATCCAATGAACCATAAACCAAAGTTGTAGACTTTTAATTTATGCTAATTATGCAAACCACAAAATTAAAATTTTGAATAGCTTCATAACTGCTGTAGATAGTGGTGTGATTCAAACTTCAGTTTATAAGTTTGTGACATACCCACATTCAATTAACCAAGAACCAAAGTTACAGCATTTGTCATTTTTACAAATTAGGCCAATACACAAAATTTAGATTATGTTGAACAGTGCCAAAGTGTAGCATTTCAAACTGTTCTCATTTTGAAGAAACCCAGACAGATTTGCTGTGAAGCAAACTTCTTTTCCAAATTTATTTTGAGGGGTACCAGAGGTGGCAGCAATCTTCTTGTCCCAACCAAAACTCCATTGAACCAACTGGCTGACGAATTAATAATGTCAAGCATCATCAAATCAGAACTGTGATATGATGTGCAGAAATCAGGCAGAATCTAACCACAGGAAGCACGGCAGACCCTTCTTTGAGTACCCGTCCCAGGGCCAGCTCCAGAAGTCGTCATATAAGAAGGCGGTCTCTCTATGGAGGTTACACTTCTACAGACAAAGTCTGGCCTTTTTATAATGAGAGGTCATGCTTTTCAAAATTATGCAAATGAGGGCTAATTAAAATTTTAAATCTTCAAAATCTTATATACTATAGTATATGTGGTTCCGAATGTATAGGAGTTCGATCATAACAAGGTAAAGGTCATGTCAAACTCAAAAGTCATGTCAAGGTCAAAGGTCAATTTTGAGCCAAAATGTCATTTTTGAGTTTAAGGTTCACTTCAGGTAGAGGTCATCTCAAGGTCAAAGGTCATTTCAAGGCCAAAAGCCACTGTCGATGGTGGCTTTCTTCTAGCCATAACTTGGTCAATTTTTATCCAATTTTGATCATGTTGCGCTCAAATTGTAGCTTTTGTAACACTGCACATTTTTGAAACCTACATGTGACCTCTAACGGTCAAAGGTCAAGGTCATTTAGACCTTTGAAAGTTTCATCCAGTCGTAACTTGGCCAATTTCCATCCAATTCTAATCATGTTGGACTCAAATGGTAGGTATTGCAACACCGCACATTTTGTAATTAATATGTAACGTCTAGAGGTCAAAGGTCAAGGTCATATGAATCTTCAAAAAATTTGTCTAGTCACGACTTGGTCAATTTTTATCTGATTTGGTTCATGTTGGGCTTAAATTGTGGGTATTGTAACACTTTACATTTTTTGTAATTTACATGTGACTTCTAAAAGACAAAGGTCAAGGTCATTTGGACTTTGAAATTTTCATCCAGCCATAAGCTTAACAGAATGTGAAGTACAAAAAGGACAAAAATTGTAGCATTTAATATTTACAACTTTTAAAGGCACAAAGACAGATTTGCTTTGAAGAAAATCTTCCTTTCTAGTTCTTTCTTTCTTTTTTTCTTTCTTTCTTTCTTTCTTTCTTTCTTTCTTTCTTTCTTTCTTCTTTCTCTTCTACCAGCAAATTTGTCCGACACTTTTCTCGGACACTATTATACATAGAAACTCCAAACTTGGCATGATTGTATCTCCATACAAGGAGTTGGACCATTTTATACAGAGAAATAAAGATGTTTAAAATTATGCAAATTAGGGGCATTTGAAATTTTACATCTTGAATATCTTCACAAGTATAACAGATAGAGATGTCATTCCAACTTCTACTTGGGGGGGGGGGTATTGACCAGTGCGCATCTAATGAATTTAAAACAAAAGTTGTAGCAATTTAAATTATGCTAATTAGCAGTATTCAAAATTTTTAATCATGAATATCTTCAACACTATAATAGATAGAGATGTCATTCCAACTTCTACTAGGGGGTTGTTGACCATTGCGCATCTAATGAATTAGAAATAAAAGTTGTAGCAATTTAAATTATGCTAAATCGCACCATTAGAAATTTCAAATCTTGAATAACTTCAAAGCTATAATAGATAGAGATGCCATTCCAACTTCTACCCCTGTGTTATGGAATAGTTGTACATTGCCATACCAATATGCTTTGAAGACACACAAACTGATATGCTATGCAGCAAATCATCTTTCCTAGTTCTAACTTGTACATAGTTGTTCTGTGCAGAAAGAGCATCACATTTTTTGTGCCTGTTGCTCTACATTCAATGACCACCTTTTAAACCTAAACTGTTGTCACACAGCCACTCATGCATTATCCTGTGAAGTGATGCCAGCAATCTAATCTGCTCTTTCATCCAAATCCTACTAGGATTACAATGTATATGAACTAAGTGCATCATCACAATCAAAGCCAATTTTGTATAATTACATGTACAAAATATAAAATAAAATTGACTTGTCGTTGGCTTTCATAGAAGTTTGGCATATTCTTGCAGTGTTCATCTAATGATGATGACGATGATGATAATAACACAATCACAAATTACTAGATCCATGCCCCCCCCCCCCCATAATTTTGGTAATCACAGGTCAAATGTTGGAACACCTGCAGTCATGAACCGTAAAAAAACCCAAAGGATAATTATGCAATATTTTGTACTGGGATTGTAACACGAAACGGTATATTTTAAGCTGCTGGACGAGTAAAGAGATGATAAGAGAGCCGGATGGTAGTACTAGGAAGAGTAAAAAGACGATAAGAGAGCCGGATGGTAGATGCTCGGAAGAGTAAAAAGACGATAAGAGAGCCGGATGGTAGATGCTAGGAAGAGTAAAGAGACGATAACAGAACCGGATGGCAGATGCTAGGAGGAGTAAAGAGATGATAACAGAGCCGGATGGTAGATGCTAGGAAGAGTAAAGAGATGATAAGAGAGCCAGTTGGTAGATGCTAGGAAGAGTAAAAAGACGATAAGAGAGCCGGATGGTAGATGCTAGGAAGAGTAAAAAGACGATAAGAGAGCCGGATGGTAGATGCTAGGAAGAGTAAAGAGACGATAACAGAACCGGATGGTAGATGCTAGGAGGAGTAAAGAGATGATAAGATAGCTGGATGGTAGATGCTAGGAAGAGTAAAGAGATGATAAGAGAGCTGGATGGTAGATGCTAGGAAGAGTAAAGAGATGATAAGACAGCTGGATGGTAGATGCTAGGAAGAGTAAAGAGACGATAAGAGAGCCAGATGGTAGATGCTAGGAAGAGTAAAGAGACAATAAGAGAGCCAGATGGTAGATGCTAGGAAGAGTAAAGAGACAATAAGAGAGCCAGATGGTAGATGCTAGGAAGAGCTTATACAGACGAAGCATTATTTACATAATTAGGTTAGGAAGTTTTGAGGTGCAGTATCTACAACTTTGTGGTACTTTAAAGTCCAGGAGTGCATGTATAAAAGTGTGCCGGGAAAATAACACTGTGATGACAATAATTATACAGTAAAACCTCCCAATACCGAACACCCTTGGGACCGGAAAAAGTGTTTGGTATAGTGAGGTGTTCAGTATAGGGAGGTTTGCTTACATTGGAGGTACATTATATACATTGAATTCAACAAAACACTATATGCACCTCATGTCAGAGAATGCATAATTATTGCATCATCATCTCCTTCACAATTTTGGTGAAGGTCTCCTTGGACAACATCTCATAGGTAAAAAAGCATTATTTACATACAACAATATTGTAATACATGCACTGTACAGGATAAATAAGACAAACAGACAGACAGACAAACAAACTAATAAATAAATAAATAGACAGATAAATAAATAAGTAAATAAACAAACAAGATCAAGTATTGCATAACAATAGATAGTCCCTCACATGAGAATAGATAGTCAGATTGATGGCACTACATGTAGTACAAAATTGTTTATGTGCGATAACTACTGAAAAAAAAAAAAAGAATTTACCAAAACTTAGTGAAATGTGACAAGGATGATGTATCTGGGCGAGATCTAGCTTGGTATAGTATCTGGGTCACCCTGATCTAATTTCAAGGCTACAGGGTCACTTAATATGTAGGTGTTATAGTATATATACATGTACTATAGGAAATACAGCCCTGACAAGCTGCATCTTTATGGGGGTCAAAGATGAAGGTAAGACATACCCAATTTTGGTGCGTGACACACCCCTACCCCATCACACATACCCTTAACAAAGTTTAGAGCTAACCACCACCTACCTACTGTAAAACAAAGATATGAATATATACCCAAGCATGAAAGAACGTGATCTATGCAACTTAAAGGAACTGGGAGATGAATTCCATAACATCTTTAATTGCTCATATTTCAAGAAAATAAGACAAGATGCTCTCAAGCAGCAGTTATGGAAGCACCCAAATACAGTAAAATTTGAAAGTTTAATGGGATCTCCAGACAAGAAAGTTTTACTGCCACTGTGTGCAATTATTTAAACAATAATGAACACCAAAACAAGTTGTGATTGGAACATTGCATACAATGGAATGGACAGTTACCCACCTTTTTTTTTTTTCAGTTAACATCTTTGTAAATATATTTCTATATATGGTATGTGTACATGTGCATAATCTGCTGTATACTCGCGTACCCCTATGGGGTCCTTGAGAATAAACAAACTTCAAACTACAACTACCAAATTTGGTAGCTGTTGGTGTGATGGAATAAGAATTATGGCCCAGACAAGGTAAAACTTTAAGGGGGTCGAAGGTCAAAGTCAAAGGTCACAGTGACCCAATTTGGTGCAAGACACACTCCTATCTATGAAGTGTCCACACAGCATATTTGGTAGCTGTAGGTGTTATGGTGTACCAAATATCGCCAGGGCAACCTAAAACTTTAAGGGGGGTCAAAGGTCACAGTAACTAGTGGTGCATCAATTAAATAATCAGTTTATTGATTGTCTCAGGTAGGAAACATGGTAATTGATTGTCTGTTTTGCTCATGGATCTTACCCAAAAGAAATGCCTACTGTTGTCTATTGATCACTTCCCAAGTGGCATACACAATAATCAAATTTGAAAATTGTCTTCTGCTGGCAGTCTTGTCCTTATTAATTTTTTTTTCAGGATTTTGGCAAATAATTAATAGAAAAATTCATAAAAATCTAAATGTCGCTGGAGCTTGATCATTTGACTACAGTTGGTAGAGACAAACACACAGCACACTCCAACCAAGTTTCGAGTGAATCTGGTTGGCAGTTTTGGTGAAGAATTCTAAAATGTGAATTTCCATTGCAACCCCCATTGACTAACATGGTAATCAATAGGAATGCACGCATTAACTGACAAGTACCCAAATTGAAAAATTCATTAAAAATCAGGGATGTACAGTATGACTACTGAGTGAGCAACTTTGTTTACCCCTGCCACAAGCTACATACATGTATGCACTATGTTTCAGAACAATCTCAGTGATGGTTCTGGAGAAGTCGAAAGTAGCCTTAACACTTAAAAAAATTGTTAAAAAAAGAAAAAATGAACAAAATCACAGCGCCACCTCTTGAACAAAATTATGATCAGTTGTGGAGAAGTATAAAAAAGGTGACTTATCACAGCAATCCACATTGACTTGCAGTGTATTCAATGGGAATGAATGCATTAACCGATAAGTACCCAATTGAAAAATTGTTGAAAAACAGGGATGTGACATTTCATCAGCCTAGCGAACACAGGCCTGTAGACAGGGGGTGTGCATCCCTACCCCAGTCCCCACCTCTATCCACCCCCCATCCACCCAATTCGTGAGTTCCACTTTAAAAAAAATAAAAAAAACTATGCTTCCTGATTCACTGTAGACCTATTCATGGCAAAGCGATTGAATCAGAAACCTTGATTACAATTACGAATGTTCAGAACTTCCCAGCAGGTCATGATGGTTACAACATGGTTAATTTGGGGCAGAAGACATATATCATAAGCCTGCCCTTGGAAACAAAGAGTTCCGACTGATGCCAGATCATTCATTGATCCAGTAGGTTGAGCACTGCCGATGCATTTCCGCGCTTGCCTGAGTGACACCAAAACATAGCTCTTTTCCAAGGGGCACCTGATGTGTCAGTTGCCAAAGCATAGGAAGTCAATGGTGGCACTGTGCCTGGTAAGACCCTGGTCTCTCTCACAGCCACGGGGCTGTGGTTGAGAATCGCGTTGTATGGTTTATATCTAGTGACACGTGTGTACCAGAAAATGGTCTTCTTGTCTGTCTTGACATTACAAGCATGTAAATCAATGTTGAGATCTCACTGGCACTTATAAATGTGTTTAGGGTGTCTTAAGTCTTTGTCCAATCTGACAGCCAGTAGACAGGAAACTGGTTTAGAACAGCCCTCTACACAATCACTGCTTAATTCAATTGAGTTGATTCTGCCATTAAAATGGCTACAGATTGTAGGTGTGGCTATGAGCAGTTAAGCCAGCCTGGAAATATGCAATATTGTGGAAGGCCTACATGCTGTGGAAAAGGAAATCTTCAGCTTAGTACCTAGCTATATCATTAAATGGCTGAGATACAGAGATGACATTTTCTTATCTTTGGCTTGGGTCCCCAACTGAAATGGAAAAGTTTGTTCCAAATGCAAACTTACTGTGTAAGAATTTCCATTTTAAATACAAGTGGTCCAACACTGAAGTCCATATTTTTTACACAGTTGTATACATGGGCTGTGATTTTATTGTCTTTATTGATTCCTTGTTCTTTATCCCTAGGTGTCTTCCTGTGTGATATCAAAGCAATTGGGTAAGTGGTTTCAGAGAAGAAGAATTTTTAAGATTTGTCCAAAAAAAAAAAAAAAAAAAAAAAAAAAATTGATTAAAAATCAAAAACTCGCTGGAGCATGACCATTTGAACAAACCTGGTAGAAACCCACCCAAAGTACATTGCCACCAAGTTTGAATTTAATCTGGATAACGGTTTTAGAGAAGAAGTCGAAAATGGGAATTAGCATTAGAACGCTCATTGACTTCCATAGTAATCAATAGGAAAGCTGCATTGAAAGATAAGTACCCGAATTGAAAAAATTGTTAAAAATCAGGAATCCGCAGCATTCCCACATAGTGTACAACTTTGTTTGACCCTTCCACAAGGAACATATCCACCCTGTTTAAGCTTAATCTGAGTGATGGTTCAGGAGAAGAAGTCAAAAATAGCTATAACAAACAAAAATTCATAAACAAGAGGGCTGTGTGAACAGCCCGTGCCTCAGCTGATCTTGACATTCATCACACTTGCAGTTCTATGAACTTGGGAAAGGATCAAGGACACCATGTTCTGAGTAAGTCTGACCTTTATAGAAGAACACTTACATGTGCAACATCAAAGTTCAAGTAGTTCTCAAGTTATAATGAAGAGTAAAATTCATGTATGTTGCACTGTGACTCCACAAACGAGGTCAAGGGCATTCATGTACTGTCTCAGCATGACCTTCATACAGAATAATTAACATGTGTAGCTAACTCAAAACAGATCTCAAGTTATCAAGTAAACAGTAAATTTCGTGTCAGTTGTCCTGTGAATTAGCATTAGAATGCCCATTGACTTCCATAGTAATCGATAGGAAAGCTGCATTGACTGATAAGCACCCGAATTGAAAAAATTGTTAAAATCAGGAGTCCGCAGCATTCCCACATAGTAAACAACTTTGTTTGACCCTTCTACAAGGAGCATATCCACCATGTTTCAGCTTAATCTGAGTGACGGTTATGGAGAAGAAGTCGAAAATAACTATAACACACAAAAATTAATAAAAAATTACAAAAAAATTGCAGCGCCACCTGGTGAACAAATTAAGAACTAGGAGTCCCAGGGAGTGTTCCTGTGTGATATCAAAGGAATTAGGTGAGCGGTTTTGGAGAAGAAGAGTTTTTAATATTTGCCCCCAAAAAGAACCAAAAAAAATCATTAAAAATCCAAAAACCACTGGACCATAACCATTTGAAAAACCTTGGTAGAGACCCACCCAAGGCACATCCCCACCCTGTTTGAAGTGGATCTGGTGGACAGTTTTGGAGAAGAAGTTGAAAATATGAATAGTTGACGGACGATGGACATCTCCTTTGAAACTTAAAAGCTTCATACACTATTCCACCATACCGACACTGGTATAAACCGGTAAATAGTAATACAATTTTTTAGCACCATAAAGTTGACTAGAGGTGTTGTGAGGTAAAGTGTACTAAGGTATTAGCTGAAAGCCACCTCTTCCACTGTACTGGATGAAGATTAAAAAGAAAGAAATCCTGCAAAAAGTGAGTATGATCATGGTTTTCCGACTTAAGACGGACGGACGGACAGACGCACGGACAGATAACAGACCCTCACAAAAGCTCAGCTGACTGACAAGTCAGCTAAGCTTAAAATAAACACTATACAATTTTGTCCATTTGTCTCCCTCATGTACACTGATGTAACAGAAACCTGGGTTTCTCAGTGACTTTTTTTTACAGCCAATCATGCCAGTCTTTATTGAATGATAGCCAATTATTAGCTTTGAATTCCCTGTTAAAGGACCAGTCATAATCTTTCATTTTGAACCAACGGTTGTCATCCCATTGAGGTACCACACCAATGACTGTGTGCCAGTTTCCGCTGTTTTACCAATCAGCTCTGTGTAGCAGCAGTAGTGTGTGGCACTCCGGTCTATTAATTTGGTCAGTCAGTCATTCGGGCTTCGTCCTGTTCACATGACAGATGAAATATGTTTGGATAATTTCTCTTGTGGCCTTCTATATTTTATGTATGACTGAGCTTCTGTTTAAAGCATGTAGTGCTATTAGGTGGTACCTAACAGAGCTCTGTTATACCTGTCCATAATTGAGTAAACTTGTGTCTGCTCTCTTTATCCATAAATGTCTAGCCAATCGCATGTTTGCAAGTGACAATCAGTAGCACATTACAAATTTAAACATACTGGTGACAAAGATTAATTTGTCTATCACTGCTTACAATACACTCTCCACTCCTTTTTATTAGTTGGGGAGTTAAAGAGTTAACTTTTGTAATGCCATACAGGCTGATAGGGGTCTGTACATGTGAAGCACATTTGGTGGCAGCTGACAAAGAGTTGTAACCTGAAACCAGTTCTGCTATAGGACTTCGGTCACACCTTTGGTTTTTTTCATATTCATACTCATCAAGAGAGCTTTCAATTATTGGTGTAATAGGCTTGTTCATATGTGGTATAGCCTTTTGTCTCACCTTTAGGTATTTGTGGCTTGCTACAATTGTTACAAATACTTTAGTCACTGGCCAGCACTAATTACAGTGCTTCTTACTACTGGAATTGGGTTTGACACTTGTACAGTCACAATACACTGTTATTTGGTGTGAGTAAGTCATTAGGCCTTGCAGGTGAATTGCTATTCCAAAATAAACAACACAAAGTGGCTCAAACTCTCATTGAGTCAAACTAGGCAATGTTTAGGCTTAAGTGAACATGTATCAAGTAGGCATTATGATGTTACTACTCATTCTCTAATCCAAAATGTCTGTTTTACCTGTTAGAGAAATGGACATCATGGTAGCGGTTCCACTTGGAATCTGTGGTGTAGTTTCTGGATTTCCTGCAGTTACACCTGGACCTAAATTACCTTTCTTCATGGTTTCCTTTCCCATGGGGGGGGGGGGGGGGGCCCATGGGCACCCTGTGAGCCACAAGGACTCACACCCCATGGGCTTGACACAGCTGTCAGGGAGTAGGGACTAACCCCAGTCCCTCTTAATCAGAATAAATTTTAGGTAATTTTACCAGTCCTGAATAAAATTAAACTTTTCTCCGCAATTTTGCCACCCGTTTTGATGAAGAAATAAGCAAAATTAGCATGAAACCCAAGGCTCTTATTGTGATCAGTGTGTTTATGTAACAATTAGTCATGTATAAGCATTGAGTTTTGTATCAATGCACTTGTACATGTCCATGCCAGCCCAAATATATAGATACTTCAGCTGATACCCCTGCGTCAATAAAAAGTATTTTATGGACCTCTGAAGTTGGTTTTCTTAGAAACAGTTACTGATGAACAGTCATTAAAAGTTGTATGAATGCAGGAAGACTCTGTTTCTGTGTGTTTGTAACTTCTACCAGTTCTTTCTACTTGTCTGGAGACTGTTTGAAGGCACTATATACTAATAGTTGTGTTGTGTGAATAGTTGTGTCCTCCAGCATGAACCCTAAATAGAAGTGAAGTATCCATCTGACGCCACACTCAACTTGACATGTAAGTATTCAGCTTTTTACTGTTCAGCAATTTGGAATTTTTTAATGTTCATAAATATAAGCCTTATATTGCAATGGAGAACAGTATTTCGGTCCTGAAATTTGGAGAAAAAAAAAAAAAAAAAAACCAGGGAGTGGAGGTTCCCTCTCCTGAGCTTCCCCCAGCTTAGGAATTAAGTGCACTGCTTCAAAAACTCCACTTAATCTAAAAAGGACCTACTCATGAAAAAAATCTTGCCTATGAGCCTGACACGGAATAGTTTGACCCTTTCAAAATCTAGTTTGCACTGAGCTTCACAAGTATCTAAGGAATGGTATTGGAAAATTCAAAAATAGTTTTAACACGAAAAATCCATTAAAAAAAATAGCAAAAAGATCACAGCACCAACAAATTAAGGTCTGGGTGTTGCCAGAAATGTCCCTGGGCAATTTTGAATCAATTGGCCAAACAGTTTCAGAGAAGATTTTTTAAGATTTTGCCAAACAATGAACAAAACAATTTTTTTAAAAATCCAAAATCAATGAACTGTTACCATTTGAACAAAATTGGTATAGACCCACACAAGGTACACCCCTATCAAGTTTCAAGTGAATCTGATGAAAAGTTTTGGAGAAGTTGGAAATGTGAATTGTTCAGGGACATGTGGGGCCGCCGCTACTGCCAGGAGATGAAGGCCAATACGACAAGGTCAGCCGTGCTAAAAAATCATAAGAGGTCCAAGAAGCACTGAAATATGGCTGTTTGAACAAACTTTACAGAGAGCCACCCAAGATGGAGCCCTGCCAAATTTCAATTGGATCTGGCAAACAGTTTTGGAGAAGTGGAATGTGGATCCATCCCATAAGCTCAGCTGACTGACAAGTCAGCTAGGCTAAAATATTAGGAAAGTTGCCGATAGGTCAAATAAATTCAAGCACACAGAATTCTGACTATTCCCTCATAACTTGAGGGATCATCACCATATGCAATATGACAGTCTGTGTGGAAATTGTTACATACATGTAGCTATTCTCCACAAATAAAGATATGACTGATGTCTGCATGCAAGGATGTACAGGAATATCCCTCACTGCAGGCAAGTCATCTTGTAGACAACGTCTTCACAAAACAAAACAACAAAATATGACCCATTATTTAAAGGCACAGCACAGATGCCTGAGCATATGATATTGTCAACACATTAAGCTCACTTCCTTCTGCAGGGATTCACCCCAAATAGGATGGCTTCACGTTGAATAACGTCTCAGGTTTCACTCATCAGTGACAGGCACCATTGACACCTTCAATGTAGACGGAACCTTGCTTTTACTTTCATCAAGACACTGAAACTGCAGATGAAAATATCAACTTATCCATTTGCAGCTTGTTCCTTGCTGAGTTAATCAGTATATATAGTAATCATAATATCCATCAAATTGTGGGACAAGGGTCATAGCCACCCATACTGGCAGAGAATTGAAGGCCTGATCTTCTCATGGTTCTATTAATGGACACTCATCACATCTACCACTATGTATATTCAGTTACACATTTTTCATTACAGTTGCTGTACTACTATATATCATGTTTCCTCCATCAACCTTTCTGCTTTTGCTAAAACAGGGCACAGCAGGGTCACTTCATGACCTCAGTATCCAAGAGATGGCTCTTCTATTGTCCATCAGATATGGTCGTTGTCTATGAACTGGGGTCCCTGCATAAAAATGTGAAAATTGAGTTAACAGCCATCAATGATAATATAGTGAAGACTCTGAATCACAGGATAGAGCCAGCAATGAAACCCTGTATATCACAGGTTACAGGCACCAAACTTCCCTGCATCACCCCTGAAAACTGTCAACTGGGCCCTGCATTCATACTGCTTCTACTCAAATTATGAATTAGATTTATTTGACCTTTGATCTTGACCTCTTCTAATCTCCAAAAAGCCAGGGCAGTACAAACAATGACACTGCTATACCAGCTGGATGCATCACTATCCCACTCAACTCACCCAAAAGTGTCCAAGTGTCAAGTGTCACCTTTATTTTCATTACTAATATACTAATTTTTCCCCTGCATTAGGACTGAATAAAAACATTTCTTTCGCAAGGGTTGAGCACTAAGTGCCCCACCCATGCCAAAGAAAGCTGTTGACCTGGGGCATGTGATCTTGATAGGTGTTATCTACAAAAATGAGGCAAATTGTTTTTCATTACTCTTGAAATTAGTTAAAACACTGAAGCAGAATCAGATGACATTTGACCACCAGCCAGTTTTGGCCGAATCAAGGGGGAAATGGTTAATAGCAAGAATTTACAATGTGAAATGTGGATTAGACTGCTGAGGATACCTAGCTCCAAGTCAACAGCTTTCTTTGGCACAACTTTGAGTCTTTGCACCCAAGAGTCAAGGAAAGCTATTGACTTACCTATTGAGACAGAAAAGGTCAATACAGGTAGGCACCCACTCCACTCCACCTCCACCTCCACCTTCACTCCACCTCCACTCCACTCCACCTTCACTCCACTCCACCTCCACTCCACTCCACCTCCCCCTTCACTCCACTCCACCTCCACCTTTACTCCACTCCACCTCCACCTTTACTCCACTCCGCTCCACTCCACCTCCAGCTCCACCTCCTCAACCATAATCACCAGTGACTCGGGTGTAAATTCTGAAAATATTGCTTTGGATTGCAAAATACATGTCTTTTTCCCCCACTGAATTTTACAGAGAAACAACCCGGGCTGAGTGTGTCTAAGTCTGACAGGCTAAGTGACGTGAGAGTCTCTAAGTCTGACAGGCTAGGCAGAGTGAGGGTGTCTAAGTCTGACAGGCTAGGCAGCGTGAGGGTGTCTAAGTCAGACAGGCTAGTCAGCGTGAGGGTGTCTAAGTCTGACAGGCTAGTCAGCGTGAGGGTGTCTAAGTCTGACAGGCTAGTCAGCGTGATGGTGTCTAAGTCTGACAGGCTAGGCAGCGTGATGGTGTCAAAGTCAGACAGGCTAGTCAGCGTGAGGGTGTCTAAGTCTGACAGGCTAGGCAGCGTGAGGGTGTCTAAGTCTGACAGGCTAGTCAGCGTGAGGGTGTCTAAGTCTGACAGGCTAGGCAGCATGAGGGTGTCTAAGTCTGACAGGCTAGGCAGCGTGAGGGTGTCTAAGTCTGACAGGCTCGGCGGCATGAGGGTGGATAGACAAACAGACTGATATCAATAAATGAGGATGCAGGTGATGGGTGGTGTACAAAAACAGTTAATGAGTGGATGAACTGAATTAGCAACTTCATTGGATATCATGTATTGTGATGTCAGAAAATTTATGAGCAATAATTCAAGTATTTTTTGTATGTTTCAGGCGAGACAGAATAGAGTTACTTCATGAAAGTCTGTCCTTGCCTGAGTGGCAGACCAGAGAAAACCAGCAGATATCGTTTAACAAGATTAAAGTGATGGATGTAGAAAGCACTTACTATAGATAGTTCTATCTCTTCTGAAATTTCATGAGTTTTTAAAGGTGTGAAGATAAAAATGTCTCTAAGTTAAGGTATTGCGAAACAGCTTGTGTTCTTGTATTTTTGCACCTGTCAATGTGCAGTTTTCTGCATGCTTACCACATCACATACTCCCTTCAATGAGAAATAATCATAAAATATTGGTCCAGCACCTGGGCTCCATTATGGATTACCATGACCTATGGCCTTCAGTGCAAACAGTTTCATGAACCTACACACTTGACTTGCTGCAAGTAAGATGCAAAAGATTGCTGTTCCCATTTTCACTCCCCCCCCCCCCATATTTTTTTTATACATCCAGGATTATTTTTCAATAATGCCACATATAAATATCTATTTGCTTTTATTGCTATTTTCAAGTATGCTAAATATACAGACTACATGTAGATACCATATAAAAGCACACCTTTATATTGATCAGGTCACAATATTTTTCTTTTTTTCTCAAACAATCTTGATGTTATTGCTTTTTTCCTTGAAGAATAGCCTTACAAAAGTCCTTCCTTCATGTTGTTTTGTCCCAAACTTGTGGCAACAAGTGGCCTATGACAGTCCTGTGCTCATCTGACCTAACATGAACAGTCCCGTAAAGTTCAGAATGTTATCATCCATCAACACTGTTGACATGCACATATCCCCTTAACATTTTTTCCTAATTTTGATAATTTGTTAAAAAAGGAAAATGGTAGCATAAAGGCCATGTAACATTCCCAACTAGTTTGAAGAGGATCTCGCTTCCGATTTGGGAGAAAAAGTAAACCAGAGCCATGCCCAGGGGGCATGAATGTCTCGCCAGCATTCAGTAGCAATGTAATTGTAAGACCAAACATTATAATGGTATTTAGTAGATGTTGAATGTATCAAGTAAATCTCAATATATTTACTCAGAATATACCACTTTTTTTTTTTTTTTTTTTTAAACAAAATGGCCAATAAAGTATATAACATCTTAATACAAATCAGAGCTTGACATGCCAGTTTCAAGCTTCGTAGTGAAAGATGTCATGTAAAGCACTTAATACCCCTTGGCCAACATGACTTCATATGTTCAGTTACCTAAGTTTGACCTTCAAAGGACACTTCAAGATAAATTTAAGAACACCAAAAATAAAGCATAGGTACTTTGCTATTCATGTTAAATAGTAACTAGGGACCTACAATCAACTATACCCAAGACACACAAGAAAAATAAGATTTGTCGAGTCAAAAGTAGGTCAAAGTCATCCACTTTCAAGAGATTTCTGATGTTTTGTACGATGCAAAGCTAGTATAAATTTGGTGAACTTGGTTTGACTCTTGGCCATGAATAGCATTGTACATTCGAGGATGCAATGCATCTGACCTCCAAAGTAGGTCAAAAATACATCAAGGCCACCCACTTTCAATAGACTTCTAAAGCTTTCCTAAGAAGCAAAGGTGGTGTAAGTTTGGTAAACTTGGCTTGAATTCGTCAAAAGTTGCAGTGGTAACGCCACGTTTTGCATTTCACCCATGAAAATACATTTAGGTCGTTGAAATCAGTTGAGGTCATCCAATTTCAACAGGCTTCTGAAGCTTCTAAGTGTGACAGTGATGACCCTCATCTGTAGGGATGATTACAATGAATCATCCACCCAAGCATGAAAGCCTTTCCTAGTCTAGGTAGTGAAATAATGCCACTCCGAAGTTTTTCTCCAATGCTCAATCAAGCATAAAGTAATCAGTGAAGTGTGACAGTGATGACCCTCATCTCTAGGGATGATTACAATAAGTCATCCACCCAAATATGAAAGGCCTATGTAGTCTAGTTAGTGAAATAATGCCACTCCGAAGTTTTTCTCCAATGCTCAATCAAGCATGAAGTAATCAATGAAGTGTGACAGTGATGACCCTCGTCTCTAGGGATGATTACAATAAATCTTCCACTCAAATATGAAAGGCCTATATAGTGTAGTTACTGAAATAATGCCACTCCGAAGTTTTTCTCCAATGCTCAATGAAGCATGAAGTAATCAATGAAGTGTAACATTGATGGCCCACATCTCTAGTGATGATTACAATCAATCATCCACCCAAGTATGATAGCCCTATCTGATCTAGTTAGTGAAATAATGCCACTCCGAAGTTTTTGGTCGACGGACGGACGTCCGGAAAGTGACAGCTTAGTCTCGCAAACAGCTAACGCTGGCGAGACAAAAACAGTGAAAACACACAAAAATACTTTATAAAGCAAAACAAAACAAAAAAACCCCCAAAAGACGGCTGTGTTAACAGCCCATGCTCAGCTGACCTAGACATTCATTACACTTGTGGCTCTGTAAACTTGGAATAGGATCAAGGTCACCCATGTACTGCATAAGTCTGTCCTTTATGGAAACACATTAATAACATGTGCAACATCAAGGTCTCAGTTCAAGTATTTCTTAAGTTATAGTGACGGGTAAAATTCATGTATGTTGCACTGTAACCCCAGTAATGAGGTCAAGGTCACTCATGTACTGTCTTAGCATGACCCTCATTAAAACATTTATATGTGCAACATCAAGGTCCTAACTGAAAACAGAGCTCTAGTTATCAAGTAATATTTCGTCTGCAGTTTGAGATTTGATGGCTGCCGAACATGTCATGCATGTGCTGTGAAAAAAATCTGGACTTTTTTCACATTTTGCAGACAATTTTCGGTGATGTTTCATGGTGGATCTCACAGGAAAGGTCAAAATGGCCGAGCACTTCCAAATGATGATGAACAAAGCAATTCTGATGGGAATTTGAGCGATGATGAGGCCTCAAATACTGGCTTACTTCAGGTCATTGTCAATTTTACTCGTCAATTTTTTTATGATGATGATTCAGATTCAGAGGACAATAATTTTGCTGGATTTCCACCGGATTGTCAGACTGACCCATTGTTTCAATGGAGAAATGTTGCTGCCGATTCTGACATCTTTCCTGAATTTACGGAACACAGGCCAAGACCAACTTCTGTTTTATCTGGAGGCGCTTCACTGCTGGATTTACTTCAGTTATTTTTCACAGATGAACTTCTGGAAAATATTTGTGAATGAACGGATCAAAATGCTCTACATAAACAAAAACAAAGGTGAATGGACTCGCCCTTCTCTTAAGGAGATGAAGGCTTTCTTGGGACTAAAATCATAATGAATTCAAGCATCACGCTGATGCAAGTGGAACTATATTGGACAATGAAAGCTGATATGTGGATGTTTCATGTACCATTTTTCCAGCAAATCATGAGCTATTGGAGATTTATTCAGATCAACAGGTATTTACATTTCTATGACATTGGAAATTTTAACAACCAGAATAAACTTTTCAAGGTCAAGCCACTTTTGTCTTATCTTTCCAAAAGATTTGAAGGTGAATACCAGCTTGGACAGAAACTTAGCTTGGATGAGTGCATGACTCCATTCAAAGGCAGGCTTGGTATGAAACAATATTATCCAAAATAAACCCACAAAATGGGGAGTGAAAGCCTTTGCTCTCTGTGATGCTACTACATCCTACTGTTACCAATTTGAAATGTACTCAGGTCATAATGCAGACTATGCAGGGGTACACATTGGCTTATCATCTGCAGTTGTTATGAACTTGACAGCTGGATTGGGCTTCAAAGGACATATTGTCTACACAGATAACTTTTATACTAGCCCAATTCTTGCATATAATTTGCAAGCAATCAACATTGGTATGGTTGGTACAGTACGATGCAACCATAGAGGATACCCAAACGATTTGGCCAATATCCGAGTCCGTGACCTTGACCGTGGTAGATATCTTTGGAAAATGAGTGGTAACATATTGATTGACATGAGAATATTCATGAAATGTGTGCTTTGGTCCCTGTACAATGCATACATTCTTGAAGCTTCAATACCTGAAAATCATCCCGCTGGACATCGGCCATGGGATTTTCAGACATTTCTTGATGAGACAGCCATCTTGTTCATCAGAAATCATCATGCCGCAAAAAAAAAAAAAAAAAAAGGGATGTCCTTCAGTGCAGGAAATTCCAGAAAGAATGTTGAACATTGGAGTTGTACATTTCCATATGCTGAACAATCTGACTACATAGGGCCTGTATTTTTCCGTTTTTAACCGAAACGGAACGGAATAATGAATTTTTCTCACCTCTGAAATGGAATTTGCTGTTTTGCCTTAATGTGTTTTACATGCAAAGAGAACTACTGAAACGGAATTTGGAAATTTCTGGCTGGTGAAACGGAATTTCTATTTTTTTTAAACGGAAAAATACAGGCCCTAACTGCACTAACCACATGTGTAGTTTGCTCAAAGAAACACAAAGTTTATAACAATGCGCATCCTGGAGTTACCTACAAGGACAATCCTCACAGACTTACAAAGACTATTTTCTAGTGTTCTTCTTGCAAAGTTTACTTGTGTATCAAGAAACGTTCAAAGTGTTTTGAAAATGACCATACTAAGCAAGAACACTGGCACCGAATTTTGACACTTGCATCATTCATTTGTGCTGTCCACGAACTAGGGACACCATATAGAGGGAACATTTTTTCAGCGATGGCACAATTGCCTAATTGTACTTAAAATCCTGTTAAGAAAAATTGAAAAATTGTTTTGATAGCATGTTTTTGACATAAATGCTAATGACTTCCATTCTTTTCTGACATGCCTAAATGCACATTTACTCACTATTAAAAAATTACTCAAAATTGACAGTATTTTCTCAAGTGTCACAAACCTGACACATTAAGTTGACACATTGATTCAGGGTTGGCAGTGAAATAGAGCTTAATTGTTTGAGGAGTAGGTGTCATCATGGAGTTTGTTTTACATCTCTGGTACAGGATGTACATTGTTGCAGTCCTTGTTAGGATTTTCCTTGGTTTGTACAGGTGGTCTAGCTGCAACTGTTTATTTTACAATCACTGGGACTGAATATAATGCCCCAGCTTGTTTCCACTTCAGTTAAACATGGGCGGATGGTTTAAGTAGGAAAAGCTGTCCAGCGAGAAAGGGTACATTTTGGTTCAGGGGTAAGTCAAATTGTTCTTATCTGAACCTGTACTATGAAAATTTGGTAATTATGGTTTGTTTGACAGGTATTCTTCTTTGATATGAAGCTCTGCATTTACAAGCAAAACTTCCCATATTAAGCTAATTCATCAATTGCCATGTTCATATTTATTCATTATTATGTGGGTTGTCTTTGCTGAATATTTAGCTTAGGCAAGGAGCTGTACTCAGAGAGACATGTACGGGTAAAATGCTCCGAAACATGTTGAGTAGTTACCCGCTGAAGACCCTTTAATTCATTTGGGCTGATACAGCCTATGTCAAAATTTTACAGAGGAACGTGTGCAATATAGACAATAGTAATTCCATATATATACAGGTTAGACAGGGACAGGTTAGCTTATGGAGAGTAAAGAGTTCGAACTGCGGAATAGGATATTGACTACTAGGAAGTGGTTCTGGGCAAAAAGACACAAATACAATAAATGTGAACTACTGGCACACAAATATCAACACATTATGACATTTGTTTGAAAATATTTTGTTAAACATGTTAAATACAGCACAATAATGATCATATATGTGTCGTTGTACAGTATATGATAAAATATTCTAACAAAAATACATGTATAGGTTCAGCAAAGTCTTCAAAGTGTTTTTATTTCGTTTTTTATAAATCTCAGGAAATGCATTGTCAGCAGGCTGGTAGTGCCTGGAAATAGATTCGTGAAAAGGTTAAGTTATAAGTTAAGGTTTTCCAAAAAAATCATAGAACCACCCAAGGTACATTGCCACCAACTTGGAAGTCAATTTGACAGTTTCTTCAGAAAAGTCAAAAATGTGAATTAGCATTAGATTGTCAATTGACTTACATACTAATCAATAGAAAAGTTGCATTTATGAAAAATATCTAAATAGAAAAAAACGTTCAAAATCAGGAATCCACAGCAATGCCACCTAGTGAACAACTTTGTTTGACTCTTCCACAAGGAACATATCCATAAAAAATCATAAAAACATAGAAAAAAACTGCAGCGCTACGTGGTGAACAAACAAAGAACAAGGAGTCCCTAGGAGGGTTCCTGTGTAATACTAAAGCAACAAGGTGAGCGGTTTCAGGCAAGAGGATTTTCTTAGATTTGCAAAAAAAAAAAAAAACATAAACAAGAGGCCTGTGTGAACAGCCCATGCTCAGCTGATCTTGACATTCATCACACTTGCAGTTCTATGAACTTGGGAAATGATCAAGGTCACCCATATTCTGAGGAAGTCTGACGTTTATAGAAGAACACTAACATGTGCAACATCAAGGTTCAAGTAGTTCTCAAGTTAAAATGAAGAGTAAAATTCATGTATGTTGCACTGTAAACCCACAGACGAGGTCAAGGTCATTCATGTACTGTCTAAGCATGATCTTCATACAGAAACATTAATATGTGCAACATCACGGTACTAATTCAAAACAGATCTCAAGTTATCAAGTAAACAGTAAATTTTGTGTCAGTTGTCCTGTGAATTAGCATTAGAATACCCATTAACTTACATATTAATCATTAGGAAAGCTGCACTGACTGATAAGTTGCCAAATTGAAAATCCTTAAAAATCAGGAATCCAAAGCAGTGCCACCTACTAAACAACTTTGTTTGACCCTTCCACAAAAACATATCCATCACATTTCAGCTTAATCTGAGTGACTGTTCTGAGAACAAGTGAAACATAGCAAAACCATACAAAAAATTCATAAACAAAAAAAAAAAAAAACAAAACATAACAAAAAAAAAAAAAAAAAACAAAAAAAACAAAAAAACAAAAAAAAAAAAATGCAGCGCTACCTGTTGAACAAATTGGGAACTAGGTGTCCCTGGGAGTGTCTATGTATGATATCAAAGCAATTGGTGAGCTGTTTCAGAGGAGAAGAGTTTTTAAAGTTTGCCCCCCAAAAAACTAAAAAATTCATAAAAAAATCCAGAAATCAATTGAGCGTCACCATTTGAACAAACTTTGTAGAAATCCACCCAAGGCACATCCCCACCAAGTTTGAATTAAATCTGGCCAAAATTATTTGAGTTAAAACCACTACAAGAAATTCCCATGTTAAACTTTCCCATTAAAACTTTTGTAAAGATTTTTGAAAAAAAATCATTAAAAAATCCAAAATTCATTGGAACATGACCATTGGAACAAACCTGGTACACATCCACCCAAGGTACATCCCCGCCAAGTTTGAAGTCAATCTGGATGACGGTTCTGGAGAAGAAATCGAAAATGTAAACAAGATATGTTTGTAAAACATAGATGCCCCGCGCCCTCATTACCCTTGCCCTCGCTACCCTATTCATAGTAGTAGAAGGAGAACTCGTGACCTTACAAAATTAGTGAAGGTTGATCATACATCAATGTCACATATCTTTAAACTTTAACCTAGCCCTTAAAAAACGACTAAAAACCTGGACAATATAAAAGTTATAGCTGAAAAATTAGTCATCATTTAGAAACCATATTCAGCAAAGTGGCTTTATGACCTTGGAACTTAGGGCAAGGTCAGTCATTTTCACTTGACCTTCTTCAGTTATTGTGCAAAAAACAAAAAAGGAAGTCTACTGTCTGTGTGTGACCCTCAAAACTGGGTCAAGGTCACCAATCTACAAACTCAAACTAGCCCTTATAGGCAACCATAAAGCTGTGCAATATTAAAGTGCTACCTCTAAAATGCAAGTTATCATGCAAATACAGTATTCAACCAAATGGCTCTGTGACCTTTGAAATTAGATCAAGGTCACCCATCTTCAAACTTGACCTAGCCCCGAATACGGACAATTATCCAGTGCAATATAAAAGTCCTAGTTAAAAAACCTCTTCAGTTATCATGTGGAAACCAAAGTTAACTCAGGTACCAATGTGACCTTGGAAATTAAATCAAGGTCACCAAACTTTCAGCTTCTTCTAGCCCTTAGCAAGAAGTATAGACCTGTAAACTATCCCAGTCCTAACTTAAAAATTCTTGCGTTATTGTGCAGAAACCACAGGAAGCATGAAACCATATTCACTAAAGTGGCTCTGTGACCTTTAAAATGAGGTCAAGGTCATCAATCCTCAAACTTCGCCTAGCCCCAAATATGGACTATAATCCTGTGCAATATAAAAGTCCTAGCTCAAAAACCTCTTCAGTTATTGTGCGGAAACCAAAGTTTACTCAGGTACCACTGTGACCTTGGAAATTAGGTCAAGGTCACCCATCTTCAAACTTCGCCCAGCTTTTGATTAGAATGATACGTCTGTACAGTATCAAAGTCCTAGCTCAAAAACTTCTTGAGTTATTGTGCAGAAACCACAGGAATTCTACAATCTCTCTGTGACCCTGAAAACTGGGTCAAGGTCACCCATCTTCAAAATCTATCTAGCCCTTACATAGAAGCATAAAGCTGTGCAATATAAAAGTTCTAGCTCCAAGGTATAAGTTATCATGCAGAAAGCATGAAACCATATTCAGTAAAGTGGCTCTGTGACCTGTAAAATGAGGTCAAGGTCATCAATCTTCAAACTTCGCCTAGCCCCAAATATTGACTATAATCCTGTGAGATATAAAAGTCCTAGCTTAAAAAGCTCTTCAGTTATTGTGCGGAAACCAAAGTTAACTCAGGTACCACTGTGACCTTGGAAATTAGGTCAAGGTCACCCATCTTCGAACTTCGCCTAGCTTTTGACTAGAATAATACACCTATACAGTATCAAAGTCCTAGCTCAAAAACTTCTTGAGTTATTGTGCGGAAACCACAGTCTACCGACCGACTGACCGACAGGTGCAATGCTATATGCCCCACCTTCTTCGAAGGGGGGCATAATTAGCATTCGAATGCCCATTGACTTACATGGTAATCAATAGCAAAGGTGCATTTACCGAAAAGTACCCAAATTGAAAAAATCATTAAAAATCAGGAATGCGCAGCATTCCCACATAATGAACAAGTTTGTTTGACCCTTCCACAAGGAACATATCCACCATGTGTCAGCTTAATCTGAGTAACCGTTAAAATTCAGGAATGCGCAGCATTCCCACATAGTGACAAGTTTGTTTGACCCTTCCACAAGGTACATGTCCACCATGTGTCAGCTTAATCTGAGTGACGGTTCTAGAGAAGAAGCTGAAAATAGCTATAGCACACAAAAATTCATAAAAAGTAGAAATACATTGCAGCGCCACCTGGTGAACAATTTAAGAACTAGGAGTCCCAGGGAGTGTTCCTGTGTGATATCAAAGCAATTGGGTAAGCGGTTTTGGAGAAGAAGAATTTTTTAAGCTTTGTCCAAAAAAAGAACAAAAAATTAATTAAAAATCCAAAAATCACTGGAGCATGACCATTTGAACAAATCTGGTAGAAACCCACCCAAGGTACATTGCTACCAGGTTTGAAGTTAATCTGGATGATGGTTTTGGAGAAGAAGTCGACAATGTGAATTAGCATTAGAAAGCCCATTGATTTCCATAGTAATCAATAGGAAAGCTGCCTTGACCGGTAAGTACCCAAATAGAAAAAAATCGTTAAAAATCAGGACCCAGCAGCATTCCCACATGGTGAACAACTCTGTTTGACCCTTTACAATGAACACATCCCCCATCTTTCAGCTAAATGTGAGTGACGGTTCTGGAGACGAAGTCAAAAATAGCTACAACACACAAAAAATTCATAAAAAATTAGAAAAAAAATTGCAGGGCCACCTGGTGAACAAATTAAGAACTAAGACTCCCAGGGAGTGTTCCTGTGTGATATCAAAGCAATTGGGCGAGCGGTTTTGGAGAAAATTTTTTAAGATTTGCCCCCCAAAAAACCCCCAAAAAATCATTAAAAATAAAAAAAATCTCTGGACCGTGACCATTTGAATAAACTTGATAGAGACCCATCCAAGGCACATCTCCACCTAGTTTGAAGCAGATCTGGCTGACGGTTTTGGAGAAGTCGAAAATGTGAATTGTGAACGGACGGACGACAGACGGATGACAGATGCCTCCTAAAAGCTCAGCTGAATTATCACCTGAGCTAAAAATTAGAAAAAAATCACAGTGCCTCTTGGTGAACAAACTCAGAATTCTGCAAGAGTGTCCAGACCCACCCATGGTACATTGCCAACTAGTTTGAAGTGAATCTGAATAACGGCCCTGGAGAAGCCAAAAATGTGAATCAGCATTAGAATGCCCATTGACTTACATAGCAATCAGTAGGAAAGCTGCATTTACCTGTCTGAACCTGAGTTGAAAAAAATTGTTAAAAATTAGAAATACACAGCAGGAAAGCTGCATTTACCTGACTTGATAAAAAAATCGTTAAAAATCAGAAATACAGAGCAGTGCCACCTTGTGAACAACTCTGTTTGACTCTTCTACAAGGAACATATTCACAAAGTTTCAGCTTAATCTCAGTGACAGTTCTGGAGATGAAGTCAAAAACAGCAATAATACACAAAAAATATATAAATAAAAAACTAAATAAAAAAAGTAACAAAACACGGTGCCATCAGGTGGACAAATTAAGAACTAAGATCCCTAGGAGTGTTCCTGTGTGATATCAAAGCAATCAGGTGAGTGGTTTCAGAAAAGATTTTTTAAGATTTGCCCCCAAAAAGAAGAAAAAACATCGAAAAAAGCTTAGAATCACTGGAGCATGACCATTTAAATAACTTTGGTAGACATCCACCCAAGGTACATCGTCACAGCATTTGAAGTGAATCTGGCTGATGGTTTTTGACATGAAGTCATTTGTTGAGGACAAATGAAGGACAATAAGATAATCTCATCTACTGACAAGTCAAATGAGCTTAAACTTTGAAAAAAATTGCAGTGCCACATAGAGAACAAATTAAAAACTAGGAATCCCCAGGAGTGTTCCTGTGTGATATCAAAGCAATTGGGTGAGTGGTTTCAGAGAAGTAGATTTTTTTAAGGTTTGCCCCCCCCCCCAAAAAAAAATTCGTAAAAAATATAAAAATCATTGGATCGTAACCATTTGAAGAAACTTGGTAGAACCCACCCAAGGCACATCCCCATCAAGTTTGAAGTGAATCTGGAATATGGTTTTTGAACAAAATTGAAAAATGTGAATTGTGGCCAGATGACGGACGCTCATGAAAGTTCAGCTGACTGACAAGTCAGCTGAGCCAAAAATCATAAAAAAATTAGGAAAAAAATTGAGGTGCCACCTGGTGAACAAATTTAACACTAGGAGTCCCTGCGAGTGTTCTTATGTGATATCAGAGCAATTCGGTTAGCGGTTTTGGAGAAGCTTTTTGAAGGTTTGCCACAAAAAAAAAAAAACATTAAAAGTCCAAAAATTTCGAATTGACCTGATTGAAAATTTAGTTGTCCCAGACAAGAGGCCTCATTGTAAAGTTAGTCATCCTAGAAAAGAGGCCTGGCGATAAATTTAGTTGTCCCAGACAAGAGGGCTTGCCATAAATTTAGTTGTCCCAGACAAGAGGGCTTGCCATAATGTCAATCCTTGGAATGGCAGGACATTTGAAGGTCTACAAATGTTGCAGGATAAATTTATGCTCACACACTAGCTACAGACTGAGCATACTGTCTGGGGAGCCACTCATTGTTGGCTTTGGCACAATACTCCACTTTGTAAGTTGCCTTGGCCTGAGGCTGTGTCAGAAGGTATCTGATGGCATCTTGCAACCAGAGACGGCTGCGAGTTGATTAAAAGAGAAGGTTACTTTTGCACAATATCAATGGCCTACAGCCCATACAGAGTCGGCAGCAGTCTGTCCTGTAAGCCAGCACCTTTCCCCACCAGATAAAACAGCTTCAGCTCCAAGGCCCTCATCAGTACCACAAATAAGTGAGCCAAACATGAGCCCCCAACCACATGCCACTTGCAGCCTTCACCAACAGTGGCTTCCTACTGAACTCTGCCAGCAATCTTTCTCATATTTCACTGCAGCTTACCAAAATGGAGCTTTTGAAAAACTTTTGAGTTACAGATAAATACTTTTGGTAGAATTTACTTACCCAAGACAGGGAGCCATGCTTATTTTTCAAAAAATCAAATTGTGTTGGTCTTCGTTCACAACAGTGACAGAGCCATTTCCAATTAGACACCTGGTCCAGTGTATGATGTTTAGATTGTGAGAAACTGGAGAGGCAGCACCTTAGGGAGACAAGTATGGACCACAGACTAAGACTGGTCACTGTAAACCTGCTTCCAATCTGTAGTCCAAGCGTTCTTGAAGAATTATGGAAAACTAACACCACAGACTGGGATATAAGGTAAAATAGACACAGTGAGTAACACTATATATGCATGGGCATCATTTCACTATTGAATTTCCAAGTGCTGTAGCCTATTACATGTATATGTCACCTCCCTTTGCTGACCTGCTGTAATGTCTATATAGCTCGACCACAAACTGACTACCTGGATTCAGTTGCTATGGAAACTTGGCACACATCATCTACCAAACATCAGTCTGTCAAATCATAATCCTGACGAAATATATCAAAAGGTAGCAGACAATAAAACTAATGCTGAATGATCTTAGCTTAGCAGACACCTTTACAAAACTTATGTTACATTTTAACGATTAGCTTGCACACACCTTTACAAATTGTTACATGTAAACATAGAATGAGATTTTAAGTGTGGTTTACCAGATTTTCTAAAAGCCAACAAATTAGAAATTCAGTTTATAACAATTTCATAACCTTAGACGGTGGCAATGTTTACATGACAATAACACAAAACATCATCATAATTCAACATAAGCATTGATTCAGCTCAGTCAGTTTTGGAGAAGGGACCTCAAATCTGCAGCAAACTAAAGTTTATACAATACTTGAGCAGGAGGGCCGTCAACACCTAGTCCACAACTGGCCTTGACATTTAACCCAATAGTGCCATCCTGGTTTGGGATACCCAGTGTTCCTATGCAGTTTCGAAGCAAGTGGCCAAGCAGTCTTAGATTACAGTTTTCAAGATTTTACAACACAAAAATTAAACAACAGACCTGTGACAATCCTGTGCCCAACTGACCTTACATGCACAGACTTAAGTGTTCCTGTACAAATTATGATATCAAGGTGACCTCTGTTTTTGACCATGATCACTGTTGCTAACATGTACATGCCGATCCTAAAAAAATTTAGAACAAGATATGTTTGTAAAACATAGATGCCCCGCGCCCTCATTACCCTTGCCCTCGCTACCCTATTGATAGTGGTAGATGGGGCACTCGTGACCTTACAAAATTAGTGAAGGTTGATCATACATCAATGTCACATATCTTCAAACTTTAACCTAGCCCTTAAAAAACGACTAAAAACCTGGACAATATAAAAGTTATAGCTGAAAAATTAGTCATCATTTAGAAACCATATTCAGCAAAGTGGCTTTATGACCTTGGAACTTAGGGCAAGGTCACTCATTTTCACTTGACCTTCTTCAGTTATTGTGCAAAAAACAAAAAAGGAAGTCTACTGTCTGTGTGTGACCCTCAAAACTGGGTCAAGGTCACCAATCTACAAACTCAAACTAGCCCTTATAGGCAACCATAAAGCTGTGCAATATTAAAGTGCTACCTCTAAAATGCAAGTTATCATGCAGAAACAGTATTCAACCAAATGGCTCTGTGACCTTTGAAATTAGATCAAGGTCACCCATCTTCAAACTTGACCTAGCCCCGAATACGGACAATTATCCAGTGCAATATAAAAGTCCTAGTTTAAAAACCTCTTCAGTTATCATGTAGAAACCAAAGTTAACTCAGGTACCACTGTGACCTTCGATATTAAATCAAGGTCACCAAACTTTAAGCTTCTTCTAGCCCTTAGCAAGAACTATATACCTGTAAAGTATCCCAGTCCTAACTTAAAAACTTCTTGAGTTATTGTGCAGAAACCACAGGAATTCTACAATCTCTCTGTGACCCTGAAAACTGGGTCATCCATCTTCAAACTCAACCTAGCCCGTACAGAGAACCATAAAGCTGTGCCATATAAAAGTTCTAGCTTCAAGGTATAAGTTATCATGCAGAAAGCATGAAACCATATTCAGTAAAGTGGCTCCGTGACTTTTAAAATAAGGTCAAGGCCATCCATCTTCAAACTTCGCCTAGCCCCAAATATGGACTATAAGCCTGTACAATATAAAAGTCCTAGCTTAATTACCTCTTCAGTTTTTGTGCGGAAACCAAAGTTACCTCAGGTACCACTGTGACCTTTGAAATTACGTCAAGGTCACCCATCTTCCAACTTTGCCTAGCTTTTGACTAGAATGATACATCTGTACAGTACCAAGTCCTAGCTCAAAAACATCTTGAGTTATTGTGCGGAAACCACAATCTACCGACTGACCGACATGTGCAAGGCTATATGCCCCACCTTCTTCGAAGGGGGGCATAAAAATCACAGCACCACCTGTTGAACAAATTAAGGTCTAGGGGTCCCCAGAAGTGTCCCTATGCAATTTCAAAGCAATAGCTAGGTGTTTTCAAAGAAAAAGACTTTTTAATATTTTGGCACAAAAATCAACAACAAAAATTTATAAAAATCCCAAATTAACTGGCCCGTGACCTTTTGGACAAACCTGGTAGAGACCCATCAAAGGTGCAACCCCAAGTTTCACATGTATCTGCTTGATAGTTTTGGAGAAAAAGTCAAAATGTTAATGTCCACTGATATCCCCATTCACTTACATGATAATCAATATAGAAATGCATGCATCAACCAACAAACCCCCGAATTAAAAAATTTATTAAAATTAGGCATCAAGAGTATGTTCACCTAATGAAAAAACTTGTTTACCTCTCTTACAAGCTACAATTTCACCAAGCTTCAGAACAATCTGAGTGACGAATTTGGAGGAATTGAAAATGACCTCAACCCCCCAAAAAGGTTAAATTGCAGAAAAATCACAGCACCACCTGTTGAGCAAATTAAGCTCTAGGGGCCCCCACACTTGTCCATATAAAATTTCGAAGCAACTAGCTAAGTGATTTCAGAGACGAAGATTTGTTATGATTTGAGGAAAAAAGTACAAAATTGGAGGGCTGTATTAACAGCTCTTGCTTAGCTGACCTAAGCTTGTTCACAATATCAATATCAAAAAAATCCAAAATTCATTGGAACATGACCATTTGGACAAACCTGGTAGACATCCACCCAAGGTACATCCCCACCAAGTTTGAAGTTAATCTGGATGACGGTTTTGGAGAAAAAGTCAAAAATGTGAATTAGCATTAGAATGCTCATTGACTTCCATAGTAATCAATAGGAAAGTGGCATTGACAGATAAGTACCCAAATTGAAAAAAATGCTTAAAAATCATGAATCCTCAGCATTCCCACATAGTGAACAACTTTGTTTAACCCTTCCACAAGGAACATATCCACCATGTTTCAGCTTAATCTGAGTGACGGTTCTGGAGAAGAAGTCGAAAATAGCTATAACACACAAAAATTCATAAAAAATTAGAAAAAAATTGCAGCGCCACCTGGGGAACAAATTAAGAACTAGGTATCCCTAGGTGTCTTCCCTGTGATATCAGAGCAATTGAGTAAGCGCTTCTGGAGTAGAAGATGTTTTAAGATTTGCCAAAAAAAGAACAAAAAAATTCATTTAAAATCCAAAAATCACTGGACCGTGACCATTTGAACAAACTTGGTAGACACCTACCCAAGGCACATCCCCACCAAGTTTGGAGTAGATCTGGCTGACGGTTTCGGAGAAGAAGTCGAAAATGTGAATTGTTGACGGATGACGGCAGGACGACGGACGGACAGACGGACGACGGACGGACGACGGACGGAGGACCATAAGATAAGCTGAGCTAAAAATCATTAAAAATCCAAAAATCACTGGAGCGTGACCACTTAAACAAAACTCATAGAAACCAACACAAGGTACAATGCCACCAAGCTTGAAGTCAATCTGGATGACCATGCAGACACTGGTATAAACAGGTAAATAGTAATACAATTTTTAGCACCATAAAGTTGACTAGAGATGTTATGATGTAAAGTGTACTAGGGTATTAGCTGGAAGCCACCTCTTCCACAATACTGGATGATGGTTAAAATGAAAGAAATCCTACAAAAAGTGAGTATGCTCCTGGTTTTCTGACTTAAGACGGACTAGAGAAAATTCTCTAGGTGGGTTGAGTATACTTTACCCTGGGTACTTTCCCTCTTACCACTCTAAACACTTTGAGGACTACACTTTGTCATTTCAAGCTCCATCTTGACATTGTTTGACTAATGTTCTTCACTTAGTGTTGTATATTTTAGGTATTTGGTCATATCTCTGGAAACATTTCAACAGAGTTTTGTGTAGTTGTTGTTTTTTACAACCTTTGCATTGTAGTTTTTGCAACAAAGTTCTGACCCTTTTGACAGAACTGCTAAAAAGTGTGGTGTTTCTAGCAACACATATCACTTGTCCAATACAAACTCCATATGCTTGTTTCTCTGGAATGTTTCCTGTCAGATCAAGGTAGGAGATAATATCAAATTTGAACTGGTCTCAGTTGTCAAATATTTTTGTTACATACTGGTTGTTCTTTATTTCCATATCCAGATTTAGGAAACTGGCTTTTGTATCACTTTCATTTTCCACATTTAATATTAGTTCTTTGGGATATATGTTTTTCCAATTCCCCTTTATTTCATCTCCATTCTTTAAAGCACACAGGTCATCTATAAATCTTCTTGTGTGAGAATATGATCTTCTTGCAGCTGTAAAGTTTGTTTTTGCCAATTCCTCCATCCATTTTGATTAACAATAATGTAAATAAAGGTTGGCAATATATGGGGCCGGATCTGTTCCCATTGGTATGCCTGCTACATGTATTTGTTGATAAACTCTGGTTCCAAAGCAAAAGTATGCATTGTTGATAATGTATTCTATCATTTGAGCACACTCTTGCTTCATGTAAGATATTTCTGTGCTCTTACCTTTATCAAATTTTTATAGTTAAAACACGGCAAGGGTATGGTCCTGAGGGACTAGTGCGACCGGTTTCGTTCCTTGTGGAACTCTTCAGGCACAATGTCAGTTAAACCCCTGATAATGCGTTCCACAATGTAGCGTGAGATGTGGTACAGTTCCCACGTGTAAAGTGCAGAAGTAAACAAAGGAGGTTGCCAATGTTGGGGGTAGGGATGAGGCATGACGTCATAAAGTGAACAGTAGGTCTGTTCAAAAGGTCACCTGTACCAAGTGGTCAGGTGTTGCAAGACGTGCCAGTGGCACCTGGTTTGCGAATATTCATGTCTCCTACGAGCAGGACATATTCTCAAAATATGGTCATTAAGGGTTGTAATGATCCATTTTTTATCTCTATACAGTGAGTAAAAGAGAGTGTAATTAATTAGGATTTGATACCTCTGTATGCTGTTGAGATATCACTCTTTAATTGGTCTCTAATATTTTTTTTAATGTTTCTTTAATGGGTTTTATCTCACGTTGGAGACACAGGTGGGTCTCTTGTCCATGTGTGCATTATTTTTTCTTTCAATTTTTCATAGGGGGGGATGTTTTTGTGCATCCTCTAACTGTGCATTCCAATACCTATGTAGTGGGAAAATAGACATAGAAGAGTACAAACATTTCTTTGCTGCAATGATGAACCTGACTTTAACAGGGTTTTTATGCATTTTGACATTTGCATTATATAATTGGTAATATCTTGCCCTCATTTGAGACAATGCATTTCAACTCCTTGTTTTTATCCATTTTAGTCCTTGATAACAGTATCAGAGGTTCCTGCCAATTGATAACTTTCATTATTTAATTCACTCAGTATTGTATTAATGTAGTATGGTTTACAAGTTAGTGCAATGTTATTGCTAGCTTTGTCAACAGGTGTGATAACAAACTTGTCATGCAAATCTTGCAATTCCTGACTACAATGTGAATCCTGCAGCACTTGTTTAATCTGTCTCCACTTTTGAAGAGGTCCTTTTCTGAAGTATTTAATTCTTTTATCCACTTTTTCCATTATTTTAACTTCCTATTCATCAAATGTCTTGTTACAGATTCCCCTCTTATTACTATGTTTCTTAGTGAAACTGTTGAGTCCTCTTTTAATCTCCTTTCTTGCCTTTGTGAAGTTGATGTTATGTCTTTCTCTCTAGTTTGGTCCTCTTTGAAACAAATGTCTCAATTTTTTGTTTTGAATGATACTTAAATCACCTGTGATTACATATTTGTGGTCTTTATCCATATACTTCTTAGAAGTAGTCTCACATTCATAAGTTTGATTATTCATATTCCAGCTGTTTAAGTCCACTTCATCCATTATTCGATTGTAGTTGAAGACCTTATTACGAATACTGGAAGTGTTTTTATAAGCAACTGTGACATCCTCCTCAATACAGTTGCTGACTGAATTTTCAACTTCCTGACGTCTGAGAATACTTTGGAATGAGGTCAAGCTCAAAATATCGCTGGAGCATGACCATTTGCACAAAATAGGTAGACACTTATAAAAGGTACATCCCTGCCAAGTTTGGGAAAAATCTGGCCAAAATTATTTAAGTTTTAACCATCACAAGAAATTGCCATGTTAAACTTTCCTATTAAAACTTTTTTCAAGATTTTTGAAACAAAATCATAAAAAAAATTCAAAAAATCACTGGAGCGTAACAATTTGAACAAACTTGGTAGAGACCCACCCAAGGTACATTACCACCAAGTGGACAGACAGATGACGGACAAAAGACCATCCTATAAGCTCAGCTGACTGACAAGTCAGCTGAGCTAAAAACTGCATTGCCATCTGGTGACCAAATTAATAACTAGGAGTGTTCCAGGAACAGTAATGATGATCAAAAGTTCACCAAGCTTCCACTCAATAAAGCAAGCCAGTAATGCTGCCTAAAGGGGAAGGAAGAAGGATCAGGATCCACAGGGACCAATACATGGGGCTGTAGGACCGTCATGTTTTTGGGAGCAATCAAGTGAATGGATTCAACTTGATCGCTTGGGCTTTATGCGCCGACACAGAGGTCTTGGCAATGGTGGTCAAGAGGGAAGTATACTTACTAATACCGAAATGACTAAAAATTTCATGTATCTTGGCAACTGTGGATGGTATCGCATATACCCTTTATAATGTTCTGAAAGTTAAATAGGGCTTACCTGAAACCTGTTGACAGTATTACATTCACAAGCAAAAGTTTATGGACGGATGGACTGACTGATGGACAGACAGACAGACAGACAGACTAATTGCATAAGCACTAGGACCTATGATCAGTAGAGATTAAGAGTGAATATCAATAAAAAGTAAATTTCTTTCTAATAAAGAAACGACGTGGAAAGTAATATTAATTTTTAAGTTGCCTCACATAATACAAAGAATATCTTTAACAATCACTGGGATTGAATATAATGCCCCAGTTTGTTTCTACTTCAGTTATAAACTGGCAGGTGGTTTAACTAGGATAAGCTATCCAGCGAGAAAGGGTACATACTGGTTCAGGGGTAAGTCAAATTATTCTAATCTGATCCTGTACTATACAAATTTAGTAATTATGGTTTGTTTGACAGGTATTCTTCTTTCAAAATGAAGCTCTGCATTTATAAGCAAAACTTTACGCATTTAGCTAATTCATCATTTGCCATGTTCATATTTATTCATTATTATGTGGGTTGTCTTTGCTGAATATTTAGCTGAGACAAGGAGCTGCTACTTCGAGAGACATGTAAGGGTATAGGCTCCGAAACATGTTCTGAGTAGTTATGCACTGAAAACCCTTTAATTTATTTGGGCTAATACAGCCTTTGTCAAGATTCTACCGAGGAACATGTGCAATAAGGGCAATAGTACTTCCATGTGTATGTCAGTTAGACAATGACAGGTTAGTTTATGGAGAGTAAAGAGTTCGGACTGCGGAATAGGGTAATGACTACAAGGAAGCGGTTCTGGACAATAAAGACACAAATACAATACCAATATGCTTTGAAGACACACATACTGATTTGCTATGCAGCAAAATCATCTATTCTAGTGTTCTCTTTGCCTTGCCATGTCCAATGGACTAATGCAGTCCTGTTCCACACCCTGGCTGGCAGACGCGTTGTGATATTAGCAGCTGTTCTGTACCACTGACCCCCCTCTTAAGAGGAAAGCTTATGCTTATGGGTTGCAAAGTCGGCTCATTTTAATGAATCGAAAGCCTTATTTAAAATTCAAAAACTTCATAAATTTCACTGGATATCATTTACCCAACATTTCAATCCCAATTTTTTTGGGGGGGGGGGGAGTGAAAGTTGGACCCTACCAATCCATGGGACCTTTAAATTAACAAAAGAAAAGTGATAATGCTTGAGACATGCTCTTAAAACTTGGAACAAGGCTTGTGTATTTCATATGCAATATTTAACTCTCTGTGAGACTGTGATATCCCTGATAAACAGTTCAACTACTGGAGCCTATAATGATCAGAATCTGCCTGGACACTGCATTTTGATGGTGCAACTGATGTATGACAGCACTCAACAGGTCTCCAATGGGGAAAATGACTCCTAATGTAATAAATAAGTGCAAGTAAACACAAGGCAATAGAGCAAATTTGTTATCAGTACCTGGTCAGCCTTTAAAGAACAGTGCCCATAATGTAGTGTTGATGATGAGGTCCATCCAGTCCACCATTTATAGCAAAATTGCTTTATAAGGAGGGGCCATTTGACAACAGTATTAGCAAAAGTGTCTCAGTGGAGACCCAGGACACCACCTGATATGAAATTGACCTTGTACTGAGGGGTGGTAGGACCACTGGACTTGGAGAAAGACTTGTACAACCTTTGACTGTTTCAGTGCCAGGTTTTGAACTGGGCCAACAGCTTTCCTTGGTATGCTTTGGGCACAAAGCATGCCAAGGAGAACTGTTGACCCAGATCATTATATTCTCTGGAACTATAGGGCTAGGCTGCTGGTACTGGAATGAAAAGTCATTTCACAAGGAACAAGAGTCTGGTATCCTTATCATAATTGACAGCAGTTTGTCTCAAGTTGTTCAACTTAAGTCCCAATTGGCATTGAAAGAATTAAACCCCCTGAAATCATCACCATCAATTTGGACCACAACTGCTTCAGTTTTGTCATGTTTGGCAATTTGCATGCTGGAGTTGTCTCACGGGAACTTCAGCAGTTTATACTGGTTAAATACAGTTAGAGGAAGCACAACAAATAATTTTGGGAACGTTTTCACTTATTTTGGTGGCTTCGGAGAGCAATTTTTACACAGTAACAGCCTCAGCCAAGTTTCTGTCTCAGATTGACACTGTGACTTTGACAATGGCAACCATTATGTGGCTATGTACAGTATGACAGGGGTTAATCTTGAATTAAGAAGGCAAAACACTACCATGACAAGCCACTAAGAATTTGACTGGCTAGGGACAGGTGCACATAGGATACCTTGACAGCAGTGTGTATGTATACATCTTGTATGTGCAAGGCTTCTCTTCCCCATCAGTTTACTGTAGTTGCAGATCGATATCCATACTGGATACAGGAAACTTATAAACTAGTTAGTAACTGACACCTTGTCAAGTGTTTGGCTGGGCAAGAAGTCCATACAGCCAGTTTTGAAGTGTCCCCAATTTGGCCTAAGTGAGTCAAATCATACTAATTTCGCAAACTTGTATTTTTTTGCCCTAAAACAGTACTTGTTTTTAAAATCGGTAGACTGCCGTTTACATATTTGATACAAACAAAAGAAATCAAAGTTTGTTTTGTAGCTTATTTGCGTAAAAGATGGTATATTAGTATGCAAATGCCACTTATATTAGCATGTGGCTCGGTGGCCAATAGGTGGCACCAGCCAGGTAAGAATGTCTTGAAATATAGGATCATTCCAATGTCTCACTACTTGTACAATGTAAAAATTCCATCAATTATTATGCTTCATTCTGAAAAACACCTGAAAAATCATGAGTCATCAAAAGTTCAAGATGGAATTGTTTACTACAGTGCTGCCTTCTTATAATGCTGGTGTTGGGATCCACAGAACAGATCATGTTATAGCAAAACAGCCTTCTAAAAGAGGGACTTTCAGCATAGAAGTAATGGGAAAACCATGTCAGTGGGGACCATGGTACACACCTTGTTATATCAGAAACCGCCTTGTAATGAGGGGGGTTATAAAGAGGGAGCACTGTACCAACATTAGCCAAATTCCCTTGTGGGGTAGACACTCAGAACACTGCATTTTAAATGGGGAACCAGATGTTTTGCAGCAACCAAGACACACCCAGCAGGAAATGACTCTCCTTATCTGATATTATTAGCAAAAGATAGATAGACAGCTAGATAGATAGACAGACAGACAGACAGACAGATACAGACAGACAGGCAAGCAGGCAGACAGACAGACAGACAGACAGACAGACAGACAGACAGACAAATTAAAAAAACTCAACAGCATAGAGCAGAGATGAAACCATCATGACTTCTGAATATAAGCATATGGCTAATTTCACTGTATGGACTTTCTCTCCTGCATAAAGGTCTAGTTTTCATTATCAAACTCAGAAAATATCTCTTTTCATTCATTTTTTTGAGGAAATGTAAGCCAATACCGTATACATATTGTCATCAAGTATACCTGTCCTGTGTTGTTTTGTCTTGTCCAAGGCAATCAAATGTAGCATTTTTCTCAGCTCCATGACCCTGGCAAATTCCTATCATGGAGTGTTTGGTCACAAAGCATGGAAGTTTATCTGATCATCACTATGGCTACAATAATCAAATACTACCACCGGTCACATTCCATTTACTATGGCAAAGTCCAATCATCTAATAAATTGAAATATCAGATGGCATTGAGCAAACCCACTATGGCTGGCCATGACAGCCACCTGGCCAGCCATCCTGCCAGTGCCTGGTGCTGCAGGCCTCATACAATTTAATCAGACAGGCTTTAGGCATGAATTCTGGCAATTCTGTAAAATATATTTCAAATGTTGATGAATGATTCTTGCATCACAACATGTACATGTAACAAAACAGATGGAGGGTCATGGTTGCTCAGGTTGACGAGCAGACATACATGTGCCAAACAGGGCTCTCCCATAGTCTGCGCTTATTCACATCCTGCTTGTCCCTTACACATCTAGAAAAATCTTCCTCTTATGTGACCTGGTATTGCAAATAATATACATTCATGTGTATGAATCTATCCTTAGTTTCAAGACAAAAGAGTTCAACAGATGTTAAAAAAAATTATAATGTGTATGTTTGAAGCAGCAGCAACATTGTGGAGGTGCTGACCAGCCAAAGTAAACTGTACTTCATCATTCCATAAAGCTGGTCCACACGCTGCATGTACTTCCTTGCATCTGGTAGTAGCTTCCCAATTCTCCAGTCCCAAGACAGGTGTGTATTCCCTACCCTGGGTATGAAATCTACTCTGTAATGTTTCTGCACAGACATGTCTACTTTTGCACATCACTGAATGAACACTTACCAATTCAGTGTGACTTATGTCCTACAGTTTATACTGTCCTCCTGCCCAATCCTCCTGCTGATCAGCCCTCAGTGTGATGCTCATATTCTGATAACCATGCACTTGACTCATGCCCTGTTACCCGTGTACTTACCGGGCAATCCTTTTTGTCCAGCATTGCCGCTTGTCTTACTCAAAGCCGACACAAGGTTCTGGTGATGAGCTGCCAACTCACTGCTTCCTACTGGGCCTGTAATCAGCACACCAAAAATTACAAGCCAAATATACACCTGTAACGCATACACTATTGCAAAACAAAACCAAAATCAAAACAAAAGCTACAGGACTGTGCTCAGCTGACCTTGCATATAGAGACTAAAGTGGTCCTGCGACCTTTGAAATTATATCAAGGTCACTTTCCTGTAAGGCTACCATAACTTTGTTCAATATCAAAGCCTTCACTCACTCTGTGTTATAGTTTCCATTTTCAGATGAAAAGTGACAGGTTCCACCATTTCCAAGAGAGAATCAGAAGAATCAGAATCAGATAAAAGCCAATATGTTTGTGTGACCTTTCAAGGTCAAAATTAACACCTCAAGAAACACCATAGGTAATTTCTTATTAAGATTTAACAGTAACCACGGGTCAAGAATCTCCAACTACCGAGATATTATAAGTTAAGATGTTAGTTTTGACCCCGTAAGGTTACAATCAACAAGTAGCCGCTGACGCTAGCCATATCCCCCGCCCACAGTAATCATGGACAGATGGACAGACGGACGGACACACGGACGGTGCCCATTACCATATCCCCTCTAAGGTCTACCCACCATAAAAAAAATCAAAGGACTGGCATCAATAATTTAGAAGATATGGCCCGGACAAAATTTGTATTGTATCTTGAGCTTGCTTAATGAACTTCGTTAATTAATTAATTAATGGAAGTAATTAGCCACACAAAACAATGCCTATGCACACCTACTACCTAAGGTCTACACACCATAAAAAATTCAAAGGGCTAGCATTAATAGTTTAGAAGATATGGCCCGGACAAAATTTGTCTCGCTTAACGAATTTTGTTAAATAATTAATTAATGCAAGTAATTAGCCACACAAAACAATGCCTATGCACACCTACTACCTATGGTCTATCCACCACAAAAAATTCAAAGGGCTAGCATTAATAGTTTAGAAGATATGGCCTGGACAAAATTTGTCTTGCTTAACAAACTTTGTTAAATAATTAATTAATGCAAGTAATTAGCCACACAAAACAATGCCTATGCACAGCTACTACCTAAGGTCTACCCACCATAAAAAAATTGAAGAGGTAGCATTAATATAGGGAAGATATGTGCCGGACAAAATTTGTTTCTGTACATTTACATATCGATCTGTGACCCAAATATTTGACCTAGTGACCTAGTTTTGCTTTATGACACTTTCTTAGACTAAGCTTCACATTTGTGTAACATTTCATGACTCTAAGTAAAAGGACAAAAAAGTTATGGCCCGGACAAGATTTTTCATACATATGTATTCTGTGACCCAGATATTTGACCTAGTGACCTACTTTTGGCACACCATACACCTCTATCCTAGGAAGTACAAACACATTAAATTTGGTAGCTGTGGGTGTTATGGTGTTGGAAATATGGCCCGGAGAAGCTTCGGACGGACGGACGGATGGAAGGACGAGGTGCAAACCTATAGTCCCCCACCAAGTGGGCGGGGGACTAATAACACTAGAAGAAACCATACTGGCCATCCCAGAGGCTCAGCTGATTGACAAGTCAGCTGAGCTACAAAAATGTAGAAAGGCATGGCAAGAAATACCAAGAGAGTTTGCTTTTTTTACATGTGAGTTGAATAAACCAGTTATCAGTCATGTTATATTACATATACATTTTTAGCTCAGCTGACTTGCAAGTCAGGCTGAGCTTTCAGGAGGTTCAATTGTCCATCCATTTGCAATTACATTTTGGACTTCTCCAAAACTGTCGGCCAGACTTCAAACTTGACACCTTGGGAGGGTTTCTACCAGGGTTGTTCAAATGGTCATGCTCCAGTCATTTCATATTTTTTAAATGAATTTTTTGTTCTTTTTGGGGGCAAAACTTAAAAAATCTTCTTTTCTGAAACTGCTAATACAATTACTTTCATATCACACAGGAACACTCCTATGGACGTTTTTTGTGTGTTTTCCCTGTTGTCGACTTCTTCTCAAGAAATATCACTTAGATTATTTTGAAACTTGGTTGATATGTTTCTTGTGAAAGGGTTAAACAAACGTGTTCACCAGGTGGCACTGCTGTGGATTTCTGACTTTTAATGATTTTTTCAATTGGGGTACTTACCATTAAAAAAAAACCTTTCCCATTGATTACTATGTAAGTCAATGGCCATTCTGATGCTCAATATCATGTATTTTCTCCACCAAGTAGCAATGTTCAATTTTAAAGTTCTCTTTAAATATCCTTCAATTTCTCATGCTCCAGTAAAATTTATATTTATAATGAATGTTTCTTTAGGCAAATCTTAGAAATACTTCTAAATGTCATATGCAGTCAACTAAAGCATAACACAGGTCTATTCAGTTGCAACTTTGATTTTGTGTGCCAAACTTAGGTCAGCTGAGCACGGGCTGTTCATAGTTTGTAATTACTTTGATGAAAAAGCATGACATGCAAATTCTCCTGTAATACTCTACTGGAAACTCAAATGCTTTCATCTGAGTCTTTGTCCAGAAATTGATATACTTTGTGGGATTTGTGATTAAATGTCAATATAGAGTCACCAATTTATAAACCAGAAGGAGGACCCCTGAAGCCTGTGAGGGTCTGGACAGAAAGGGCCAACACCCATTTCCCCCCTGGCCTTGCCGGCACATAAAACTCTGTCTTTTTCTTTATTTTCTTCACGTTTTTCACAGCAATCTGCCAGTGCACAACAAAACTGTAGAGAAGCTGGCTTACTGTTTGAACTAAATGATGTCAATAATTACTCACTAGACCTAAAGGCCAGCCATAATTACACATTTACTCTCTTGTTGTGAGAGACACAACTGCATTTCAACAAATAGGTATGGTATTTGCATATTTAATGCATTCAACCTGAATTTATTTGATGAAACACAAAAACATGGTGTATGACTTCTTGCATCCTGTACAAACATTACCCCAGTACTTAGCTGACCATACACGTGGAAGCCTGCAAGGCAGACAGGACACACACTATCCTCATATCTCAACACTTAGCAATCATATTTAACTCTGTCTCTATTTTCCAAGTTTGTTTCAAATCATTCCTCTAATTTTTTTCTTCTTTAGATTTTATAGTCCAACAGTGTCTAGAAACATAAAGTTCCCAAAGATACACTTTTTGGGTAAAGTAAGTTATCTTCCCTCCAACTTTTTCAGTGCCAAGATGGCATTGAGTTACCAGCTTCCCTTGGTCTGCAGCAGCTATAATGCACCCCATAGAAAGCATTGACGTGAATCATTTCCATATTTCCTGTTCTCTTATGATAACTGTGGGCACACTGGTAATTGAATAAAACCTTGGTTTACAAAGAATAAGAATATAGCATCATGGAGTTAAGACACAGCACATCAAATTTTGTCCAAGTGACAGAGTCAAGTTGTGGAGTGTTGCCAGTGAAATGAAGAGTGCTGCTGTACCTGGACTACTAATGCTGACTGACACCCTGTCGCTCTCTAGGCTGCTTCTGCTGATACTGTCCCGGTCAGGATCACCGACTGTGTCATGTTTTATGTCATGCTGATTCTCTTTCGTTTCTGATGAGGGGGAGTCTTGGGGCGCAAAGCGTTGGAGATTAAGGTTCTGTGTATCGTTACTGTCCACTTTATCATAGCCATACCAGCCCAGCAGTTCATTCATTGTGTTCTCAGCAAAGTCCTGCAAAAACATCAACAATACAAATTGAGACACATTGACATTGCACAACACTTCAGAGTCAACAGCTGACTAAGTCACCTACAGACCAAATTATTATATAAGACATAACTTATATCAGTTGACCTTTGCCAATGAAACCCATATTTAACTCAGCTAACTGATCAGTCAGTGGAGCCTATCTTATGGTCCTCCATCTGTTGTCCTTCACCAATTCACATTTTCAACTTCTCCAAAACCACTACCAAATGCACTTCAAATTTAGTGTGGATATACATTCTGTGGGTCTAGTCTAGTTTGTTGAAATCATCATATTACAGTGATGCTTTGTTTTTCATTATTTTTTTTCTTTGTTTATTTTTTGGTAAAACCTTAAAAAATCTTCTCCAAAACCACAATAACAATTGCTTCAAAATTGCATAGGGGCACTTCTGGGGACCCCCAGACCTTAATTGTTTAACAGGTGGCACTGTGATTTTTTTTACTATCTTTTTTAACATCTTTTGCTTTTTTTGCATATTTTTAGTTCTCCAAAACAGTCACTCTGATTGTTCTGAAACTTGGGAGAACTGTAGCTTGTGTAAGGGATAAAAAAAGTTGTTCAGTAGGTGGCGATAGTAAGAATTCCGGATTTTTAATGAATTCTTCAATTTGTGTTCCCATTGTTCAATGCATGCATTCCTATAGATTACCATCATGCAAGTCAGTGGGGATTACAATGGAAATTGACATTTTAAATTTCTTCTCCAAAACTTTTAACCTGATTCACTTCAAACTTTGTGGGGATGTACCTCCGGTGGGTCTCTACCCAGTTTGTTCAAATGGTCACACTCCGGTAATGTTGGGATTTTAAATTTTTCTTTTGCTCATTTTCTGGTAAAACTTTAAACATGAGGGCTGTGTAAACAGCCCATGCTCAGCTGACCTTGACATTCATCACACTTGCAGCTCTGTGAACTTGGGAAAGGATCAAGGTCACCTATGTTCTGAGTAAGTCTGACCTTTATAGAAGAACACTAACATGTGCAACATCAAGGTTCAAATAATTGTGAACTACTGGCACACAAATATCAACACACTATGACATTTGTTTGAAAATATTTTGTTAAACATGTTAAATACAGCACAATAATGATCATATATGTGTCGTTGTACAGTATATGATAAAATATTCTAACAAAAATACATGTATAGGTTCAGCAAAGTCTTCAAAGTGTTTTTATTTCGTTTTTTATAAATCTCAGGAAATGCATTATCAGCAGGCTGGTAGTGCCTGGAAATGGATTGGTGAAAGGGTCAAGTTATAACCTTACAACAAATTCCCATGTTAAACTTTCCCATTAAAACTTTTTTTTTAAAGATTTTCCCAAAAAAATCATAGAACCACCCAAGGTACATTGCCACCAACTTCGAAGTCAATTTGACAGTTTCTTCACAAAAGTCAAAAATGTGAATTAGCATAAGATTGTCACTTGAGAAAAAAACGTTCAAAATCAGGAATCCACAGCAATGCCACCTAGTGAACAACTTTGTTTGACTCTTCCACAAGGAACACATCCATAAAAAATCATAAAAACATAGAAAAAAACTGCAGCGCTATGTGGTGAACAAACTAAGAACAAGGAGTCCCTAGGAGGGTTCCTGTGTAATACTAAAGCAATAAGGTGAGCGGTTTCAGGCAAGAGGATTTTTTTAGATCTGCAGATAAAAAACCATAAACAAGAAGCCTGTGTGAACAGCCCATGCTCAGCTGATCTTGACATTCATCACACTTGCAGCTCTATGAACTTGGGAAAGGATCAAGGTCACCCATATTCTGAGTAAGTCTGACCTTTATAGAAGAACACTAACATGTGCAACAACAAGGTTAAAGTAGATCTCAAGTTATAATGAAGAGTAAAATTTATGTATGTTGCACTGTGACCCCAGAAACCAGGTCAAGGTCATTCATGTACTGTCTAAGCATGACCTTCATACAGAAACATTAACATGTGCAGCATCACAGTACTAACTCAAAACAGATCTCAAGTTATCAAGTAAACAGTAAATTTCGTGCCAGTTGTCCTGTTAATTAGCATTAGAATACCCATTGACTTACATTGTAATCAATATGAAAGCTGCATTGACCCATATGTATCCAAATTGAAAATGCTTAAAAATCAGGAATCCAAAGCAGTGCCATCTAGTAAACAACTTTGTTTGACCCTTCCACGAGAACATATCCATCACATTTCAGCTTAATCTGAGTGACGGTTCTGAGAACAAGTGAAAAAAAGCAAACCATACAAAAAATTCATAAAAAAATTTAGAAAAAATTGCAGCACTACCTGGTGAACAAAGTGGGAACTGGGTGTCCCTGGATGTGTATACATATACGACATCAATGCAATTGGGTGAGCGGTTTCAGAGAAGAGTTTTTAAGGTTTGCTCCAAAAAAGAACAAAACAAGATGATCATGATGATCCTGTGCTCAGCTGACATGCATCTGCTCATCTTTAAAAATTTACCCAAAAAATATATGCAAAAATGAATGCTGTGTGACCATTTGAATAAAACATGTAGAGACCTATCAAAGGTACATTTCTACAAAGTGTGACATAAATATGGCGAAAATTATCTAAGTTGTTTCCATTACAAGAAATCTCGATGTTCATGTTTCGCAAAAAATTTTTTTTATTTTGTACTTTTTCAAAAAATGAATGAAAAAATGAACTCAGGCAAACTTTTGAAGAACTTTGTTTGACCCTTCTACAAGGAACATATCCACCAAGTTTCAGCTTCATCCGAGTGATGGTTCTGGAAAAGGAGTCGAAAATAAAAAAAAACACACAAAAAATCACAAAAAAATGGGAACAAAAAAATCGCAGCACCACCTGGTGAAGAAATTCTGAAGTAAGAGTTCCCAGAAGTGTCCCTGTGAGATATCAAAGCAACTGGGTGAGCGGTTTCTGAGAAGACATTTTAAGATTTGCCCAAAAAAAAAGAACAAAAAAAATTCATAAAAAAATCCAAAAATCACTGGAGCATGACCATTTGAACAAAGTTGGTAGAGACTCACCCAGGGTACATCCCATCCAAGTTTGAAGTAAATCTGGGTTACAGTTTTTCAGAAGAAGTCGAAAATGTAAACTGTGGACGATGACAGTTGGACAGTTGACGGACCCTCAAAACAGCTCAGCTAACTGACTAGTCAGCTGAGTTAAAAATGTGAATTAGTATTAGAATGTCCATTGACTTCCATAGTAATCAATAGGAAAGCTGCATTGACCGACAAGTACCTGAAGTGAAAAAAATCGCAAAAAAATCAGGAATCCACATTAGTGCCACCTAGTGAACAACTCTGTTTGACCCTTCTACAAGGAACATATCCATCATGTTTCAGCTTAATCTGAGTGAAAGTTCAGGAGAAGAAGTCGAAAACAGCAAAAACACACCAAAAATCATAAACAAGGGGGCTGTGTGAAAAGCCCGTGCCTCAGCTGATCTTGACGTTCATCACACTTGCAGCTCTATGAACTTGGGAAAGGATCAAGGACACCATGGTCTGAGTAACTCTGACCTCTATAGAAGAACACTTACATGTGCAACATCAAAGTTCAAATAGTTCTCAAGTTATAATGAAGAGTAAAATTCATGTATGTTGCACTGTGACCCCACAAATGAGGTCAAGGTCATTCATTTACTGTCTCAGCATGACCTTCATACAGAAATATTAACATGTCCAGCTAACTCAAAACAGATCTCAAGTTATCAAGTAAACAGTAAATTTCATGTCAGTTGTCCTGTGAATTAGCATTAGAAAGCACATTGACTTACATAGTAATCAATAGGAAAGCTGCATTGAAAGATAAGCACCCGAATTGAAAATCCTTAAAAATCAGGAATCCAAAGCAGTGCCACCTAGTAAAACAACAAGTTTGACCCTTCCACAACAACATATCCATCACATTTCCGCTTAATCTGAAAGACGCTTCTGAGAACAAGTGAAAAATAACAAAACCATACAAAAATTTCATTAGAAAACTTGCAGCGCCACCTGGTGAACAAATTGGGAACTACGTATCCCTGGGAGTGTCTATGTACGATATCAAACCAATTGGGTGAGCAGTTTCAGAGGAGAAGAAGTTTTAAGGTTTGCCCCCAAAAAGAACAAAAAAATTCATTAAAAATCCAAAATCAATAGAGCGTCACCATTTGTACACACTTGGTAGAGATCCACCCAAGGCACATCCCCACCAAGTTTGAAGTACATCTGGCCAATATTATTTAAGTTATGATCATTACAAGAAATTCTCATGTTAAACTTTCCTATTAAAACTTTTGTACAGATTTTTGAAAAAAAATCATAAAAAAATCCAAAATTCATTGGAACATGACCATTGGAAAAAACCTGGTAGACACCCACCCAAGGTACATCCCCACCAAGTTTGAAGTAAATATCCACCATGTTTCAGCTTAATCTGAGTGACAGTTCTGGAGAAGAAATCGAAAATAGCTATAACAAACAAAAATTCATAAAATATTAGAAAAAAACTGCAGCGCCACCTGGTGAACAAATTAACAACAAGGAGTCCCTAGGTGTCTTCCTGTGTGATATCAAAGTTGGGTTAGCGGTTTCTTCGGAGAAGATTTTTTAAGATTTGTCCAAAAAATAAAGAACAACAAATTCATTAAAAATCCAAAAATCACTGGAGCATGAACATTTGAACAAAACTGGTAGAAACCCACCCAAGGTACATTGCCACCAAGTTTGAAGTTAATCTGGATGACGGTTTTTGAAAAAAATCGTTAACAAGAGGGCTGTGTGAACAGCCCGTGCCTCAGCTGATCTTGACATTCATCACACTTGCAGACACCATGTTCTGAGTAAGTCTGACCTTTATAGAAGAACACCTACATGTGGAACATCAAAGTTCAAGTAATTCTCAAGTTATAATGAAGTTATCAAGTAAACAGTAAATTTTGTGTCAGTTGTCCTGTGAATTAGCATTAGAATGCCCATTGACTTACATAGTAATCAATAGGAAAGCTGCATTGAACGATAAGTACCCAAATTTAAAATCCTTAAAAATCAGGAATCAAAAGCAGTGCCACCTAGTAAACAACTGTTTGACCCTTCCACAACAATATATCCATCACATTTCAGCTTAATCTGAGGGATGGTTCTGAGAACAAGTGAAAAATAGCAAAACCATACAAAAAATTCATTAAAAAAATTGCAGCACCACCTGGTGAACAAATTGGGAACTAGGTGTCCCCGGGAGTGTCATGTACGATATCAAAGCAATTGGGTGAGCGGTTTCAGATCAGAAGAACTTTGAAGGTTTGCCTCCCCACCAAAAAACAAAAAAATTCATAAAAAATCCAAAAATTAATAGAGCGTGACCATTTGAACACACTTGGTAGAGATCCACCTAAGGCACATCCCCACCAAGTTTGAAGTAAATCTGGTCAATATTATTAAAGTTATGACCATTACAAGAAATTACCATGTTAAGTTTTCCTATTCAAACTTTTGTAGAGATTTTTGAAAATAAATCATAAAAAAATCCAAATTCATTGGAACATGACCATTGGAACAAACCTGGTAGACACCCACCCAAGGTACATTGCCACCAAGTTTGAAGTAAATCTGGATGATGGATTTGGAGAAGAAGTTGAAAATGTAAATTAGCATTAGAATGCCCATTGACTTCCACAGTAATCAACAGGAAAGGCGCATTTACCCTACAGGAGCCGACTTGAAAAAATCATAAAAATCAGGAATCCGCAGCATTCCCACACAGTGAACAACTTTGTTTGGCCCTTCCATAAGGAACATATCCACCAAGTGTAAGCTTAATCTGAGTGACGGTTCTGGAGAAGAAGTCGAAAATATAACACACAAAAATTCACACAAAAAATTAGAAAAAAACTGCAGCGCCACCTGGTGAACAAATTAACAACAAGGAGTCCCTAGATGTCTTCCTGTGTGATATCAAAGCATTTGGGTAAGCAGTTTCGGGGAAGAAGATTTTTTAAGATTTGTCAAAAAAAAAAAAAAAAAAAAATTCATTAAAAATCCAAAAATCACTGGAGCATGACCACGTGAACAAATTGGTAGAAACCCACCAAAGGTACATTGCCACCAAGCTTGAAGTTAATCTGGATGACGGTTTTGGAGAAGAGGTCAAAAATGTGAATTACCATTAGAATGCCCATTGACTTCCATAGTAATCAATAGCTGGGAAAGCTGCATTGACCGACAAGTACCCAAATTGAAAAAATCGTTAAAAATCAGGAATCTGCAGCATTCCCACATAGTGAACAACTTTGTTTCACCCTTCTACAAGGAACATATCCACCATGTTTCAGCTTAACCTGAGTGATGGTTCTGGAGAAGAAGTCGAAAATAGCTATAACACACAAAAATTCATAAAAAATTAGGAAAAAATTGCAGCGCCACCTGGTGAACAAATTAAGAACTAGGAGTCCCAGGGAGTGTTCCTGTGTGATATCAAAGCAACTGGGTGAGCGGTTTCGGAGAAGAAGATTTTTTTAAGATTTGCCCCAAAAAAGGAAAACAAGAGGCCCATGGGCATAATGCTCGGCCGGCATCGTGGCTATATTGCACTTGTTCATTTCAAACTTGCGAGTTTCAAGTGGCTTCTGAACATATAAAGCTTGATATAAAAATTGTCCACCAGATGGAACTTTGCTCCACATGTAATAATAGCTAATTTGTGCAACTCCTGTGATGAATATTGTTGCATGTGCCAAGACAACAATGAGTGAGTCCTTAACTTTATGTCCTCAGTGACCTTGGGACAGAAGATCAAGGACACCCAGATTATGTAATACAAGAGGCCCATAGGCCTGCCTGGTCCTGTGCTGACATTGCCATTGAAGTCCAAGCTACACCCTGTCATTACAAAATCACCTCTTTCAACTTTACAGGTATGGTGACCTCACAAAAATATGTCAAGGTTACTGATATTATACACCATTCTAGCTTTGCACATTGTCGATACATCCTATTAATTTGGAAAGTCTAACTCAATTACTTTTCAAAATATGCAATTTTAATCTTAAAACACATTTTGGATCATAATTTCCATCAAATTATAGGTGGCACCAGTAGTATCATTACCAACTTAGACTTTGACCTCCCCCATAATCCCACCAAATTTGGTGAAGATCTGCCTAAAATTAAAAGATGCTTGGGTGTTCATAAGACTTAAATATTTTGACCCCAATATTGCATAATATTGTAGGTGGCGCCACCAATATCGAAAAGAACCTAGATTTTTATACCCCCTAGTATAAAGGCCTGAAAGTTATATGTGGCCAACTTGAAAATTGTGGACAGTACTGCAGTCACAAGATTTTCACATTTTGACCTGTATATTAGATAATAATATAGGTGACACCACCTACATTGATGTTGACAAAGATTTTAAACACTTTAGAACTCCGAAACATTATATGGGCCTATCTCAAGAATTGAGGGGTGCAGAGCATTCACAAGATGACCCCAATATTCAAACTGGCCATCTGATTTGACCTTCAACTTGAATTAAAAAATTATTATGTTCAAAATATGCACCCAACATCCAGCTTTCCATTGTTCAAATCGGCTCATAACTTTTTGAGTTATTGAGGAAAAACAACAAACTTGCACAAGCGCCAAACCCAATGATTACTGGGTCACAGTGACCCAAAAAGCAAATCACCAAATACAGTTTTATATATTATGTAATCAAGTAAAATTTTGATCTGGAGGCTCAATTCTCTTTGCCACTGATATGCAAGCTACACCCAGCCATTACAAAGTCCCCTTTTCAACTTTACAGGTATGGTGACCTCACAAAAATTGGTCAAGGTCACTGATATTACATAAAATTCTACTTTTGGCTATAGTCTATATATTCTATAAATTTGGCAAGTCTAATCCAATTACTTTTCTAAATAAGGAATTTTACATCTGAAAACATATTTTGGCTCATAATTTCTGTCAAATTAAAGGTGGCGCCACTTGTATCGTTAGCAACTTAGACTTTGACCTCCTCCACAATCCCACCAAATTTGGTGAAGATCTGCAAAAAAATAAAGATGCTATAGTGTTCACAAGATTTTCAAATTTGGACCCATATTTTACATAATGTAGGTGGTGCCACCAATATCAAACTTGGCCTAGAATTTCATACACCCTGTAAGTCCTGAAAGTTATATTGGGCTAACTTGAAAACTGCGGACAGTATCATGCAAACGAGCAAAAGTTTACAGATGTCTCTAGTATGATACACTTATGTAGAAAAATATGACCCATACCCATAAATACCAAACCAACAATGACAGCAAAGAGAATCCAGAGTTTACAAAGCATCAACATTCATCTTCCAACACCAATGTGAAGAAACAAATTTCACTCCTGACTTGAGACAGGCAGTCACCCACAAAAGGCAACTGGTGGTTTTAAACCGCTCCTCTCAACCTTTGAAATATTCTTCATTAAATAGAGACTATAGTGTTTCCAATAAAAGGCAACTGGTAGTTTAAACCGGTCCTCTCAACCTTTGAAATATTCTTCATTAAATACAGACTATAGTGTTTCCAATATGTATATACATGTATATGGGCAGACGACAGACAAGAGACCCCCACTAGTCAATCCGCTGAGCTAAAAATCCAAAAACCATTGGAGTGTGACCATTCAAACAAACTTGGTAGAGACCCGCCCTAGGTATATTCCCATCAAGTTTGAACTCAATCTCAATGACAGTTTCTTCAGAGAAGTCTAAAATGTGAATTAGTATTAGAATGTCTGTTGACTTGTAAAGTCATCAAGAGGAAAGGTTTATTTACCAATTGGCACCCAATTTGAAAAAAAATGTTAAAAATCAGGAATCCACAGCAGTGCCACCTAGTCGACATCTTTGTTTCACCCTTTCACATGGAACTTATCCATCAAGTTTCAGCTTAATCTGAGTGACAGTTCTGGAGAAGTCGAAAATAGCAAAAATACACAAAAATCATTAAAAATTTAGGGGGAAAATGCAGCGCCACCTGGTGAACAAATTTAGAACTAGAAGTGTCTAGGAGTGTTCCTGTGTAATATTAAACTAATTAGTAGAATGGTTTCACAGAAAATTTTTTAAGATTTGCCCCCCAAATACAAAAAAATTGTTAAAAATCACAAAAACAATGGAGCATGACCATTTGAACAACCTAGTACGGACCCACCTAAGGTACATTGCCACTAAGTTTGAAGTAAATCTGGCAGATGGTTTCGGAGAAGAAGTTGAAAATGTGAATTGTAGACAGACAATGGAGGAAGGACGATCCTATAAGCTCAGCGGACCAACAAGTCACCTGAGCTAAAAATTGCAGCACCACATGTTGAACAGAGCATATGACTTCCCCTGATCTATAATGATCGTACAGTGATCCAAACTGATCCATTGATCCACAGTGAGCCTTAAGATATGCTAATTAGTGATCCACAGGAGCTAATTTGGTATGGTAAAAAAATCATGGTCCACTCACGATCCAAACGTTAGAATCATGATGGGATGATGATTCTTGGTACAAAATCATTTCAGTATGAGTCAGAATTGTTTTCCATTACAATGATTCAAACTATCATGAAACATTATCATCACTTACTGACAATGTCACAAAGTATTTAATTTTGATGACAGCAATGATGATAATTCCTGTTGAATGCCAATGCCTTATCCGGTCACCCAGCAGCTACTAGAAACAGTTCAAGCGGCCAGTAGTACTATCCCATACCTAAAACCCATACACAGTGTTCACCAGTCAGTCAAGTGCCTACCTCCCATCCATCTGATCGGACAACTTGCCACTGATGATGTTACCTCCATAAACTTTTTTTCTGTTTGGTGAACTGAAGAGCATTTAATTTAAAATGGCAAATTAACATCCCGCAGCATGACATATCAGAAGGGAATCCCACATGAGATATGGTTGTAAATAGGATATAAAGACAACAAAGAGATAATGTTATTTCCAGTCCTTTCAGCATGCTAACAATAGGCAATGTACATGACAAGGCCTCATAGATCCAGTTCTTGCTTTCTAATCAAACCAATCAGTTGTTGGCCGAACTAGATGACCAGAGAGGCAGCAGAGACCTCTACAGTCACATCCTGACATCCAGCCCTCCTACTGTCATCATAGACTCTCTGCTTCATAGCCCACATCCACATCTCGTACAAATCCTTTTGGTGACAACAATATGCACATGAAATTCTGGCTCTCCAATCTAGATCTGTATCACAGTGATTCACCTTTGCACTTCCTTATGTATTCCAGGTACATGTCAATTTATGCACATACACATCCCCAAGCCAAAATACTGGTGATGTGAAATCAGAGGTGCTTGCATGCATACTATATATATGGACAGAAAGGTCTAGAAGATACTTGGTAACCTTACACATAATATAAGATTTCCTTGCATATCTGGACTAAAAGCAACTTTTAAAGCCATCCATTACACACATGGTGACACAGTCCTGTGTTGACAGTACTCACACAACCTATCCCACCTCACAGACCATCAAGACACAAAACATCTTGTAACTTGACACAAATTAGTCAAACTTCATTTCCCAATCAGACATAAATCAATACATATAGATCTATGCCGTGTGCATGGGGGCCAGAGATGGGCAGCAATTGCTGACACAGTCTTCAATGTTTATACAATTTACTGTCTGCCAATGAGCAAGTCCACCTGGCTTACTCCCCTGCACAAGTCATGTGACATAAGAGCAGGTCACATGATCAGCACTTACAGCATCCATATACATGTAATCTTTATTTGGGCAATACAAATCTACTTTGTAATCTGCCATCATTTATGAATTATACACACTGTTTGGATCAATCCAGAATGGTTTACAATATGGTACAGCTCAGCATGTCATCTGATTTTTTTTCTTTTGTTAATTACAGGATGTCTGAAAGGTTTATTCTCTGCAACATAAATGATTCAACTGTTGACACTTTACTATTATCAGTATCAGACATCTTTTTGCCAACTTCCATCTTCATGTCCATGACTGTCACTGCCTACTTCTAAAATACAAATACACACACATTGAAGAATTTAATGTTTATTTTCATTTTTATCAAAACACATTCAAAAACAATTTTTGAAAAAGGCTGTATCAGCCTGAAAGATTCTTTCATTGATCACCAATTACAGACCACCATACATGGGTACAGTGAATCATAAGTGTACCTCAAATTGCAAAGCCTGTTTGGTAGCCATATGGTACCAGCAACGTCAGTACTCCATATGGGCACACATCACAATATAGGGCACAAACCTGTAATGGACACCAGGCCGCCTGGTCTTCTCAACACATGACAAGGGGTCTTTTCTATGTACTGTCAAATAGCACAACAGTATATAGAACAGATTTGGAAACACCAGTAGTTCACCATTGCTTGAGAAGGAAAGCTGCCAAAACCAGAGACCACTGAAATTCAAATGCAATTGCTAGATCCATGCCCTGCCCCACCACCTCATTGATAACCTTGGTAGTCATGTCTCATTTTGAATAACTGTAGTAACGGTAAAATAAAAAACATTTTGAATAACTGTAGTAACAGTAAAATAAAAAACAAACAAACAAAAAAAAAACCTGAAGAAAGGATAATCATGCAATGCTTTGTATTGTAAGACTCAAGACTCAAGACTCAAGATTCTTTTATTAACACCGGAAAACAATATAGTACATAGAATTGTAATATTACATGTATAATACCAATAATCATATTGTCTTTGGTGGGGAGACTCCCATGAAGGCTTTAAGCCACTAATCTGGGAGCCACCCAGAAGAGTATAACACTATTGTACAGAATTTCCAGATGGCATTTACAGTCTATACAAATGTCTTATAAGTATACATATATAACTTATCATTAATTTTTCTGCATTTGGGTGGTAGACACAAAAAAAATAATGATACCAATAAGTGATACTAAACATTACTATTTTGACAAATATAACAGTTCAATCAATTACAAACATTTTGATATTTCGATAAAAATATGTGTTTAATATACAATGAATAACCATGAAAACTATGAGTATAAATTTTCTCTATTATATTTGCATCTGTTTCATTGATGACAGTGCGAATGTCATAGGTTAAACTTTGTTTTCCAAATACTGATTTAACACGGTTCATGTAATATGCAATGGTATAGACAACTTTAACATAACGCCACCTGTCGGTCACACTGTCATACTAAATGAATGGGGGCGACACCTTCATGCTCACATGAAAGTCTTATGCAAGTCTTTGCCCGTAACCTGTGAACGGGAATGAAGAAAAGGCGTTGAAACAACTATAACTACAACAGGCTGATTTTCCAACAGAAAATCAAATGTCTCCCCATGCGCCCTTACTACTGTCACCCTTATTTTTATAAATAGGCATACCGATTCCAATGATCTACAGATATGGTGAAGGTACACTATTTATTGACATTTCAAAATCTAAGGAAAGATTACCCATGTAGACGCACAAGCACACTCTTATTGAGGCTCATTGTCCCAGCAAATTTTCGCTTTAATATACTTCTACTCAGTATTATTGGCAAAGCTATATCAGGGACTGAAGATTCCCCTTAGTTTACATGTCTAATGAGGAGGACAAATATTTTTGTGTTATTCAGCATAAAATTATTGACAATTAGAATGGAAGCAAAGAAACAAACAAGGAAACAAGGAAAATATTTACAAATATTTTTACTACGGAATTTGAATATTCCCATTGCAGATATGTTACCTACCATTATTGCTACCTTTTAAAAAGACATTCTTGACTTATCGCTTCTGCAGCTTCAAGGAAGTGCTTGTGACCTTGAAAATAAGTCAAGGTCACCCATCTATACTCCCAACCTAGTTCTTATTATGGTACATAATCATGCAGAATTTCCGCCTCCTAAGTCAAATCCTTGTGGAGTTATCATGTCTGCATGGATTTTAGATGAAATGCTCATGTGACCTTAAAAAATAGGCCAAGGTCAAATATCTGCAAGCAAAGTCTTACAAGTCTTTCATAGAAACATAATCACACAAAATTTCAATCTCTGTAAGTCAAATCTTTCACTAGTGTGTCTGCGATGATTTTGAAAAAGTGGCCATGTGACCTTGAAAAAAGGTCAAGGTCACCAATCTAAAATCCCAAGCAAGGTCTTATATAGGAACATCTTCACTCAAAATTTCAACTTCCCAAGTCAAATCTTTCCATTTTACATGACATGCCCATGTGACCTTGAAAAATAAGTCAAGGTCACCCATCTGCAATCCCAAGCAAGGTCTTATATTAATTTCAACTTCCCAAGTCAAATCTTTCTTGAGTTATCACATCCACGTTGATTTTTGATGAAATGCCCATGTTACCTTGAAAAATAGGTCAAGGTCATACATCTGCAGTCACAAGCAAGGTCTTACAAAAGTCGTACATAGAAACATAATCACACAAAATGTAAACCCCTTTAAGACAAATCTTTCTCGAGTACATCTGCAATGATTTTTTAAAAAATGGCCATGTGACCTTAAAAATAGGTCAAGGTCACCCATCTACAATCCCAACCTAGTTGGTATTATGGTTCATAAACATGCAAAATTCCAACTTCTTAGTCAAATCCTTGCAGAGTTGTTGCATCCGTGTCAATTTTAGATGACATGCCAATGTGACCTTGACATATTTTTCAAGGTCAACCATCTGCAATCTCAAGCAAGATCATATACAGGAACATCTGCACATAAAATTTACACTTCCCAAGTCAAATCTTTTTTGAGTTATCATGTCCACATTGATTTTAGACGAAATGCTCATGTGACCTGGAAAAATAGGTCAAGGTCATACATCTGCAGTCACAAGCAAGGTCTTACAAAAGTCTTACATAGACACATAATCACACAAAATGTAAATCTCTTGAAGTTGAATCTTTCTCAAGTGCATCTGCGATGATTTTTAAAAAGTGGCCATGTGATCTTGAAAATAGGTAAGGGTCACCCATCTACAATCCCAACCTAGATCATATTGTGGTTCATAATTATGAAAAATTTCAACCTCCTAAGTCAAATCCTTGCAGAGTTGTTGCGTCCGCGAAAATTTTACATGATATGCCTATCTGACCCTGAAAAATATGTCACGGTCACCCATCTGCAATCCCAAGCAAGGTTTTATATAGGAACATCTTCACAAAAAATTTCAACTTCCCAAGTCAAATCTTTCCTGAGATATCGCATCAGCATCGCATGCAACAATGTGTTTAAGGTGGAAGGTCTGAAGCCGCACCTTTGGATAACCTCAAATCACTTTTTCATATTTTTGGATAGTCTGATACTTAAACTACATGCTTCCAAAAACTCAGATGTGTGAATATATAATTTATATGAGGTAACTGATCTTAAAACTTTTGTTGACAATGAAAAGTTTAAACAGTGCCGGACACATGGCTTTGTTTGCATGGGCATGATAATGAACCATGTCATTGTTTGCACAGTCATTAGTCCATGACCCTGGAAACCAATTGAGCTATTGACAAGGGTCGCTTATAGGAAACCATTGGCTGTGAAGAGAAGAATGGGCCAGTTCAGACTAATCACTACCATTGTTCTGATTACTTTGAAATTCTCTATTGATGTAAAAACAAATTGGCATAATCCACTTACTGGTCCCCAAATATGGAAAGCCGCATGTGAACCCACACCCAAACAAGCCAAGTGTGGGGTTCCCAAGTTAAAAAAAAGTCGAGATTTAAGCCACAAAATATACTTTTGTTTAATGACAACATCACAGAGGTAAAGCTACAAGTTTATTTTGCACAATAATTAAAAAGACTGGACAGAAGAAATGAGTATGTGTCATATTACAGCCATAAATGTGTAAGAATTGGCAATTTTTTCTTTTAATGCAATTTTCTCGGAACTGTTTTTTGCTCAACCTCTGCAATTTGTATCTCGCCTCACAAACGTACAAATTGCCCTATCACATTCAAATCAACGGATATTAAAAGAAAAATATCATATCCAGGAACGGTTCTCAGGATTTTTTTTTCTGACAACCCCTTCCGTGACTTTTGGAGCAATTTATAGAAGGAAAATGAACAACCTGTCGGGACTAAATTAAAAATTTTATAACTTTTTGTTTATGTTATTTCAGGACTAACCATTGAATTCGATCCTGGATATTGATATATTTTAAATTTCTTCTGATTTCAACTGGAAAAAAACAATTTTGTGTGACTTCTGCGTGAAAAATGTGAAAATCCTACCAAGTCAGAAAGAATGCTATAAAATCTCCAAAAATTCCAATCCTGCAAAAAAATTCTATAAATACAAATCTATGGATATGTAGTAATCAGAAAATATATAGGTTTGATGTACTTGTGAAAAAATTAAACGGGTAATTGCGATCCAAAGTTGCCAGTCTCACTGCGCACTAGCTTCACAGCTTCCACCTTAAGAAGAAGAAAAACAAGATGAAGCGGAAGAAAAGGACGCAAAAACAATATGTCCCCCCGTTGCACGGGGAGACATAAATATGACATGTACTACCTTTTTGTTTGAGTAGAGTGACCATGAATATCAATCAATTATATCTATGAACTTATTTTGTGTGAAATAAGATGCAATTGGCAGTGATTTGGGGCATTTTGGGTGAGGCATTTTGGGTGAGGCATTTGCTTGTCAGACGAGCTGGCCTGGTAGTGGTACAACACACATTGAACAGATATTGTGGCTGTAGCCCGTGTTGACCTTCATTGTGTTGAATTGTATGATTAAATTCATGGTGAAAGAATTAATTACTTGCACTGACATTCTAATTCTGAAGGTTAGATGAAAAGAAACCTGGGTACTTGTGAGCAAAATTGCAAGAGAAGCACTTACTTTTATGAAGTTTCTATCCATCTAGTTTTGTGGGTCTCAATTTCAATAACAGAGTAAAAGTAACAAGCATTGTGCTGTCCCTCTCCCAGCAATAAACCCTGAAGACCAGTTGCTAGACCTATTTGCTACCGGCCCCAACCGTCAGCTGACTGTGTGTGTCAAGCGAATCCATCGTCAACTTTATTTCAGAAATACATTGTGGCTTTCAGTGTTGCTGATGCTTTCCTAATTGAAACCACTCACATTATAAAGGAAATATTCAATACAACAATGGATTCAGCAAATGAGAAGACATCCCATCCCAAACACAGGCCAAAATAAAGTAATAAAGTATGGGCATTTGTAGCTTGCTATGACCTGGTGTAAACAAACATCCCACTGGAGGCACGTGAAAGTTTACCATGAAATTCCATAACTATTTTACTTTATATCTTTTAAAAATTTTACAGACATTAATGTAAACTTACAAGGGCCACATAACTGCAAGAATAATGGGTATGGTTCCCATTTTCCCACATAAACCGATCGACTTGATTCCACATTGATGAGGGTGTTCAGTATTGCTGGCCATGCAATCGGTGGATACCACTGACGACCCTCGCCCCGCATTGAAGTTTCACACTCTGCCGCTGGCAGCACCAGGGGCTTCGCAAGTTGTGTAATCATACTTATACTGATGACGCATTACTTGCATAACTAGGTTAGGCAGTTTTGAGGTGCAGTATTTACAACTTCATGGCACTTAAAAGTCCAGGCGTGCATGTAGAAAAGTGTGCCGTCCTCAACAGTATCTGAACATACTATTTTCCACAGCAAATATTGTATTGCCTAAATAGTCAAAGTCCTAGCTCAAATATCAAGTGAGCAGTAGAATTCATGAAAGTTACTTGGTAACCTTGGCAATAAATTCAAGGTCACTCATGTACAGTGTAAATCTTACCCACACAGGGGACCACCTGAACCAAAGTCCTAGCTTCAATAGTTCTCAAGTTGACAGTAAAAGTCAGCATGTGGCCCTGTGACCTTGGCCAGGAGGTTAAGGACCATCCTGGAAGCTCAGCTTACTGATAAGTCAGCCCAGCTAAAATAGCTGGAGCATGAACATTTGAACAAACTTGACAGAGATCCATTCAATGTACATCCCTACCAAGTTTGAAGTGGGTCTGGCTCATAGTTTTGGAGGAAAGTCAAAAATGTGAATTGTGGACAGACAGACAGTCAACAGACACCAGACAAGTGACCATCCCATCAACTCAGCTGAATGACAATCTAGCTGAGCTGAAAATGGAATTCTTGTTTCATGACACTGAAAATAAAATTTATTTTACCTATTATATAAGAGAGATTTGAGTAGCGGTTACAGGCAAATTCTGGTGTGTCCCAGGAACATCGGTTTTCTCAGATATTCTTGGAGAAATCGTTTTTATATTGACAAGGCTTTATCTTTTGGTTTACATTCTGCGGCTTTCATTTGTCAGCGTTTCACTAATGCTATTGTGCACATACATACAGGGCATGGCTACAATTTGATTAATTACCTTGATGATTTTGGTGGAGTAGAGAAAACCACTAAGGCTAGTGGTGCCTTCACATATTAAGGTACGTTATTGTGCAATCTGGGTGTGCAGGGAGCAACTCAAAAAGATCCCTCAACAGGGCCAGAATTTCGCAAAATTTTGCGAGAATCTATTTGGATTTTTGTCAATTAGTTTTCTTTTCACAGAAAGACAAGTTTAGGAGAATCTTGACGAGAATGGATTCTCGGATTCTCGCCAAAATTCTGGCCCTGCTCAACTGCTATGGAATTTTTGGAGATACATTTGCACCTGGTCAGTATGATTATGTCTATTCCCAGTCAAAAAAGATCCTTCATGTTTGGTCATCAAAGATAGTGCCTCTAAATTAGAGGTTCAGTTCTTGGTAGGCAAAGTGCAATTTGCTGCTTGGTGAATCAGACAGGGGTGTGTTTTCATTGCTAGGATGCTGTGCCATCTACGTCCGTTGCATGAGTTGCCTCAGAAGCATAATGTGCTTCTTCCAGATTACTTTATTAAGATTGTTTGTTGGTGGAAAAAATTCATGGATGAATAAAATGGGATCTCTTTAATCGCTCAGCCGCAGTGGTCGCAGCCAGATGCTATTCTTAGTACTGATTCATGTTTATCAGGTTGCGGTGGAATTTTGTATATTCATCAGTGTGTTTTTCACTCTGCATTTCCAGATTTCATTTTGGACATGAAATTGGATATAAATTCCTTTGAGCTTCTTGCAATGCTGGTAGCACTCAAGCTTTGGGGCTCACACCTCCCAGGTTATAGAGTACAATGTGACCATGCTGCCTCAGTTAGTGGTTGATTCTGGCAGATCTACATGTAACTATTTGAATTCATGTCTATGAGAAATTGCATATTTATGTGCCACTTATGAGATAGAGATTCATTGTTTACATATTTGTGGCCTAGATAATGGGGCCTCAGATGATCTTTCTAGATGGCACTTGGAATTAAGACACTTAATTATTCGCAGAAATTTTTTGACCTGTGTGACCTCCCCCTCCCCACTTTTTTTTTTTTTTTTGCTTTAACAGACTTGTCTTGAAAATTGGAAACAGATATAAATGTTGGTTTCCTTTTCCATATAGAACTGCAGGTAACAAATCACAGATAAATCTGGGTATATTATACAGATATTACAATATATACTTTCAGGTTCAAAGGAATTTCAATATCCTTGGTATCATGATGGTGTTTATAATACCATTAACATGATATGTTTGGCATTGTGTGGGCAAATTTCCTGAATTTGTCATGATTCTGGGTAAGTATTTGATTTTGTAGGTTGCAGTGTTTTACCAGTAATCTATAGGCTGTCCTAGTGGATGCTACAAATAGTGGTTGGTGTGTTGTAGTTGTCCACATTGCTGATCCTACTAGACATTAGGCCATTGTACATACTGCAAGTCAATTCTCTTGGACACCAACCGATCACTATGAATATACAGTAAAACGTCTCTAACCGAACACCTCCATATACTGAACACCTCTCTATACTGAACACCATTTCTCAGTCCCAAATATATACTTTCAATGCTATCAAACCTCCCTATACCCAACATCTCACTATATTGAACACTTTTTTACAGTCCCAAGGGTGTTCGGTATAGGGAGGTTTCACTGTAAATGTAATTCCAGAATATGATACCTGCCTTTCAAGAATCGTGTCACCATCAAAGGCCTGCTTTGAGTCTGTGTAAGAGGAGCACACTATACACCCGACCAATCTCCAAGTCTACCAGACTGTACTCTAATTTATTATTCCTTCCTTACCCCCCACCAGGAAACTTTTTTTTGGGGGGGGGGGGGGGTGGAGGGGTGTAACAGATGGCGTGCAAACTACTATGTGTATGTATTTCAGATTTGATGAAAATATCGTTCAGAGAATGGATTACCCTCGGCACCCACAATCTTTTTTCCTTCATTCTGCAATTTTTCTTAAGACTTCACAGTAGAATACTTTTACAATTTCCATAGTGTTGTCTATGAAATGAAAGAGCACTTTTGGATGTATTCTTGGGGCAAGTTCTGGTGACAGAGCCCACTATACTTTGCATCACTCAGATGGCCATCAAATAAATACTTTAAAAGTTTCCTAACAAGTTTAAAAAATAATAAAGGAAACTAGCTTTCAATGGGAATGTGGTCCACTATAATGTGCATCTCTGAAAAAAAGATTGTGAAGCTGTGTTGGATGCTTGTTGAGATATTATGGTAACGTCATCCCTTTGTGCACCACTTAGATGGCCTTGAAGATAAATACATTAAAGCTTCATAAAAAGTTCATAAATACAAAGAGGAAGCTGGTTTTGAAAAGGAACCTGGTCCATCATAAGATGCATCTCTGACAAGAATTTAGTAAGGCTGTAGTCAATATTTTTGGAGATATTGCCATAATGTTGTCAGGGTTGATGCCACTAAGACGGCCTTGCACGGGGAGACATAATTTTATAAAAAATGCTAAATGATCAGAGGAAGCTAATTCTGAATAGGAACTTAGTCCATCATAAGATACATCCTTGATAAAAATTTGATAAAGTTGCATTTAATATTTTCTGAGATAAAGCAGTAACATGCCACTCAGACAGTTTTCAAATAAATAGACTCACAGTTTCATAAAAACGTAAAACATAATCAGAAGAATCTGGTTCTGAATGGGAAGCTGGTCAATCATAAGATGTATCTGTGACAAAAATATGGTAAAGCTGCGGTAATTTTTTTTTTTTTTTTTTTCCCCAGATATTGCGGTAATGTCGTCAGGGTTGACACCACTCAGCCAGCCTTGAAACAAATACATTAAAAGTTTCATAAAAAGTTTTAAAATAATCAGAGTAAGCTGGTTTTCAATAGGAACCTGGCCATCAAGACATCTCTAGTATGATACATTTATGTAGAAAAACATGACCCATATTCATAAATATCAAACCCAACAATGACAGCAAAGAGATTCCAGAATTACAAGGGTGTCAACATTCGGAAAGTGAGTGCTTCGGGTCACCAATAGCTTATGCTGGCAAGACAAAAATGATGCAAACAGGAAAACATTTCAGCACTGAGAGCACTCCACAACAGAAGTATTGTAGCTTTTTAAAATATTTCATATGCATTCATGGGAATTTTATGGACCAAGGATGGCGAATTTACGACCCAACTGCTAAACAGCATAATGGCTGCACAAAACTGTTTGCCATGTTTGCACTGATTGACTGGTGTTCAGGCAAAATTTGTCACTATCTGCATTATTTTCACACTCTCTAAATGTGATTTTTACTGCTCTACTTGAGACGGTGTTTAATAGTGTGTAGCCAAAACTTTGGTAACACTCTGATTTGGAGCTTGGACCCCCTCCCTCCTGTCCAATGGATTCTTGGAATTTTGGAATGGTTATATTTGTACATGATCCCTTATAAAGACAAATGGTTATATTTGTACATGATCCCTTATAAAGACAAACAAGTCCAATTCCATGCCTCTATTCTCTCTTCTGTGTAAATATGAATAAAGCCTTAAACCTTGGTGTAGGCTTCTTGCTGGCATACACAAGTGTAATTGTTTACTCATTTGCGCAACAAGCAACATGCAGGATTGAACATCCCATAAGATTATCATCATTGTTTGCAAGACCAGTCTTCATTCATTCACTGTCAATGTTGGCCTCATCATTTTGGACATGCAAAGTGACAGAATCCACCATAACCAACATAAAAGCCAATAGGTTTGACATTTTAAGGTCACTCAAGGCCAAAATTAACAACACCACAAGATACCCAATAGGCAGCGTCTTCTAAGTGTTAAAATGTAAACATTGGCAGAGTCCACCATTACTGAGATATAAGCCAAGATGTAGGTTTGACCTTTCGAGATCAAAAACATCAACACCAGAGTATCAAGCCATAAGCCAATATGTCACAGCTGCTGCTCTTCCTATAGTAACAATGCTAACATTTACATGTACCCTTTCCAATTTCATTATTCAATAATTCATTTAAAATAATGACAGCAGCACCATGCCGTGAAAAATGTGCAGATTGAGTCCAGTTACATTTCCACCAAGTGTTGGTACCCAACAAGCAGTTTGCAAAATGTTAAAAATAGTGGGGGAAAAATCATAGGAAACTCTAGTTGAGAAGACTGTGATAGTCCTATGCTAAGCTGACCTTACATGCAAAGACTGAAGTGGTCCTGTGAACTTTACAATCATAACAAACCAACCTTTGTATAAGACCATCATCACTGTTGCTAACATAAACCAATTTCTCCCTACATGTATTTAGATAATTTGTTTCAAATCAGAAAATGATTGCAGCACCGTGTAATGAGCATATTTGGTGGAGATCAAGTCTATGTTCATTCCTAAGAAGTCTGAACAGGATCCACCTTATCCTTTGGGAAAAAAAAGTGAAGAAAAGTGAAAACACAGAAACATTCTTTGAAAGGTAAAAATAATTGCAGTGCCACCTGTTGAATAATTAAGGTCTGGAGGTCTCCTGAAATGTCCCAATGCAATTTCTGTGCAATTGCCTCCATGGTTTTGTAGAAAATTTTTTTTAAAGATTCCACTATTTACAAAGATGAACCACAAAAAAAAAAAACAAAAAAAACAAAACAAAAAAAACACAAAAATTCTAAAAATCACTGGAGTGTGACCAATTGAAGACAATTGCTGAAAAACCCACTCAAGGTAAATCCCTACCAAGTTTAAAGTAAAGGATTCTGCTAAAAGAGAACAGTCAAACAGGCTCAAAACCATCTGCCTCCAAACCTTGTTTGCAGGGGATGTCATTACAAAAGTGTTGATTCTGGTTGCTGTGTGAAGATAGGGAGCAACTGTTGCTGTCAGATTGGAGCACATGGAATGTTACCTGTACATGATAACCACTGTGTAGCATACAGACCTAAGTTCTTCACTTGATTTACGGGTGTTTTTTGATCTATGCAGTGTCACCAAAGCCAGTGATAATGGATGGGCCACACTTGTACCAGGAAATTGCTCTCTTTTAAGGCCTCAGAATTCTGTCCTGTCTTCAAGCATCACCTCAATTGACTGCAGACAATATATGTGGTCAAATTACACATTTAAACGTGTCACCACACCACAACACCATGGCTTTATTTTACACCTATCTTTTGTCCATACTGGCACGGTCATGCATCATTTTGTTTCCGTGTCTCACTGGAGGCACGTCAAATTCTGTTTGACCAGGTGGGTCTACTAAACATTTGTTGACCTGCAAAACTTATGAAAATAAATACTTCTGAAGATACCTGACCTGTGGAACAAATGCCACCATGATTCATGGCTAACTTGACTCAGTCTGCAGGCTGATAATAGTGGGAATTCAGACTTTTCACTTCATCAAAGTGAAGGATATGGCATGCATACCACAGGTATAACTCCAAATATCAGAGCAGTACATGGACCTGTGACACACTGTTGTGAGATCCATGGTCAAAACCGGTCAAAACGGGCCCCTCGTCAAAGCGTCCCCAGTCAACCTGTCCCCCGGCCAAAGAGGCCTCCAGTCGAAGTGGCCTCCAGTCGAAGTGGCCCCCAGTCAACCAGTCCCCAGGTCAAAATGGCCCCAGTCAATCCATTCCCTTTTCAAAGCAGCCCCCAGTCAAAGCAGCTCCCAGTTATAGCAGCCTCCAGTCTGGCCCCTGCATAAATCATCCTCAAGCGGCCCTCAGTTAAAGTGGCCGCCAGTCAAAGCGGCTCCCAATTAAAGCAGCCTCCAGTCAACATGGCCCCTGCTTAAATCGTCCTCAAGCGGCCCTCAGTTAAAGTGACCCCCCCCCCCCCCCCCCGGGTCAAAGCATCCCTCTGTCAGAATATCCCCAGGTCAAACAGTACCCTAAATATACCAAAAACAAACTGCTGGAATAAATAAAGAGAGCAAGAAGGATATGTAATATGGACAGCGTTTCCAGAAGGCCGGACGATGAACTTTGCAGGGCAGGACCGCCAACCATCTAGATGCCTACGTATTTAACAATATGGGTCAGAAAAGGGTCAGAAATTCTCACAGAATACTTTACTTGTAGTTCAGCAGAATATTATGGCCACATAAGGGCCAGCTTATAACCTTTGTGACCATACATGCCAAAAAATCAATGATTATCCTTTTTTTTTTTTAATGATCAAAGCTCAAAGGTGTGAAAAGACATCATCAATGAGAGAGAACATGTCAAAGCAAGGGCATCAAAGGGGTTGGAAGTAAATGTTTCAAGTGACAACAACTCCCAGTGAGAAGTCAGATTTGGCAGACCTGTTGTCATATGTTACAAGGACATGTTTGTGCTTCACTACGTCTTGCAAGTGGAGGAGCGCTAAGCGCATTGTCTCCAGTTCCTATCAGTTTATGTGATGGGGCGTGGACTGCTGGGGTCAAATGCCTGATGCCGTGCGACCCTCCACATGGGCTCCCCACACATGTACACATGTATTAATCCTGTGAAATTTGAGTGCTTGGTGAAGTTCTTTACTTACATATGTGTTGATCTATGTGCATGTATACACTAGTTTAGTTATGCCCTATGTCATAATAAATCAATTTAAACTAATAAAGTCTTATTTATTTGTCCCAAGAAGTGTTTGTGTGTGTGTAGAAACAAGTACCTACACATGTATAACATATGTCTGTATATGTATCATCCTCTGTTACATGTACATGTTCAGGTCCATTGTTCCTCCTGTGGCAGCCATATTTGCAGTGACATGTCACCTGGTGTTTGTGGTCACTTTTACTTGGCAGAATTGGTGATTACATACAGCAGGTACTACTATATATATATGTATGCTTATGTAGATTGGGTTGGAGGAGGGAATAAGTAATTCATTTTTTCATCATCTACAGTTTACAAACTTCAGTTGGTCAGTCTGATAGTTCCACTCCCATGAATTTGGGGTTCTACATGGTGGTGTTGGCCCAAAGCACTGTACATGCATTCGTTCATTTGTCTATGCAGTGCGTATGCACTCTGTGAATTAAGTGTCAACATGGCGGCTGCACAGTGTCTTCGCAGTGTGTACGCAGAAGCTTGGCAGTGTCCAGGTAAAGGCTTGGCAGGGAGCTCTACGCCCTGGCTACTCTATACCGCATACAAGTATGCATATATTGGATTCTACATGTTGGCTTGACACCAGACATAAGGACTCTTGGTGCTGGGCCCAAATATGCACCTGGTCTGTTTTGAACAGATTTCTGACGTGGATCATATAATACTGAGAGTTTGGCCCTTAAGGGTTAAAACATTTAAATCCACAAATTGTAGTTGTAAGCTTTATAACTGTTGTTTTGTATTGTGCAACTCATTCAAGACCCAAGTCAGATTACATCACGAATTACAGAGTTTCCTATGTTTGCCATGTGCAAATCAAATTAGTTTCATATTCAGTTTTCAGAAAATTGACGGTGGTTATTTTCAGATCACTACAATTTTGAAACGATACGTGTGTTTTCTACACGCCAGCCAGGATTTCTCACTTTTCATGCAGTACCTCAATGCAACAAATGTGCCAATGAACCAGATAAACTTCAAATTCTAAGATTGAGTCTGCAAATGTGGACCAAAATTAAATATTATAATATTTCCAACTTCTCCAAGTTGCAAGAAACAATAGGCCTACTCTTACAAAAAGGTCATGACATTGGCTGTATCATTGTGTTGCCACTGAGTAACTCAATTATCTTTAAACCAGAAATATTCATACATACAATACACATTCCTGAATTAATATGCTCCAACACAGACTTGTTGAAATACTGCAAATAAAATATTTTTTGATGGAATAGGCACATTGGCCATGTAGCAAGTCTTATGTGTGCACACAGTATACACTAAGTGTTGATTTTTGAAAACCAAATATAGTGAGCACATAAGAGATAACAAGTTTTGTGACCTTGATGCCTCATGTTTCATTGTCTTTATTGTTAATTTTTTGACAAAAATAAAGAGAAGAAAGGGGCTGGGCCTGTGTGGTAGAAGAAGGGATAGGATGGTCAGGTAACAATTCATACTACGCTTGTCTTGCATGGCCTTCCGTACCTTCTGCATGAACTTTGGCACATTTGTATTGATTCACTTGCTGTCAACATTATATTGTATAACCTGGCAGATAGAGGTGTATGATGTCTCAATTGACATTAGAATACCCAGATGTAAGTTAAGTTTTATTTTCATTTCTCTGAGTTCTGCCAATGATCTGCTCTGTATTTATTTCTCCCAAAATTATCAGACTTTATCTGAATTTCATAGTCACAATCATCTTGACAGTTTTAGTCCATCAGCTGTGAATTAAAGTGGATGTTTGAAAAGTAATCGAGCAGGTGAAACAGTAAACTTGCATGTGTTATTAGCAGCTCCTTATAGATGTTGCGAAATTTCATTAGCCTGCCCAGCGTAGGCATGTATGCTACACAGTATATGCATTTATACGCACACTTTGTAAAGCTTTCCATATTTTGTGTAATTACCAGGTCTAAATTGGAGCCTAATAAATTGTAAGATAGATTGATCTACATGTACAAATTTTTCGCATTCATAGGTATCATAATAGATGGTGTAGTGATTATTATAAATCTAATCAGATCATGAAGTGACGACTGCGATACAGCACTTTGCATCAACTCAAGTCTATGCATATACATGCATGTACACAAAATTTTTCGGAGGGGGGGGGGGCAAGATCTTCAACAATTAGCCTATGGCTTATTTTCACTCAAAAAGTTTTAGTGACCCGTTTGCTAATGGGTTCAAATACGAAATATAAATTAAAATACAGTCAGAGGTTGCTGGATACATGCACCCCTTGCCTCATTTATAACCTTGCCAATCACAGGTCTTATTTTGGAATAGTCAATTAAAAAAAAGGCTATCCCCATGACCCAGATACTTGACCCAGTGACTTATGTTTGTTCCATGATGCACCTTTGGGTCAAGATATGCATGTATGATGTTTCATGAAACCAACTTAATAAGTAAAGGAAACACAGTCCAGACATGATTTTACCTGGATATACTATAAACCAAGATATTTCACCTACTGACCTAGTTTTGCTCCATGACACACCTTTGGGTCAAGATATATAAATGTGTGGAGTTTCATAAAGCTAAGTTGAAGATTAAAGGAATTACACCCCAGACATGAATTTACAAGGATATGTCACTGTGACCCAAATACTTGACCTAGTGACCTACTTTTATGAATGACACACCCTTGTGTCCAGACACACAGGTACGTACAGTTTCATGATTCTTAGTCAAAGGGCAACAGAATTACAGCCTGGACATGAAGTGTAATGTAGTTTTAAATGACTGTATCACCTTGACTAAGATACTTGACTTAGTGACCTAGTTTTGTTTCATGACACACTTTTAGGTCAAGATATGTGTATGTAAAGTTTCATGAAACTGAGTTAAATAGCAAAGGAATTATCGCCCAGACATGACTTTACAATGATATGTCACTGTGACCCAGATACTTGACCTAGTGACCTACTTTGGCACATGACACACCCTATGTCAAGATGCACCTGTGTGTAAAGTTTCACAAATCTAAGCAAAGTTTAAGGACAAATGATTTATAGCCCGGACATGAATAGCGGATGGACACACAGACAGAAAAAGCAAATATATGCCCCTCCTCGGGTACCAGGGGGGCATAATTATAGGTATAGGCTTTTTTATAAAGAAGATGTAACCGACAGACAAATGTTTCCACACAGCCCCCCCAGCCCCCCCCCCCTCCCGCGGAAAGAATAACCTGTGATTATGTATAAGAACCACCTTGTTTGATTGATGGAGAAACTTTAGAAAATGTACCCAATCATAAAATATTAGGGCTACATATAGATCAATGTTTGACATGGGAGAAACAAATATCTACTGTTTGTCAGAAAATTGCTGGCAAAATAAGTATATTAAGGAAACTTAAACATTTTCTCCCTTTTCATGTTAGGGAAAATTTTTTCAATGCTTACATTCTTCCACATTTTGATTTCTGTAGCACTATATGGGGAGGATGCAAAAAGGCCATGCTAGCAAAATTAAGAAGGTTACACAAATTTGCAGCGTATCAAGCCCTGAATGTCCAAGGTAAACACAGTTATATGCACCTTATTACAAAATTAAATTGGCTGTCAATTGAAGAAAGAATTGACTACAAAAGAGGAGTAGAGATGTATAAAATACTTAACAATATGGCACCCGCTTATCTAAGAGACATGTTTGTTTTTGTAAAAGATGTAAGTCAGAGAAAACTAAGGTCATCAACAGATGATAAACTGTATTTGCTGAAGCCCAAGACAGAATATCGCAAGTCATCTTTTGCCTACTGTGGAGCTGTGTTTTGGAATACATTGAATAACTGTACAAGAAAGGCTCCATCTCTTAAGAAATTTAAAGATGAATGTATAAAGCACATAATGACTAAAAGGAATGCTGCAATGTTTACATGAATTTCAATACCCAAGTAATTTTTATGTACCTACTATGTTTCTGTGTCGAATGGTATTACAGTAGTCTCACTAGTGTGTACTTAGTGATATTTATCATCTGTGTATTGTCTTGTAAATTTTCACTCTCTATGTATTTCAATTTTGAGGGCCTTGGGGAAGATTAGGAATATACCTATGTATTTTCCTAACCAAGCCGTACCCTCGTTAAATAAAGTTTATATATATATATATATATATGTACATGTACATTGTACATGAATGACTGATACCAAAAGCTTTTGACTGTACGATCTCTAAATGCATTAGTTTTACAAGCTGACTGACTGCGTAGACTGATGTGGGTTATACGCGCAGATAAACTACTCTACACAGTGTCAACTGTCCATGCCGTCTGTACGCAGCTTCTATGCAGCCTGTATGCACTTTATATGCTGCGTCTACGCACCCTCTATGCAGTGTGTACACACAGAAAATAGTGTCAATGCAGCTTATATTATTCGAGATATGGGACGGAAAAAAATTGTTTCAGAAGGATGGACAGAGCTCATTACAATATCACCCGCCCCCACTTCGTGGGCAGGGGATAATAGAGGTTCACTACACTGACACCAAATGTACTGTGACCTGAGGGTACAGGCGCTTTTTTTTTTAATGTCCAAATGGAGTGATACCAAATGCATCAATGTGATGTGGTCTATTGTCGAAAAGAGTGGTACCATAAGTCTCAGTGTGATACAAGCAAACAAAGCCTCGCTTTGTACTTTCTACCAGTCAAATAGTGATACCAGGTGCATAAGTGTGATATGAAGGTATAAAATGACCTGTATACATTGTACTGTCATATTCAATGTGGCAGTTGATGAGTGTGTCCTGCTCATGATGGCCATGGAAGATTTCAGCAGGTTTTAACACTAGCTTTGTATTGTATGACAAAGTGCTTATTAACAAATTACCTTCTAATAAGCAGTCAATTTTGTGGGGCAGAAATTCTCAATTAAATTAGAAGATCAGGTCAGTGTCTGTCTTCACTTTTGAGACCTGCTGGTTAAGAGTACAAGCAATAATGTTCAGATGCATAATATTTCAATCTTGAATCAAAATCTTATGGCCACAGGAAACCAAAATTGGTGTTTTTTGGGTCATTTTTTTTTTATTTGTGGCATTGCTTAGTTTGATATATTATCAATCCATAGTTAAAACTTGAAATCACTATTTAAGTTGTAAACCTGTCAATCAATAAGTCTTGGATCTAATTTGGCTACGGAAAATCTAGGGGGAACCCCTAGTGCAGACCTGTTGGGATCAGTGTCAATTAGGATGATGGGCACTACAACATTAAGAAAACTCATCTCTGCAATGTTATTATGGCACTTTGACCCCAACACTAAATCAACAATATTTCATTGTGTGTGATGGTGACTTCAAATAATGACTGTGATAGTGACTGCTAATAATGACTGTGATGGTGACTACCAATAATGACCATGATGGTGACTGTCAACTGTTTTATACGATCAAAAAACCCCATTCCACAGGAAGCTGTACGGACTGTCAGACCAGTTTCCTTGGGCTATGTTTTCAACACACCACTAGAACCTGATGAATGTTTTCTTCATATTGTTTGGGACATCTGAAGCTAAAATAAAACAAAGTGATGGAATGAAAAGCCTAGATTTATGTAGTAATACGGCCTATCAGCATCTGTTGACTGCTGGGTCAAGGCTGTGGCTGTCACTGTGAGCCACAGTATCACCGCTTCTGATAAAGCACTTGCACATTACATGGTTACAGATCACAGTTGTGATTGGCTGGTTGCGCATCCCAATGGAGATAGTCTGTAATTGTGAAAATACTGTGTTTTCAGCATGCTGTAGCTTCTGTTTAAACAAAGTTAGCTGAGTCAGGTTTGCTGCATCACAGAGGTGCTTCATTGGTGGTCATATAGCTGCACTGTCTTCCAGACCAGGTGGGAACTTTATGGTGAGGAAGGACAATGATGTGACCCCGGCTGGAGCACAGTTCATACACCTGTATAAAGCTGACATCCAGGTGTTGTTTCGTGTTTTAATTATCACACATTAACAAGCTGGGAATTATATGACAAAATTCCATCCATGTTTTTCTGATATTTTTATCTGTTAAATGCCGTTCATGGAATTTTAAAATACCAAAATGCTGATTTTTTAGACTGAAAAATGCTAATATGAAAAATAGAAGGATTTATAACTGTGGTGTGTGGCCACATGTACAAATGTGAACAGGTACTGACAATAAGCATAGACCTTCTCTGTCACACACGTGTCACAGGCATTTATTACATTAAACACCATCATTACGCCTAAAATCTCCATCATCCAGTGCTTTATTTTCAGTGTGAGATGTTATCAGCAATCCCTATTGGTATTTTATTTGATAGATTTTATATATAAATATATATATATATATATATATATATATATATATATATATATATGTATATATATATGTATATGTATATGTGTATATGTATATGTGTATATGTGTATGTGTATATGTGTATGTGTATATGTGTATGTGTATATGTATATGTGTATATGTATATGTATATATATATATGTATATATATATATATATATATATATATATATATATATATATATATATATTTATATATATATATATATATATATATATATATATATATATATATGTATATATATAAATGTACTGGGTTTTTCAATGCATTTGTGGGACAAAGTGTAACTGACAGGTAAATCAAGGAAAGATCAAACCAGCAAGAGGCAATCTGCTGCCAAGGATATTTGGCAATCCCTGCAGGGCCTGTTGGCAGCCACATTTAACCATCATGGCAGCCATTGTCAAGTCAGTGCTGAAACCACAAGTGGTTCAAGGCTGGGTTCCTTCCCAAAGTTGAAACAGAAAGGTCATAAATCATATTTAATGAGATAGTTCCTAAAATCCCACTGGGAGAAAAAAATTGACAGTCTGTGTTCTCAACAAGCATAGTAAGGACTGACTACTTGGCCAGAAATAATCCTGGTAGGTCAACTCAAACAATTCTATTGTGAAATCAAGTTGATCAAAGGGCTGGTAAGTTTTTGATCTCTGATTTCTCAGAATGCACTCATGGGTCGGGAGTCCAGTTTACCATGACTAACTCTCAACATCTATTTGTCATATTTTCTTCAAAGATACACTTAAACATCAAAGCTTTGACAACCAAAATGTATCCGCATTTTTTTTCACTAAGGCCATACATTTGTTTCTTGTTACACAACCTACATCTACCTGCCGCCAAATCCCTGATCTCAAAATTTTAATGCCATTATGGCAACAACAAAAAAAAAAGAGACCTGCCTGTCTGGGCATCTCACAAAATAAACAACTCCCAGATTCCACATAATTATAATTTAAATCCAAATCCAACTGACCATATATATAGTTTTCAATATCATAAAATCACCACACCAGTGCCATGTGATGGTGGCACTGCCAGGCATGTTACTGACAATCCAATAAGATGTGACAGGACCACACTAACGGGGCCCTACTTTGCCTCATTAAGAGGGGTTTCCTTAATGCACAAGTCTGCATCATACAAGCGAGTCAAAGGATATATAATCAGTAAAGAAAATGAAACTTCAATTATTGCTGACACAACAGTAAAATTCCTGTCAAAGTATATGGAAACATGCGAGATCAATGACATATTTGTTACAAGGTGACAGGTGGTCAAGATCAACCAAGTCTCTGGTTATTGCAATCCTCCAGGCCATTCATCTCATCCATGTGCATCACATTCTTTTCCATCCAATCAAATGCTTTGATATCGATATGCAAATTTTCTTGTTCATTTAGAAGGTGATTCTAGATCACATGGTAAGAAATTTGGCAGGAACAGTGTCCAAGTAATACCAACTGATTGCCAGTAATATAGTCCAAGAAGAGACAATATTTTGCACTGTAGCTTAATGAAAATGATTATATGCAACGATCTTTGCATCAGAGTAAAGCAGATTCAAAATTCATTGACGAAAGGGAGAAAAGGTGAGCAGGCAATGACCTGAGTCACCTGACCCTGACCTCATAAGTCATGAACACTTGTGACGTTTCTTGTACTAACTACAGTCTGTTCATTCCCAGTTGGCCAAAGCCTACATTTGTAAGTAGTTCAAGCCTCTAGTAAAGGGAACTGAAAGTGGTGCCTGACAGCGACCAATCACATTGCACAGTTTTGCCTACACGATACAATATCCCAGTCACATGCAAAATGAAATGTATTCCAATATTTCTCAAGGATAATGCACATTAGGGTCATGAGCTGTAATAGCAAACACTTATTTTGTACCATTTGTCTTAAAAACTGAACAATTTTACGTTCTTGAAACTTCTTTGGGGGGGGGGAGCATATATCACAAGCAGTAAGATCATACTTTTCACATTCACAGTTGCTTGAAGCCACAAAGTGCAGCATGTTCAGTGGGCCCCAAGCCCTATTACATATCAGCATCTTTCTCAGCAGCATAGAAGTCAACATCATGAATTTAAATAAAACTTACAACCCCAACATAACTAAGGGTGAAAGGGAAGCCATAGTCTCTGAAAAAAGACCCCAATATAATTGTTCAGCCAGCAGACAAAGTGGGAGCTATTGTCATATAGAACAAGGCCAAATAAAGCAAGGAAGCCCTACATCAACTACAGGATCACACATATAACCAAACTGTGGACCATGATTTAACATTAGAAATTTACAAAGAAATCAGTGATTTTATTAATAATATTCATGGCAAACATTTCATAGACGACCAAATGAAGGCCTATTTGCTCAACCCTAACCCTAGGACACCTGTCATATATTTTCTGCCAAAGATACATAAGCAAAATGTCCCAGGAAGACCCATAGTCTCGGCCATCTATGGCCCAACGGACAGGATATCTGCTTACATAGACGTGCACATTAAACTACTAATGCTTAGGATACCCTCATTCGTACAAGACACCACAGATTTCCTCACCAAAATACAAGAAGTAGAAATTCAACCAAACGATTTCTTAGTCACACTTGACGTGACATCTTCATACACAAACATACCACATAGGGAAGGCATATTGCAACTGCTAAGGAAGCCCTCAACAAAAGACAAGATCAAACAACAGAAAACATGAATCCTACTCAGATTAATGCATTTCGTATTGTCTAAAAACTGCTTCCACTTTGATGACAAATTTTATCTTCTATGGGGACTAAAATGGCATCCAATTACGCGAACTTATTCATGCACCAATTAGAAACCAAATTACTCAACTCTTTCCCACTCAAACCACGTACATGGTTATGTTTCATTGTCCACATTTGGCTGATTTGGCCACATGGATTTGCACTATCACTTCTGGAATTCATACAACACGCTAGTGACTTCCATCCTACTATAAAATTCACATCATATTATTCATTAAATGAAATGAATTTCTTAGACGTGCAAGTTAGAAAGGAAGAAAGCGATCGCTGCCTATCAACTATTCTTTACGTGAAACCCACAGATGCACATTTATACCTACATTATCGCTCATGCCACCCATTATAACAAAAGAATTCCATTCCGTCCGGCCAAGCTTTAAGAATTAGAAGAATTTGTTCATCCCATGAGGAATTTGAAAAACAGTGCAGATTACTCAGGTCACATTTTTTAGCTAGGCACTATCCAGCACGCATCATAGATGAAGCCATTTCCCGTGCAAGGGAACAGCCATGTGCTTCACTACTTGCGCACAACAGTCAAACACCAAACAAAAATGACACCATAAATACCACCATTACCACCTTCCATCCGGGCAACTCACTTAATAAACAACTTATATCACATTTTTGGCCCATCCTGAGGGCCAACCAACACACCGTACAGACTTACAACAAATCTCGGATCATCAGTTATCGCAAACCAAGATCACTAAGGAATTCACTAGTCTGCTCTGACATCAAACAACCCACATCTACAGCCGGCAGCAGACCTTGTCACAAGAACTGCCCCACCTGCCCATACTGTTCAAGAAGGGACTTCTTTATCAGCACCTCCACTAAACTGAAGTACTGTATTAAGCGAAATGTCACATGCCAATCAACTAATTGCATTTACATAATCAAATGCACTGGGTGTCACAAACAATATGTGGGTCAAACCTCATAATCCATCAAACAAAGATTTTATGGCCACCCCCCGGACCTTAGAAATAATAACCCTAAGTCAATTCCATTACACGTACGTCAGTGCCCCAATTCTGACATCATAATTTACAGTATACAAAAATTCTCCGCACATGACAACGTAACCCAAAGCACATACCAAGCAGCTTGGATACACGAGCTAAATTCAGTATCCCCTGCAGGCCTAAACAGAAGAAGCGAAAAATGTTGAGCTGCGGGTTCTGAACGAAGTCGTTCAAGCATGCCTCCTCTTTATAACACCATGTACGGTCACACAAAGAAAGTTCAGTTAGTCCGTCATGTAGCTTCTGCAACAAGACATACGGGAGGATGGACAACTTTAGGCGATATTTTAAAATCCACCAGAGGGACTTCATCGCCCCCAGACATTTCGTACCCAGGGATGAGGCACAGAAACCTGAAAAATATGTCCGTCTGATCGAGCCAAGAACCAAGGAAAAAACCTTCAGAATTGTCCAAGGGAACAATTACCAGAAGCCCTCCCTCCGGACTCCAATAGTTCAAAATCCTGTCTTACAAGCCAGCCCTTTCTGAAGAGTTTACAGGGCAAGCCTTGCCGTGGCCATTCCCTGCACATCCTCAGTGGCATACTGAACACTTAAAGACCATACCACTTGTCCTAAACGATTTATAAATATATCTAGACGACGAGCAAAAAGGACCCCCCACCCCTGAATCCCACTGATTAACTTTCTAACAACTTTTCACCATTTGAAAATACTTTTTACACATAATAATTAAATCATATTGTTCCAGGTAAACGGCCAGTGCGACATGTAGGAGGAGGGCACAAGGACAAAGAGACAAGAACACATGAACTTTAACTTTTTTTATTCATTTCTTATTTTAAGTACAATCATGGTTAAAAAATTCAAATTGATCAAGCAAAAGTTTATCAGAGTTTATTACAGCTCATCAACTACATGATGGCATCACGGGACAACAAAAAGAACAATAGAGTGACGTGATAAAATGCAGGCAAGATGATTTCTATTTTTAGATTTAGAGTCTCAGAGAACCACATAATTAACATATCATTAGAGAGCCTTATTTACCCAGTTAAGCAACGTAATCTGTCAATAAATTTTGGGTAGCCTCCAAAACAGTGAGAAAGGGGCACACAGCCCCGAAACGTGTCGGTGGAGGGAAACCATTTTACTTTGCAAGGCATTGTGACCTTGACCTATGACCTGAAGCACATCCACAATCTTATGAAAAAAATTCCCAGAATCTATGGAGTATCTATACCAAAGGTTTTAAGTGAATCTGGCTTACGGTTTTGAAGAAGTCAAAATGTGAACTACAGTGGTACCTGCTATTTAAGACCACCCTTAATGCCAGACGAAAATGGTCACATATGACAGGTGGTCTTTTACTGCAGGTAAGCTAGCAAAGAAATAAAAGGCCAGTGTCTTGAAATGGTGGTCTTAAAAACTGGTGCGGTCTTTCACGAGAGGTGGTCTTTACAGCAGGTACCACTGTAACACCATTGCGCGCATGCAGGCACACATACACAAATCCAAAAATCATTGTAGCATGACCATTTGAATATAGTTACTAGATACCTATGGTGCACCATTAAGAAGGTATAAGCCCATATGTAAAAACTGAGGCTTCAGCAGAAAGATGCAACAAAGGATTTGACCTTGATCTTTGATCTCAAGGTTATATATTGTTATATAGAGAAAATTTCCCAGACCCATAGATTATCTGTACCAAATTAGAAGGCAACAGGTCACGAGGGGACAGACATATAGGGAAAATAAGATACACGGCGGGAGCGGAGACAGCGGGCAACGAGACTTAAGACAATATGCATCCCCTCCTACAGGAGATGTATAATTACAAAGTTGACCAGTCAGTTTCTGTTGCTCAACACAACAAGTCACAAGTGGCTGCAGGGACAGATTACTGATAGTTAATTGGTATACTGCCCAACCTGCTATCATGCGCAAAGTTAAAAACAAAGTGAAAAGCACTAAGAGAAAAAACATCCTACGTGGGGAGGATGTTACTATATCTGAATATTCATAGTAGGATAACAAATGCGACTGGGCCTTAACATGCTTAAGTTTAATGTAAATTTATACACCAGCAGTTCGAATTTTGGCATTAGAAGAACATTATTAAAAAAGAAAAGGAAAAAAAGCATAAAATTTAACAGATATAAACCAAGATGTAAACTTTCCTCCACAGTGCAGGTTGACATTTGTCAAGCTGCTTTTGCACATTGGTTACCAAGGTCAGGGCCATCGGACAACGTGAAGACTGACCAATTAAAGTCACGCCACAGAAACTACATTTGTGCAAGTTGAGTTTCAATGGGCAGAGGACACGCATCAGTCAAAATTTCCTTTTGATGCCATATTTAATGGTCATCTGTACTGTGCAAACTTTTGACAGTTTGCAGTGTAAACAAACACACAAAGAACTCTGCATGACTAAAAAAAATAATCCTGTTTGGATGCTCCAAACTAATTCTATGACTGTTTGTCCCTGTTCAAAGGCTTACCCTGCCCTTTGAAGGCAAATTACTCAGAATGATCAGTTTTTATTGCTCCATTTTTTTCAAAGACTGCAGTGAAGATAAAAGTATTAACTGCAAAAACATATCAGCAATTTTTTTGTTTTGTTTGATCCATATGAAAGTTACTGGTTCACAAATATGAAAAGTCATTTTTTTTTTTTGGTACCAACATCAAAAAATGAGCCAATCAGCAACTTTGACTGTCTCTCAAGAGAGAATGGTCACATTAAAAACAAAATCGCTGAATGGAATTTTAAGTTTAATATATACAGATTAAGCAAACCCACACATCAACGGGAGTAACCAGCAGTTCAAAACGACTAGGTTGTCCACTGAGTTTTCCCCTCTGTACTACATGTATACAGTGGTACCTGCTCTAAAGACCACCTATCGAGAAAGACCGCACTAGTTTTTAAGACCGCCATTTCAAGACAATGGCCTTTACTTTCTTTGTAAGTTTACCTGCAGTGAAAGACCACCGACATATGGGACCACTTTTGTCTGGCTTTAAGGGTGGTCTTAAATAGCAGGTACCACTGTATTTATTCAATTAAATCATTCAATTTTTGTCCAAAATTTCCAATTATCTAAATGTCTAAGACTTCTAATCTGAATCCTGCACAACAACAGTTACTATCGGTAAACTGAGCCGTGTGTGTGACCATCAGTCATTGCATGCACGCACCTTCAACTCACACCGCATCCATTCTCCAACATTCTTCAAATTCCATCAAGTTCTTCAAGACTTATCGCAAGGAAACCAATTTCACATAAGTGACCCTGTGACCTTGAGAATTCGCTCATGGTCATCCAAATACATTACCAACCTAGGTCTTGCCAAGATACATAATCCTACCAAGTTTCATCAAATTCCATCAAGTTCTTCATGACTTATGGAATGGAAACCAATTTCATATAAGTGACCCTGTAACCTTGAGAATTCGCTCATGGTCATCCAAATACAATCCAAACCTAGGTCTTGCCAAGATACATAATCCTAACAAGTTTCATCAAATTCCATCAAGTTCTTCCAAGACTTATCGCAAGGAAACCAATTTCACATAAGTGACCCTGTGACCTTGAGCATTCGCTCAAGGTCATCCAAATACAATCCCAACCTAGGTCTTGCCTAGATACATAATCCTACCAAGTTTCATCAAATTCTGTCAAGTCCTTCAAGACTTATCGCACGGAAACCAAGTGTTGAAGAACCTGAACAACAACAACAACAAGATTAAGAAGCGTAAGAAACGGGCACTAAAACAACATGTCCCCCGGCTTCCACCAGGAGACATAATTGCATACCCTAAAAAATCTCAAGGGTACTTTTGCTTACCCTAAGATTTTAGCAGAAAAGAACAATTTTAGCATATATTACCCTGAAATACCCCATAAAGGATTCATTATTAGAATTTTTACTTGTGAATATGAAAATTTGAGTACCCTAAAATTTCACTCTGGCAGAAACCCTGGGTGTCCTCCAGCTTTACACTGTGTCCTCCTGGTTTACACTCAAGTGTCTTCCAAGTTTAAACACATGTGCCCCAGGTTTACACAAGTCCCCTATGTTTATACTCACATACCCGAGGTTTACACAATGTCACCGATGTTTACACATGCACACATTTCCCAGGTTTACACACGTCCCCCACGTTTACAGGGTGTATGTGTTTTTCTGGCTTTATCAAAAATTTGCTGTATAGACCTTAACTTTCTTTCAGTCTTCAAAACAATCTGCGATATTGATAGGAATATAAATTTTCCGTAGTTGAGATGTGCACATGTGGACTATAGTGAAGACACTACCTGGCCCTGACGTGCTCAAGTCATGCTCCCATGTGGCTTCCATATTCAATACAGAACAAATGGTAACTGTTGATGTGTACTTAGGTACAGGAGGAAACAAATAGCGTTTTGGTTTTCATAGTTCGCTTCATGGTTCTACCACTATTTTTTTATGTAATTAGAAACTGAAACCAGACCTCTGACAGGTCTAGTCATCAGGCCGAGTTCAATGGTAACAGTCCTCTGTTATTGCCTATTCTTAGAAACCCTAAGCTAATGCAAAGCCCCCATCATTTCTCTGCATGTTGGTATCTTGACAGAGCCAACAAACTCCCAACAATGGCAGCCCCTCCCTGACAATAAGACTCCCTCTGATGACATTTTCCCTAACAGTCGACAATATGATTGTCTGAGCTGTGCCTGGCCACAGGCATGGCAGATATGGCAAATATGACAGTTTAATGTGTCTGAAACTGTAGTATGATGACATCAGATGCCAGGCATGAGCAAAAAAATTACAATACACAGACAGCATACTGGGAACCCTTGACATATGTCTCTGCTGGCAGCCTTGATACAGCTCCACCAGGCTTCATTTTATCACCACCTTATTTATCACTCTTATGAATTTCACATTACCCAACAATACACAAAAATAAAGTAAAATTGGGTATACTGGTCTAGTTGTTATTATACATCCAATGCAAAAAGAACATGTCAATCAAGACCACCCAATCTGGGAATAATCTATATTTTAACTGCAGTTTGGGGCCTCCCAAGGTGGCCTAACAAACATTTTAAAAGGTGTAAAGTGAAATATATATTGTCCTAGATGATAACCCACAACTCTGTACATGTATGCATGCAAAAAATACATACATGCATGTACACTGTATACACACATGCATGTAAACATAGGTACATACATACATACATACATACATACATACATACATACATACATACATACATTCATACATACATAAATACAGAGAATTCTCCTTATTTGACCATGTAAATATGGCTACCATAATTGGTGACAATATAAACATGGTTGAAATACATGTTGTTTTAGCACACAGTTCCAACATAAACATGGCTGCAGTATAAGCATGTGGTGACAATATAAATACGGTTACAATACAAGCATGTTGTGACCACATAAACATGGTTACAATATGAGCATACAGTGAAAATATAAACATGGTTACAGTATTTCAGTCTGTATGAGCTATGGCAAAGAGACTAGTGTTGGATATCGTTTGCCTCAATTTGATAAAATACCTATCATGATATGTGACATAGATTGATTAAACTATGGGGGGGGGGGGGGGAGAGGCAGGAGAGACAACATTATCAACTACAAAGTTTGTTCCACCAAAATACCAGTCCTGAGTTTAGCTGTATGTCACTCCTGGAAGGGGAGGGACAGCAAAATGGACAACAAATGGGTTACGGTTGTAGGATTTTAGTATGTAAATAAGATAATGGGCGAACGATGGGTAACCCACTGTTTGCCTAGTAAAATGGACAACAAATGGGCTGCAGATGTGGGTCACTGAATGAATGCCATGCATCTGTAAAATGTACCTCCATGTAAGCTTATATATGGAGAATCTGTGTACTGAATATATGTCCATGGAAATTTAGAACTATATATGGAGTACTTACACTTTTCTAGTCAAGATTCAAGATTCAAGATCACATTTATTCGATCAAAAATACACACCTAATTACAGGTCATTTGTAAGTAGAATTAACATATAGGTGAGATAATGATCGGGGAGACCCTTACTAAGACAAATTTATGTCGCTATTGTAAGGGCCACCCCTTTATAAAAATGTAACAATTACAATGTAAATGGCGAAGTCTTTAAATGAACATACCAATTACATTTCAGTTATCACTGATATTTGTCTGTTCTATGTAATCAATCTATAGAAATCAAAACTATGAAGTCATGTCTGGTGGGCACATATATAACAATTTGGAGTGGTACAAATTTCTTGGTAATTTTCTATGTATAGATTTTTGGAATATCTAGCTAACCCTTGTAAGTTGTGAGTGAAAAATTTGTAATAGATATTACATGGCAATGAATTGATCGTTTCTGGCAAATCAAACCTGAGACAATTTTTTGGCAAATCTGTGAGCAAACCCATACCTAAACAAATTTCCAGAGAATATGGTGTTATGAGTGTGTAAATCCACACTTGGAAATAATGGTAAATTTTGCAGGTTTAAAGGAAGTGTTTGGTTCATATATCTATAGTAGAATTTTATTTTGGCAATTGTAAAAATATCTTCTATTTTTAATAATTTCAGATCTTTGAATAGAGGGTCTGTATGAGCATTATATTTGCTACATGTTATAATTCTAATCACCTTTTTTTGTAATTTATTCAGCTTGGAGCAATTGAAACCCCATACTAAGATCCCATAGTTTATTTGAGATAATATAAGAGAATTATAAATTTTCAGTTTTGCGCTTATTGGTAGTATTCGTTTCAATTTATTCAAGATTCCTAATGATCTTGATATCTTGCTATGTATTTTTTGTATGTGTGAGATCCAGTTTAATTGTGCATCGAGTACAATTCCCAGAAAATTGAAAGTGTTTACACATTCAATTTCTACTTTTTTATTGTAATCTTAGGTGTTCTAAAAATCTGAGATTGGTGGAAAAAACATAAATTTAGTCTTTTCAATATTAAGTGAGGGTTTATTTGCATCCAGCCAGGTAGACATTTTGCTAAGTTCGATGCTTATATTATCATCAATAATTATATCATTGACATTATTACAAAAATTGTTTAATGTAGCTGATACCGTAGAATCATCAGCATACATGCTTAATTCAAAGATTTCGCTTGCGCAAACAATATCATTAATGTAAATTAAAAACAACAATGGTCCCAATATCGAACCTTGTGGAACTCCTGTTTGAATTGGTAACATGTCAGAGTTAATCTGATCATACTGAACATATCCTTTGCGGTCTGTCAGGTAACTTTCGAACAAAGTTAGCGAAATACCATTGACCCCATAATAATTCAATTTATCAAGAAGAATTTTATGATTGAGGGTGTCGAAAGCCTTAGATAAATCTAAAAAAATACACAAAGGGAGTTTTCCTTTGTCCATTTCTTGAATTATTTTGTCAACAAGTTCAGTTGAGGCAAACTCTGTTCAGTGATGTTTACGAAAACCATATTGACTGTTATAAAACAGTTGAAACTTAAGAAAATAATCATATAATTGATTAAATATTACCTTCTCAAACACTTTAGAAAAAGCTGGTAGTATTGAAATGGGTCGATACTTCGTGAACAACTTTTCATTATCTTTTTTATGAATTGGGGTAACCTTTGCAATTTTCAACTTCGACGGAAATATGCCCGTATTCAGAGTCTGGTTAATAATTATGGCCAGAGAATTGACTACAGATTCTTTATAAATTTTAACAGTTTTGTCAATATTCCATCCACACCAGTACTTGTTTTGGTTTTCAGATCATCTATAATTTCACCGACGCAGTCTGCGTCGATATTATTAAAACGAAAGTTGTGATTGTATGTTTTATTTAAATAATTTTTGTGGGTGTTCTCCGGTAATTTGTTTATTTTGTTAGCTAACCTGGGACCAACATTTATAAAGAAGTCATTGAATTTATTAGCAATGGTAACCTTGTCTACGATATCCTGTCCATTATCAGAAAAATACTCTGGGAAAGTTTTCTTTTTTTCAGTTTTTGACAAAACTTCATTTATTGTATCCCGAGTCTTTTTAATGTCATTTTGATATCGACTGAAGCAGGATTCATAGTAATCCCTTTTTGCTCTATTTATTGTTTTCCTGAGAATATTGTTATATGTTGAGAGATTCCTCTTTAAGGTTGGATATAAGGGAGAAGTAACTGGAGTACATTTCAATCTTTTATATAATTTATCTCTGAAATTTATTGATTGTAAAATACCCATTGTTATCCAGTTTTCTTTTTTATGTTTAAGTTTATTGAATTTTACATATTTACTTGGAATATGTTTATCTTTCACTTTGTTAATAATATCACAAAATTTGCCAAAGGTATCATTTGGATTTGTGTTTGGGTTATTATTTATTTGATCCTCAATATTAGCGTCTGTAAGTTCCCGAAGAAAATTTGTTTTATCCTGTAGAGATTGCTTGTTTACCTTAATCATTTTTGGTGCTGCCTGTTTAACAGATTGTATATCTAAGCAAAGAAAATATGGTTGGTGGTCGGAGAATTTTTTAACCATTATGCCTGAGGTGGATCTAATGGAAGTTTCACTAATTTTACAAAAAATATTATCTATTAGAGTTCCTCTTGTGTTAGAAAATCTGGTTGGAAAAGTTATTTTAGGGAAAAAACTATGTGACATTATTGTATCAAAAAACTCATGAATTATTTCACACTCGTCTATTTTGAGCAGGTCGATATTGAAATCACCACAGATAACAATTTCTCTGTTTGTAGCTTGTAGTTCTGATAATATTTGTGAAAGTTCTTCAGTACATCTATAATAGCTATCCAAATTATCTATTGGTGGCCTGAAAAATGTTACCAAGGATTATATCTTTTCTTATGTCACCACCAGATATTTCAATAAATTGGCTTTCAAAGACTTCTGATCTCTCATTAAGAGATAGAGATGTAAAATTATAACGATTATTTAAGTAAATGATGAGACCTCCTTTGATTGAACATGTTTGACCGACTGAAATGCAGGTGTAGCCTTCAATTTGCAGCAGGGTGAGATCGGTATCACTCTTAATATAGCACTCTTGCAAACAAATGACGCTAAATTCAAAATTATGTTGACGCAATTCATGCACAAAAACTTGTATTTCTGCAAATTTGGCATGGGCCGAGTTAATATTTGTACTTAAAGCTAGAGATATACGGGGCAACTTTTGTGGTACCACACGAGTTGCGCCACAAAAGTGGCCTGTATATCATACCTTACCACAAAAGTTGCACCACATTCCACAAGTTGCTCGGAGATAGACCCAAGGTCTATCTCCTACCACAAGTGGTAGCAAACTAGCCAATTAGACCCGATCCTGGTATCACATGGGTGCTGTCATGGCAACCACATCAGCAGCATTATCTGGCGGGAAATACAGCTATCGTGGAGTGGAGCAAGCCTGTGGTAGAAAGACTTATCCAACTTTGGCAGGAACACCCCTGCCTATGGAATACTAAGCATGCACCAAACTGTTGCCTCCTCTTCAACCATGGCCTGACGTGAAAGCGTCTCACTCTTTTTTGCTTCTCTCTTTTCCTTCTCTTCAGTAATAGGGACACTATTACTGCTGTAGCAGCTTTCTTTGTCTGCACAGTAGCCATTTTTAAATGCCTAAACTACCGAGTGTTTGTGTGAGCTGAGGTATGCATATTAATTAGGAAAAATGTATAAAGTTGCTGCCACATGTGGTGCCGTATATCAGGGCAAGTGGTGCACCACAAGTGGCAGCAACTTTTGTGGTACCACAAAAGTTGCCCCGTATATCTCTAGCTTAAGATAGTGAAGCAATTTCAATTTGTATTCAAAATAGTATCAAGGTCATCAAAATAATAAGGAGAATGAGTAATTATTTCAATTTGTTCGTTATCTTCCTCTTCATGTCTGTTTAATATATCTTTTAAAGAATTATTTAGCGCACCACCAGAGTGAAGAAGAATATCTTCAGTTATAGTCACTGCATAGCTTTCCATAGGGAAAAATGCATTAATTGAGCTCCATCAATAGTCTTTCATTCAAATACAGTTTGAAAACTCATGTGTGCATGAACATAAGGGAATTTTAACTCAACTGTGTCTTCTATTCCACCCTGGAATCACATCTGCCATGATCAGTGAATGTTGGCGATTCACTCATTACAGAAAGCCACAATTCAACCATGTTGCCCAAATGGTTTCAATAAAACTATAGTTCCCTCCAGAAAGTCACATGGTACCACCCAAAGGATTGTGGGATAGTTTTTCCACGTAGCCCACTGTTTGCCCAATGCCAAAATATGATACTCTTAATGCAAAAACTGATGATTTTTATGCAGTATTTTGTAAGTCTGGCATGGTTGATGTAGACCCTGAGTACAGTGACACACCCTATGGTGGTCTAGCCATTATTTGTATGAAACTAAAGGGGTTAAACTTTCATGAGCTCGAAGTTTCAAGCGAAAGAATCATGGCTGTTGCCATTAGTGATGATCATGGTCACCTAGTTCAAATTTTAGTCAATGTTTCCATGCCTTATTATAGTTCTAATAATCACAGCCAAACAGACAAGTACCTGGACACTATTGACTCTTTGCAGACATTACTTGATAACCATGCCATGTTCTGCCCCATCAAATGTTTTGGCGACTTTAATACCAAGCTACCTATTTCAGATATACTTTCTACATCATGGTATAAGGTCAATAGTTGTAATTCACACACCAGCATTTGATATGATTTTCTTTTAGCCAATAACTTGATTGTGGCAGACTTCATGTTTTGCCAGTCACTCCTCTACACTTGCCAACCCTACTTTGACTTGCATTGACCATGTCTTTGTTCCCGGATATGATACCTGCTCCATCCTATCATGTAATATATTGGACCTAGAGGCTGGTAACATCAGTGATCACCTGCCTATTATGACAATGTTTTACTTGTAAAATCAATAGTAAACCTGCAGAGAATAAAGTATCTAGAGATAACATGCACTCTACCTTACTTTTAAACTGGGGCAATCAGACTCGTATTAATAAGTTTAATGCAGGGTTGTCCCCAGAAAAAAATTAAAGCTTAACAAATCTGTGGGATGCTGGAGGCTGAGTCATGCCCGATAGGGCACGGCGAGGTGCTGTACAAAATAGGCCGGGGGTCTGGGGGCCGCCTAGGGTTAAGCAATCTCTGTGGTGCATTCTGAGCATCTGAGGCCACTAAATTCCCTTTTATTTCATTGGGTGGAAATGTGTAATGTATGGGAATTTTGCACTATATTACTATTTTCCATAACTTGCATAGTACATACCCAGGCTTGAAGCACCAAAGCCAAGCTCTTAGGCACAAGGCCTCTCCTAGTACAAACTGTCCCTTTACTAGAGGCTTTTGCTGTATTTTCAAATTGCAATTACTACAGAATAAAAACTGGCAATTTTGTTCTTTTTCTTACAGCAAGTCATTAAAGCAGTTACACTAATGGTTTTCCTTGAACAGACAGTAGCAAGACATAAACCTAACATCTGTTTTTTTTTTTTTTTTTTTTTTTTTCACTAATACTGTTCATCATTGGTAGTTGTTGTGATTTCACAGTTGATTTTCACTTGTTACCACTTACACGTTTTGTTGTTAAACTTTGTTGAAACTTGTTATTTTACTTTACCAAGCAGCAAGTAAATTTTTAGGCATTGCATTCAATTTTGTCACAAAATTGAAAGCATAGTGCAGAATTCAACAGAGAAAGTAGCCTTGAATTCGGCAACAATGAACCAGGTGACACTGGTGATACCCCCACCCTTGAGAGGATAATACAGATTATCTTGAAGTTGTTTGTCTGGCCTCAACTGACAAGATCATCTGGGGGACCTTTTAGCCAAAGGCACACAAGAGATTATCGACTGACTGATCCAGGGATTGACATTATGTTTTAGTGCTTGTCCTAGGACAAGTGGGAGAAGAAAATTACTTGTCCTCCAGATAAAGATACTTGTCCCAGAGCAAGTAGTAAAAAAAAACTTGTCCCCCTGATAAAGTTACTTGTCTGGCCAGAATTTAAAGAAAGTTTTATCTATGCCACTTTGTAATAGTGTAAAAGCCATGTACATACATGCACCTATCACTTCTTTTAAACATTTCCATGTTTACTGTAATAAAATTCAAATAAATTAACACAAATTGTCTGACATGTTACATGAGGTGAGTTTGTGGCTAGTATGGAGAATATGTGATATTGGACATTTATTTTCAAACATTTTAAACATTTCTGCATGTGTAAAATGTCATAGCTAAAAATTAACATTGTCATAAAATATGCACACACCTTATTATACAGGTCTATTTTTGTAGAAAAAAAATGAATTTTGAGCTTTATTTACTTTTCTGTCTTTAATTATTTACTTCATCCCAATGAGATTCTTAATCTTAGAAGCCCATGCACATACTTGAAGTTATTATCTGAAAACCCACAAAAATATTTTCCTTTTTATTTATTTGTTTTATTCATTTACAATCCAGAAGTGCAGGTTTACATAAAGCTCGATTATCTGGGTTGTATTTTATTTTAGTGTTTGAATAATTAATCATTATATGAACTTTTTGTTTTATTCATTAGCTGAGGTATTATTGTCCACTCACTGTACAAAACATCAGTCTACACTTTTGTAGGCCCCAGAAATGGTTCTTGGATAATATTGTACATCTAAGACTACACATTAAAACCTTTGAATACTTCTTTCACTTTTCAATATTTGTTACTTTATTTCATATTTATTTACAAAAAATATTATTTCCAACCAGTTTAAAAAGCTCCATAATTTTAAAACAGTTACCAAAGAAACTAAACACAAAATTCATAGAAAATGTTACTATTGTACATATAGTGCCATCTGGTGGCAGACACACCACAGGACCATGTGGCAGGAAACCAAGTACAGATAATAACTGATGAGCTTAGAAGCAAAACAACTGGATTTTAACCTGAGGCATGTGCATTTCCTTTCAAGGATGCACGCTGTCAAGCCTATCACGCGACTAGTGTCTAAATTATTTCAAGTTCTGCTGAACTTCCAGAACTGATCTTTACTTCAGTAGGTAAAATACACCAATTATCACCCATCTTACTGGAATTTTTGCAAATAAAATAGTTTGTAACTTTACTTTATGTTCAGTTGTTCTTTCAAATCTTATTCTTTTATAAATATAAAAACTATTCTTGGTATTATTCTCCTTCTATGTAGTTATTTTAAGGAGAATTAGTTGTTTGTTTGAAGTTCTGGTTGTGCCAAACAGTTGGTTGCCAACCCGGAAAAAGTGGTTGCCCATCTGGTATCAAGTTTGTTGCCTGACTTGGAGTTTGGTTTGTCTAAGAAATGTGTTATAGTTGCCTGCATGGTAGTCTTTGCTTTTGTTGCCATGTCTCATGTCAATAAGCTTGTTAAACTGAGAAATGATGGACAGCAGACAGCAAGCAGACGCCTGAAGATGATCACAAAATGACACGTCAACTCTCGCTCTTGACTGAGGAAACCACAGCGTCACATAGTGAGCGACAATAGCAAAAATGTTCTGAACCAAAAATTGCAATAACACTTGATATTTTACTTGAAAGTTAGTAACGTGCTCCTTCCATGACAACTTATCATCAATTGTAAGCCCCAGAAAGTTAAAAAATGAGACTTGGGTTATGGTGATATTATTCATTTTTAAGAATGGTTTATTAACTTTTTTATTCGAATGATGAAAGATCTTAAATTTTGATTATCAACATTTAATGATACTTCTTTAACTTGAAGCCAGCCACAATTTTTTTTAAGTTCTCTGTTAATAGTTTTGGTAACACCATCAAGAGATAGTTAACATTCAGTGTAGTTGATAAGGTAGTATCATCTACAGACAATATAAAATTGAATAAATCACTGGCATTTGATACATCATTTACATAAATAATAAACAGCAGTGGCCCCAAAATAGAGCCCTGAGGTACTCCAGTTTTTATTACTTATATGAACCTCGGACCACTGATATTGAAGACATACAACTGTGCTCGAAATAACCGGATGCTAATCAACACTCTGCTTCACATAGGGTTGCTAATCAATTTACACTTACCTTTATTTATAGTATTTACTATAAATACATGTATATACGATTGATTCAGAGGAACAAAAATGGATTTAGGGATGTGTCACCTGACTCAACAATATACTCACTGCAATACCACCAGTGTCGGCCATAAAAATTGACTACCTGAAGATGTGGTCACAAAAATGGTTGTCAAGTGCAAATTAATGCTCTAATCACCCAACATGTAAATTGGGAGGTAAAAGGCACCAGAAGTCAGCCCAGTTGGCTGTACATTTCTGTTCAACTCATCCACCTCACTCAACACAGTTGCACGTAATTATACAAACTGGAGCCACAGTGCTATAGCTTCCATGCAGTACTGAACTGCCAAAACAAAAAAAAACAAACAAATAAAAAAACAAACAAACAAACTAGGAAAGATGATTTGCTGCATAGCAAATCAGTGTCTGTGTCTTCAAAGCATATTAGTATGGCAATGTACAACTATTCCATAAGACAAGAGTAGAAGTTGGAATGGCATCTCTATCTATTATAGTTTTGAAGTTACTCAAGATTCAAAATTTCAAATGGCCCTAATTTGCATAATTTAAGTCCAATTGACCTTGACCTTTGACTTTTACAGGTCACATGTAAATTGCACAGTGTTACAATACCCACAATTTAAGCCAAACGTGAACCAAATCCAAGTAAAATTGACCAAGTTATGGCAAGATGAAACTTTCCAAGGGCCAAATGACCTTGACCTTTGCCTTTTTGAGGGTACATGTTCTCATAAAAATGTCCAGTGTAGCAATACCTACAATTTGAGTCCAACATGATTAGAATTGGATGGAGATTGGCCAAGTTATGACTGCATGAAACTTTCAAAGGTCTGCATGACCTTGACCTTTGAACTTCAGAGGTCACATGTACACTTCAAAAATTGTGCAGTGTTACAATAGCTACAATTTGAGCCCGACATGATCAAAATTGGATAAAAATTGACCAACTTATGGCTAGAAGAAAGCCACCATCGAAAGTGGCCTTTGACCTTGAAATGACCTTTGACCTTGACAGGACCTCTACCTGAAGTAAAACTTGACCTCAAAAATGACATTTTTGCTTAAAATTGACCTTTGACCTTGACATGACCTTGACATTTGAGATGACCTTTACCTTGCTATGATCGAACTCCTATACACTTGGAACCACATCTACTATAGTATATAAGATATTGAACATTTAAAACTTTAATTAGCCCTCGTTTGCATAATTTTGAAAAGCAGGACCTCTCATTATAAAAAGGCCAGACTTCATCCATAGAAGTACAATTGTGCCAAGTTTGGAGTTTTTACATATAATACTTTTCAAATGATAAGTCGGACAAATTTGCCTGGAAAGAAAGAAAGAAAGAGAGAGAGAGAGAGAGAGAGAGAGAGAGAGAGAGAGAGAGAGAGAGAGAGAGAGAGAGAGAGAGAGAGAGAGAGAGAGAGAGAGAGAGAGAGAGAGAGAGAGAGAGAGAGAGAGAGAGAGAGAGAGAGAGAGAGAGAGAGAGAGAGAGAGAGAGAAAGAGAGAAAGAAAGAAAGAAAGAAAGAAAGAAAGAAAGAAAGAAAGAAAGAAAGAAAGACAGAAAAGTGTGTGCTGACACACACACTTTAAATAGAACAATCCAACCTCTCCATGCTCCATAGCTAGTCCAGTCACTGTCTATTGACATACATTTATTTAAAGGCCTGGGGTCCCCAGAAGTTTCCCTCTGGAATTTCAAGGCAGATAAGTGAGACAGTTTGGGAGATTTTTCAATATTTTGCCAAAAAAATGAACCAAAAAAATCATTAACTAGAGATAGTTGTCGTGCGCAACAACAAATATATCCCCCACATGGCACACTGTCTCCCAATTGAGAAATCATCTTTAAGAGCCAACTTTTGTCACAATATTAGTGCTATCTTTCCCATGTTATTGAATCTCTATTGCAAAGCCACCTACTCCATGTGACCACTTTTTGACCTGCCCTATGAGTCGTCTTTCAAAGGATGAAGAGAATCTCACCACTAGTTTTAGAGAGGAAAAAAAAAAATCTTGCCTTGGGGGACGCACAGACAGAGGGTCAGATAGAAAGACTGACAGTCCTAGAAACCCCCACAGGTCTTTGCATAAAATTTGAAACTAATGGGTTCAGAAGTATTATATGCCTGTACTATATACATGATGTATATAGTACATGTACTATATGCCATGTTCAAATGTGCTCTTATTACCATCATCCTGAATTTAAAAGATTCATAAAAATTTCGAAAAACAATCAAGCAGGAGCACTCCTAAATATTTTGTGGGCATATAGGTTACAGACCACAGTTGTGATTGGCTGGTTGCGCATCCCAACGGAGATAGTCCGTATTTGTGAAAATACTGTGTTTTCAGCATGCTGTAGCTTCTGTTTAAATAAAGTTAGCTAAGTCAAGTTTGCTGCATCACAGAGTTGCTTCATTGGTGGTCATATAGCTGCACTGTCTTCCAGGCCAGGTGGGAACTTTATGGTGGGGAAGGACAATGATGTGACCCTGGCAAGAGCACAGTTCATACACCTGTATAAAGCTGACATCCAGGTGTTGTTTAGTATTTCAATTATCACAAATTAACGAGCTGGGAATTGTATGACAAAAATCCATCCATGTTTTCCTGACATTTTTATCTGTTAAATGCCGTTCACAGAATTTTAAAATACCAAAATGCTGATTTTTTAGACTGAAAAATGCTAATATGAAAAATAGAAGGATTTATAACTGTGGTCTCTGGCCTAATAGGGCTAACTCTGTGTATATATTGGGACTCACATGGTCATGTTATTCTATTATCGTCCATCAAGCAAGTTAAAAATGGGAAGTCAACACTTTTTGACAGCTGCCTGGACAATTTTGAGTGATACTAACAACTTTTACATGGATGGAGCATGCAAGATATGGTCCTGGGACTGTAGATCACAAGGCAAATGGTTTGGGCTATGGTATTGTGTACCTCAGGCCAGCTTATGAAAGGAGAAAAGAAGTTTTACACCCACAGATTGGCTGTGAATATCAAGTTTAACAGTCTCAATATTCCAAAAATTCATGAATCATCACATTTATGTTACAAATCATTGTGCATAGACATGTTGCACCTATCAGTGGAACCACACTGCATAAACAATAACAGGATTCACGGACATTTAACAAGTGCACAGGCCATGCCTCCTTTGCTGACTGCTTGGTAGATAGATAGCTTCCATAGCCCTTGGTATTTAGCGATACCTCACAGGTACCACACAGGTAATCATATGTGTGTATGAGAAATTAACAATGCTAGTATGACATGAATAAAGTATGCTAATCCCATTAATATGAAACTGTGTAAACCTCTGTTTCAAACTTTTAATTTTGTGGCATTGTCATTGTAGGCCTATAGCCTCCATTCATATCCAGAGCTGTTTATACAAAATTATGTCAAAGTGATCTTGGGCATACCAGAAAAAATGCACATAGTCTGTCAGTAGAGGTGTACAAATCTTAGGTAAAATGTAAATTTCTTTGTTTTGGGGTTTTGTTTTTGTTTTTGTTTCTACCCCCCCCCCCCCCCCTTTTATTTTTATTTTTATTTTTATTTTTTTGCAGACAAAAACTTGTCATATATGTGTGTCATTTGACTGGCATAAATCATTTAAAATCAGGCATGCTGACTTTGCTGAGCTGTTGACTTCATCAGCATATTATTTTCACATAAATGAATCAATTTATATCCATGGATATGGATGGCAGCACTTATGAACTGCAGATTTTATAACTTTTACCAAGCTAGTGTACATAGGTAGCAAAACATCTGAACTTCGACATACAACCACATATAATTATAAGAGTTTCAGAAAGTGAAACCAGAAAAAAAAGTTAGCTTCCATTAAACACTTGCCTGTAAACACTTGTGCCTGATAATTGGATTGATAATTGGATGCTTATCAAATTTAAAATCAGAGCACTTGTGAATACAAATATGTATTCATGATATTGGAGTAACTGTACAAACTTTTGTCCTTTCCTTTCTAATATGTGCACATACATCAGAAACCATGTCAATAAACCACAACTTATGCAGTCTACTGCAGAAAAAAGGCATAGAACTATTGGTTTGTGGAAGCTGGATCACCCAACTGCCCTCCTAATGTTCAAACAATGGGCGCGTTAAAATTCCATAATTTTAGTACCAAAAAACATAATTTGCTGAATACTGCTACTCTAATCTGTGACCTACTGGTCTTAAATTGTGCACTTTAATGAGCCAATAATGTTTAAACACTGAAACTGTTCCATTGTCTGCCATAATTCAGATTATATCAGGAAAATACTGCCATAATGACTGGTATTAGATGCTGACTTGGTGTAACTGATCCTCCCCCCATCCCCCGTTAATGCCTCAGCAGTGATAGATGTCATATTTTTGGTAGACAAATGTTAAGAATCTATCCCTAAATAGTAAAAAAAATCACCAATTTCACCTAAAAATTCATAAAATTTCAGCAATATATTCAAAATTTGGGTTAAAATTAAGGGGTGAGGCATTGTAATTTGATCTCTCATTGTAAGGGCAGGACACGCAGGAAAGTGATTACGGGTTTGCATCATAGCCCATTGTGTATCGTATTCATATTGGACAGAAAAGAATTGATTGGATGCAATTATATAATTTTCCTCAAAATTTTAATTAATTATTTCATTTGTCATAAAAACTGATTTTACAGATTTAAAGGTTGCTTGCAAAAAAGTTGATATTTTCCTTAATATTGAAGTTTGGTAAAGTTAATGCAAATCCTTTGCAGAAAACAAGTTAAAAAGTATAGACCCATATCTTTTACATGGATTGCGAAACAGGCCAAGCCTATATTAATCCCTCTCCATGGCACAGATCGTGGCGTATACTTCCTACCTGCGTGTTTTGGTGGAGGAAACCGAAGGACTCGGACAAAACCACCGTGCACAGTCAGAGTGGTAGGAACTCTTTCCACATGCTTCCCCGGCCGTGAATCGAACCCGGGCCGCAGAGGTGAAAGGCGAGCGTGTTGCAGCTCGGCCAACTGTGCACCCACATAACAAGAAAACAAGTTGTTGCTTGAGTTAAACAAGTTTTAAAAATTTTGATAAGTGTATTAGGTTACAGACCACAGTTGTGATTGGCTGGTTGCGCATCCCAACGGAGATAGTCCGTATTTGTGAAAATACTGTGTTTTCAGCATGCTGTAGCTTCTGTTTAAATAAAGTTAGCTAAGTCAGGTTTGCTGCATCACAGAGTTGCTTCATTGGTGGTCATATAGCTGCACTGTCTTCCAGGCCAGGTGGGAACTTTATGGTGGGGAAGGACAATGATGTGACCCTGGCAAGAGCACAGTTCATACACCTGTATAAAGCTGACATCCAGGTGTTGTTTAGTATTTCAATTATCACAAATTAACGAGCTGGGAATTGTATGACAAAAATTGATCCATGTTTTTCTGACATTTTTATCTGTTAAATGCCGTTCACGGAATTTTAAAATACCAAAATGCTGATTTTTTAGACTAAAAAATGCTAATATGAAAAATAGAAGGATTTATAGCTGTGGTCTGTGGCCTATATACAGGTTACATTCCCACCAAGTTTGAAGACAACCTGACCATTAATTTTAGAGAAAAAGACAAAAATCTGTTATCTTGACCAGGGGACAAAGAGACAGACGGTCAGTCAAATGGACAGACTGACCACCTTAGAAAAATCCTTGGGTCTATAGACTACTTGAACCAAATTTAAAACAAATAGAGGTCACAGGTACAAAGATATGGCTGTTTGGACTTGGATATTGCCTAACGATCTTTTGTTAATTAACTAATTGATAAATGATCCCAGGAAGCTAGTTTTTGAACTTGACCTGCTTCATCATAAGGTGCATTACTAACAAAAAATTGGCGGAGCTACATGCAATATTTTTTTACTTATCAAGGTAACGTCATCCGGATGGACATACGGACAGACAGATGGTGGGTGAACAGTCACAAAACCAATATATCCCCTGGATCCTTCAGACATGGGGGATATAAAAATATGAAATTCAGGGAAGCATATCCATTTGAACAAACTTGGTAGAGACCCAAGGTACATTCCCACCAAGCTTGAAAGGAATCTGGCTGACAGTTTTGGAGAAGTAAAAAAAGTGTAAACTAGGAAAGATGATTTGCTGCATAGCAAATCAGTGTGTGTGTCTTCAAAGCATATTGGTATGGCAAAGTACAACTATTCCATAAAACAGGAGTAGAAGTTGGAATGACATCTCTATCTATTATAGCTTTGAAGTCATTCAAGATTTAAAATTTCTAATGGTGCTATTTAGCAATTTAAATTGCTACAACTTTCATTTTTAATTCATTAGGTGATTAGGTGCCAATAGTCAACAACCCCCCAGTAGAAGTTGGAATGACATCTCTATTATACTGTTGAAGATATTCAAGATTGAAAATTTCAAATGCCCCTAATTTGCATAATTTTAAACATCTTCATTTCTCCGTATAAAACAGTCAAACTCCTCGTATGGAGGTACAATCATGCCAAGTTTGGACTTTCTATGTATAATAGAGTCCGAGAAAAGTGTCGGACAAATTTGCTGGTATGGAAGGAACAAAGAAAGAAAAAGAAAGAAAGAAAGAAAGAAAGAAAGAAAGAAAGAAAGAAAGAAAGAAAGAAAGAAAGAAAGAAAGAAAGAAAGAAAGAAAGAAAGAAAGAAAGAAAGAACAGTATGTCTGTGTTGGCACACAGACATGATAGAATGCATGAGCAGGGATCTTGAGCATTTCCTGGACTGTGTAATTGTATATAAATCATGTAGCCCAAAATGTTTTTTCTAAGAGCCACTGAACTGACTGGTGTCCGGAAAGAAAACATTAACTTATCATTAAATTACCAAACAGACATAGCTATTCAATCAATGCAGCCAATGTGTATATGACAAAATTAACTCATTCAGTGATGAACCCAAAGGATATGCTCTTTGCTAATTCTTTCAAATTTGCATTGCTAATACAATGTGTGAAACAAATAAAAAAGGTCAGAATATCACAAATTATGAGCAGATATTATATTCTATTATGATTGTCAGAAATTTTAAATCAGAACCCCCTCATTTAAAAGATAAGAATACTCAGTATATCCCTTTGATACAAATTTTACTGACAGTAAATGAAGACTTCTGTCCTGAATGAGTCCAGGGATGCCGCATTTTCAAAGGGTCATTTTGATGTCACATCTTGTAAAATATATACCAGGATTATGGCTTGTTTGCAGTTTAATTGAGATGTGACACCCCTGTAAAAATATCCCAAAGGTCTTACAATGTTGATAAAGGCTCTAGATTATGAGTGAAATCTATTGGGGGTAATAAAATACACATACACTTAAGAGGAAAGGGTAGGGTTTATTTTGATGTGGTTACACTTGCCAGGACTTTGGAATAAGCTGGCCATTTGATACCAATCATTCACTGTCACTGGTCATGTGTGTTTGGTGGGTGACACATAGCAGGGCCAGCTCCACAGTAAAACGGTGTCCCTTTAGCCGGATAATTTTGTAAAAAAATCCAATTATTTGAGGCTACAAAAGTGAAAATAAAACCCATATAAATGTCTACAGCAGCACCCATGTGGACCTGTTTACAAACACCACTAACTATAGCAGCCGGGTTGAGTGGCAGGGCAAAGAGGTCAGTGATAGGCTGTTTGGCCCACTGGCACTGTGGTCACAACTAATGAGACAGCCCCCAGAGCTCAAGTTAGGTGGAATGGACTGTATACTATATAACATATTGAAGATTTAAAACTTTAATTTGCCCTCATTTGCATAATTTTGAAAAGCATGACCTCTCATTATAAAAAGGCCAGACTTTATCTATAGAAGTATAATTGTGCCAAGTTTGGAGTTTCTACGTGTTATACTTTTCAAATGAAATGTCGGACAAATTTGCCTGTAAAGAAAGAAAGAAAGAAAGAAAGAAAGAAAGAAAGAAAGAAAGAAAGAAAGAAAGAAAGAACTAGGAAAGATGATTTGCTGCATAGCAAATCAGTGTGTGTGTCTTCAAAGCATATTAGTATGGCAATGTACAACTATTCCATAACACAGGAGTACAAGTTGGAATGGCATCTCTATCTATTATAGCTTTGAAGTTATTCAAGATTTAAAATTTCAAATGCCCCTAATTTGCATAATGTTAAACATCTTCATTTCTGTGTATAAAACGGCCAAACTCCTGGTATGGAGGTACAATCATGCCAAGTTTGGAGTTTCTATGTATTATAGTGTCCGAGAAAAGTGTCAGACAAATTTGCTGGTAGAGAAGAAAGAAAGAAAGAAAGAAAGAAAGAAAGAAACTGGAAAAGAAGATTGCTTGTAAGCAAATCTTTCTGTGTGCCTTCAAAAGTTGTAATATTAAATGCTACAACTTTTATCCTTTGGTACATTACATTACTTAAGCTTATGGCTGGATGCAAGTTTCAAAGTCCAATTGACCTTGACCTTTGACTTTTACAGGTCACATGTAAATTGCACAGTGTTACAATACCCACAATTTAAGCCCAACATGAATCAAATCGGAGTAAAATTGACCAAGTTAATGCAAGATGAAACTTTCGAAGGGCCAAATGACCTTGACCTTTGCTTTTTTTGAGGTTACATGTTTTATAAAAATGTCCAGTGTGGCAATACCTCCACTTTGAGTCCAACATGATTAGAATTGGATGGAGATTGGCCAAGTTATAACTGCATGAAACTTTCAAAGGTCTGCATGACCTTGACCTTTGAACTTCAGAGGTCACATGTACACTTCAAAAATTGTGCAGTGTTACAATAGCTACAATTTGAGCCCGACATGATCAAAATTGGATAAAAATTGACCAACTTATGGCTAGAAGAAAGCCACCATCGAAAGTGGCCTTCGACCTTGAAATGACCTTTGACCTTGAGATGACCTCTACCTGAAGTGAACCTTGACCTCAAAAATGACATTTTGGCTTAAAATTGACCTTTGACCTTGACATGACCTTGACATTTGAGATGACCTTTACCTTGCTATGATCGAACTCCTATACACTCGGAACCACATCTACTATAGTATATAAGATATTGAACATTTAAAACTTTAATTAACCCTCATTTGCATAATTTTGAAAAGCATGATGTCTCATTTTAAAAAGGCCAGACTTTATCCATAGAAGCATAATTGTGCCAAGTTTGGAGTTTCTAAATATAATACTTTTCAAATGAAATGTCGGACAAAATTGCCTGTAAAGAAAGAAAGAAAGAAAGAAAGAATTCCTAGAAAAACAGAAAAGTGTGTGCTGACACACACACTTTAAAAAGAAAGAAAGAAAGAAAGAAAGAAGAGAGAAAGAAAGAAAGAAATAAAGAATTCCTAGGAAAACAGAAAAGTGTGTGCGGACACACACACTTTAATGATGAAGGAGGGACCGTGAGACAGAGAGGTGCCTAACCACCACATACCTTAGCTGACTGGTCAGTCAGCTCAGGTAAAAATTAGGGATCCAGAGTATCAAAATATAGTGAACAAGTTTAACTCTCCCACATGCTATATTTCCAGTTTCAGGACAATCTATAGGATGGTTTTGAGGTCCAAAATAGGGGAAAACACACAAAGATTTATAAAAAATAGAACAGGCCCATGGGCCTAATGCTCTGCTGGCATCGTGGCTCTATCTTCATTTCAAAGTTGCGAACATAAAGCTCATATGATTTTAATGTCTCATTTGTCCACCAGATGGCACTTGGTTCCACATGTAATCATAGCTTATTTGTGCAATTCCTATAATGGATATTGTTGTAAGTGCCAAGACAACAATCAGTGAGTCCTTCATTTTATGTCCTCAGTGACCTTAGGACAGAAGATCAAGGTCACCCACATTATGTAAGTACAAGAAACACCTGAGCCTAGTGCTGTCCTGACATTGCCATTGATGTCCAAGCTACACCCTGCAACTATAAAATCACCTCTTTCAACTTTACAGGCATAGTGACCTCACAAAAATAGGTCAAAGTCACTGATATTACATAACATTCTAGCATTGGACATGGTCTATATATCCTATAAATTTGGCAAGTCTAACCCAATTACTTTTCCAAATATGGAATTTTATATCTAAAACACATTTTGGATCATAGTTTCTGTCCAATTATAGGTGGCACCACTAGTATCACTACCAACTTAGATTTTGACCTCTCCTACAATCCCACCACATTCCATAAAGATCTGTGGGCAAATTAAAGATGCTCGAGTGTTCACACAATTTTCATATTTTGACCCCTATATTGCGTAATATTTTAGGTGGCACCACCAATATCTACAGGGACCTAGATTTTCATACACCCTGTAAGTCATGAAAGCTATATTGGGTTGACTTGAAAACTGTGGACAGTATCGCAGTCACAAAATTTTCACATTTTGACCTGCATATTACATTATACTATAGGTGGCACCACCAACATTTATGTAGATGAAGGTTTTCACACACTTTATAACTTCTAAACATAATATAGGCCTAACTACAAAATTGTGAGGTGAAGAGTATTCACAAGATGGCCCTATATTCAAACTGGCCATTTGACTTTGATCTTCAACTCAGATTAAACAAGATATGTTTGTAAAACATAGATGCCCCCCTTCCTCATTACCCTTGCCCTCGCTACCCTATTGATAGTGGTAGATGGGGCACTCATGACCTTACAAAATAAGTGAATGTTGATCATACATCAATGTCACATATCTTTATATTTTAACCTAGCCCTTAAAAAATGACTAAAAAGCCTGGGCAATATAAAAGTTATAGCTGAAAAATTAGTCATCATTTGGAAACCATATTCAGCAAAGTGGCTTTATGACCTTGGAAATTAGGGCAAGGTCACTCATTTTCACTTGACCTTCTTCAGTTATTGTGCAAAAAAAAGGAAGTCTACTGTCTGTGTGTGACCCTCAAAACTGGGTCAAGGTCACCCATCTACAAACTCAAACTAGCCCTTATAGGCAACCATAAAGCTGTGCAATATAAAAGTGCTACCTCTAAAATGCAAGTTATCATGCAGAAACAGTATTCAACCAAATGGCTCTGTGACCTTTGAAATTAGGTCAACGTCACCCATCTTCAAACTTGACCTGGACCTGAATACGGACAATTATCCAGTGGAATATAAAAGTCCTAGTTTAAAAACCTCTTTAGTTATCATGTGGAAACCAAAGTTAACTCAGGTACCAATCCATATTCAGTAAAGTGGCTTTGTGACCTTTAAAATGAGGTCAAGGTCATCCATCTTCGTACTTCGCCTAGCCCCAAATATGGACTATTATCCTGTGCAATATAAAAGTCCTAGCTTAACAAACCTCTTCAGTTATTGTGCAGACACCAAAGTTAACTCAGGTACCACTGTGACCTTGGAAATTAGGTCAAGGTCACCCATTTTCAAACTTCACCTAGCTTTTGATTAGAATGATACACCCGTACAGTATCAAAGTCCTGGCTCAAAAACTTCTTGAGTTATTGTGCGGAAACCACAGTCTAACTACAATCTCTCTGTGACCCTGAAAACTGGGTCAAGGTCACCCATCTTCAAAATAAATCTAGCCCTTACAGAGAACCATAAAGCTGTGCAATATAAAAGTTCTAGCTCCAAGGTATAAGTTATCATGCAGAAAGCATGAAACCATATTCAGTAAAGTGGCTCTGTGACCTTTAAAATGAAGTCAAGGTCATCCATCTTCGAACTTCGCCTAGCCCCAAATATGGACTATAATCCTGTACAATATAAAAGTCCTAGCTTAAAAACCTCTTAAGTTATTGTGCGGAAACCAAAGTTAACTCAGGTACCACTGTGACCTTGGAAATTAGCCCAAGGTCACCCATCTTCGAACTTCGACTAGCTTTTGACTAGAATAATACACCTATACAGTATTAAAGTCCTAGCTCAAAAACTTCTTGAGTTATTGTGCGGAAACCACATTCTACTGACTGACCGACCGACCCACAGACTGACCGACATGTGCAACGCTATATGCCCCACCTACTTCGAAGGGGGGCATAAAAATTGTTGTATGCAAAAAAATATTCCAGCTTTCCATACATGATCTGTTTGTTCAAATTGGGTAATGACTTTTTGAGTTATTGAAGAAAAACAATAAATATGGACAAGCGCCAAACTCCATAATTACTGGGTTATAGGGACCCAAAAAGTAAGTCACCAAGTGCAGTTTTATGTACAATGTTACCAAGTGTAATTTTGATCTGGAGGCTCAATTCTCTTTGCCATTGATGTCCAAGCTACACCCTGCAATTACAAAATCACCTATTTAAAATTTATATGCATGATAACCTTACAAAAATAGGTCAAGGTCACTGATATTATATAACACTCTAGCATTAGACATAGTCTATATCAAATGGAATTTTATATCTTGAAACACATTTTGGCTCATAATATGTCAAATTATAGGTGGCACTACTAGTATCATTAGTACCTTAGACTTTGACCTCCTTCAAAATCCTACCAAAGTTGTTGAAGATCCACAAAAAATTACAGATGCTAGAGTGTGCACAAGATTTTCACATTTTGACCCCGGATTACATAATATTGTAGGTGGCCCCACCAATATCGAAATAGACCTAGATTTTTATACACCCTATAAGTCCTGAAAGTTATATTGCGCTAACATCAAAACTTTTAAAGTTATCACACACACAATCCAAAAGCTATGGACCGTCAGAATGAGAGACGAACATGAGCGATGCTATAAGCTCTTTGACCTTTGGTCAGAACAGCTAAAAAAATAGGCCTGTCATATGCTGATCTTGACATTCAACCCAAAAGGGGTCCCACTCTAGTGTAGGGGATCAGGATTTTGGACAGGAAGTAAAAATTGTGAGTTTCCATGGCAATCCTCATTAATTTATATGGTAATCAATAGGATCAGTTACCTTTTGAAATCTGGAACTCTGCCTCAATCCACATACTCAAATCCAAAATATCTAAACCACAATCCCAGTAAAATCAATTTCTTTCATTGTTTAACCTTGGTGACAGGGTTACTGCTAGTCAACACACCTGCCTTCAGCTTAGTGCTAGTTTATTAAATTCTCACCTTTTCAAACTTAAAGCTAAAGACTCACCTGCTTGTTCTTCATGCCTATCAACTTTTCAAAACTCAAAATAGGGAAATTTTTGTAATTTTGAAAAATCCATGGGGGTCATTTGTATTTTTATAAAGAATATAATAGAAAATAATAAATTTTCATGGGGGAGATTGTGCCAAATTTGCATGATTTTATGCCTAAACTTAAAAATTTTGGCTGAAACAGTGGGCGACTCCCACCTTCTGGGGGAGACTTGACAGGTATGGTTTTTGTGGCTCATCTGATAAGGATACATTTCATAACTTCTTCTCTTGTCCAAAAAATAGAGAGCCACACCTGATCCTGCACCCTACAGTTGTCCAGCTTGCCCCCATTACCCTTCAGACTTTGCTTCATGGTTCACCACAATGCTCCTATCAAATAAATACAGTGATACAGTTTTTGCAGCTGTTTGTGAATTTATATCTCCTACTGGCCAGTTTAATCTCCTCTGCATTGGGTCAATTTCTATATGTAAAACTTGGTTTAGCATTTGAGACCCTGCAAGGTGAGTTTGGGGTCTGCTCTTCATGCTCAGGTGGCAGAAGGCTCTCCAGTCTTTCATAAAGTCTTTCCGCTGTTTGGGTCTGGGGACGAATCCTAGTTTTGCTTTAGGGCTTTATATGTGTAAAGTTAATGATACTGGCTTTGAAAGACCTTAAAAATACCATTCAAAGAACGCGGTACCCTTCCGCCACCTTCAATCTCTTTTGTTGTAAGTGAATAGGAATAGTGTCCCATAGTATCAGGTATAGTTACCTAAACAAATATTACTATTGTACACTTGACCTTTGACCTCAAAAACAGTAGGTCAAATATAGAGATATAACCTTGACTTTCAATAGCCTTCTAGATCACCCTATGTTGCTTCTTTTGTTTTACGATTTAGATTTTTAGATGCACGTCACTCAGCAAACTTGTGACCACTGTGTGACCTTGAAAGTTAGGTCAAGGTCAATTATGCTTGCAGTGGTGTACTATCATATGCAATTTGGAAGTTCCATCTCAAAAATTTCTGAAGTTATACTGGCAAACAAAATTTCAATGAATAGGTCACTGTGACCCAGATACTTGACGTGACCTACTTTTGATTCATGACACATTTTTTGCTTATGATACACGAGTGTATAAAATTTAATGTAACTGCCTTAAATACTTCCTTACTTATGCCAATATCACCATTGTGCACTTGACCTTTGACCTCAAAAAGTAGGTTAAATATAGAGCTATGACCTTGATTTTCCATAGGCTTCTAGATCACTCTATGAAGCTTCTTGTGTGTAAGCTTTACATTGCTACATGCAGGCTTTCAATAATTAAAGCGGTAACGTCGCTCAACACATGTGACCATTGTGTGACCTTGGGAATTAAGTCAAGGTCAACTATGCTTGCGCACAAAGTAGGCCACATAGGAGTGTAACATCATATGCAATTTGAAAGTCCTGTCTTAAAAATTTCTGAAGTTATAGTGGTAAACAAAATTTCAATGAATAGGTCACTGTGACCCAGATACTTGACCTAGTGACCTACTTTTGATTCATGACACATTCTTTGGCTGTGATACATGTGTGTATAAAATTTCATGTAATTGACTTAAAAACTTCCTTACTTATACCAATACCACCATGGTGCACTTGACAATATCATGTGCTATTTCAAAGTCCTGTCTCAAAGATTTCTGAAGTTATGATGGTAAAACCACAGGACGGACGGACAGACGGACGGACAGACATTTGGCGCCAGGTACGACAATACCCGTCGGCCTCATAAGGCCGAAGGGTAAAAAGATATTTTTATACCACATATTTAGTGTGTATACATCCTTGCACCGGTAAATCTTATATTGATCGCAACTGACGTTACAGCTACTAGTCATGCCCCACTTATGTCCCGTTCATGTCAACGTCTTCTTCGCTCATTCCTGAGCATTCTGTGCACCCTGTCCTTTCTCCACAAGAGGGCTTTAAATAGGGCATAGCCCTTTTTCAAGATCATTGTTTAAAGATTAATAGGTATTTGTTCAATTAAAATATGTTTAAACTAATCAACAGAATACATGCATTCACCAGACGGTACCCAAATTGAAATATCTGTTTAAACAAGAGAGCTGTGTGAACATTGGATAGGATCAAGGTCACTCATGTTCTCAGTAAGTCTCACCTTTATACAAGAACACTAACGTGCAACATCAAGGTCACAGTTCAAGTAGTACTCAAGTTATAGTGAAGAGTCAAATTCATGTACATGTGTGTTGCACTGTGATCACAGAAACAAGGTCAAGGTTACTCATGTACTGTCTAAGCATGACCTTCATAAGGAAACATTAAAATGTGCAACATCAAGGTCCTAACTCAGAACAGATCTCAGGTTATCAAGTAAACAGTAAATTTCCAATCAGTTGTCATGTGACCTTGGGAATGAGGTCAAGGTCCAAACATCACTGGAGCATTACCATTTACACAAAATATATAGACACTTATAAAAGGTACATCCCTACCAAGTTTGGCAAAAATCTGGCCAAATTATTTAAGTTATAACCATTACAAGAAATTCCCGTGTTAACCTTTCCTATCAATTTTTTTTAAAGATTTTCTAAAAAGATCATAAAAAATCCAAAAATCAATGGAGCATGACCATTGGAACAAACGTAGCAGAGACCCACCCAAGGTACATTGCCACCAAGTTTAACGTGAATCTCAATGACGGTTTCTTCAGAGAAGTCCAAAAAGTGAATTATCATTACAATGCCCACTGACTTAATTAATAATCAATAGAAAAGGTGAATTTAGCGATAAATACCTGAATTGAAAAAAATCGTAAAAACTCAAGAATCTAAAGCAGTGCTACCTAGTGAACATGTTTGCTTCACCCTTTCACAAGGAACATATCCACAAAGTTTCAAATCAATCTGAGTGACGGTTCTAGAGAAAAAGTCACCAGTAACAAAAACACACAAAAATTCATAAAAAAAATTTCAAACAAAAAAATTGCAGCACTACCTGGGAAACAAATTAAGAACTAGGAGTCCCTAGGAGTGTTTTTATGTAATATCAAAGCAATTGGGTGAGCTGTTGTGGAAAAGAAGATCTTTTAAGATTTGTCAAAAAAAAAAAAAATGTTAAAAATCCAAAGATCACTGGAGCGTGACCATTTGGACAAACCTGGTAGAAACCCACTTAAAGTACTTTGCCACCAGGTTTAATGTCAATCTTGATGACGGTTTTGGAGAAGAAGTCGAAAATGTGAATTAGCATTAGAATGCCCATTGACTTACATAGTAATCAATAGGAAAGCTGCATTGATCAATAACCACCTGAATTGAAAAAAAATCCTTAACAAGAGGGCTGTGTGAACAGCCCATGCTCAGCTGACCTAGACATTCATCACACTTGTAGCTCTGTCAACTTGGGATAGGATCAAGGTCACCCATGTTCTACGTAGGTCTGACCTTTATAGAAAAGTTACATGTGCAACAAAAGGTTCAAGTTAAAGTAGTTCTCAAATTATAGTGAAGAGTAAACTCATGTATGTTGCACTGTGATAACAGGAATGAGGTCAAGGTTACCAATGTACTGTCTAAGCATGACCTTCATAGGGAAACATTAACATGTGCAACATCACGGTCACAGGTAGAAACCAACCCAAAGTACATTGTCATCAAGTATGAAATCAATCTGGATGACAGTTTTGGAGTAGAAGTCGAAAAGGTGAATTAGCATTAGAATGCCCATTGATTAACATAGTAACCAATAGGAAAGCTGCATTGACTGATAAGAAGCCGAATTTAAAAAAAAAAAAAATCGTTAAAAATCAGGAATGCACAGCAGTGCCACATAATGAATAACTTTATTTGACCCTTCCAGAAGGAACATATGCACCAAGTTTCAGCTTACTCTGAGTGACAGTTCTGGAGAAGAAGTCAAAAATAGCAAAATCACACAAAATATCATTAAAAAATAGAAAAAAAATTACAGCGCCACCTGGTGAACAAATTAAGAACTAGGAGTCCCTTAGAGTGTCCCTGTGCGATATCAAAGCAATTGAATTAGTGGTTTCAGAGAGGAAGATTTTTTAAGATTTGCCACACAAAAAGAACAAAAATCTTCATAAAAAATCCAAAAATCAATGGAGCAGGACCATTTGAACAAATTTGGTAGAGATCTACTCAAGGCACATTCCGACCAAATTTGAAGTGAATCTGGCTGATGGTTTTGGAGAAGAAGTCGAAAATGTGAATTGTGAACAGACGACAGACGGATGACGGATGCCTCACCCTCCTAAAAGCTCAGCTGAATCATCAGCTGAGCTAAAAAAATCCAAAAAACACTGGAGGGCGACCACTTGAGCACACTTAGTAGAGACCCACCCAAGACACATCCCTACCAAGTTTAAAGTGGATCTAGCTGACGGTTTTGGAGAAGTCAAAAATGTTAATTGTGAACAGACAACGGACGTCTCCTTTGAAACTTAAAAGCTTCATACACTATTCCACCATACCGACACTGGTATAAACAGGCAAATAGTAATACAATTTTTAGCACCATAAAGTTGACTAGAGGTGTTATGAGGTAAAGTGTACTAAGGTATTAGCTGAAAGCCACCTCTTCCACTAGACTGGATGATGGTTGAAATGAAAGAAATCCTGGACAAAGTGATTATGATCATGGTTTTCCAACTTAAGACGGACTAGAGAAAATTCTCCAAGTGGGTTAAGTATACCCTACCTTGAGTACTTTCCCTCTCACCACTCTAAACACTATGAAGACTACACTTTGTCATTTCAAACTCAAGTTTTTTGTTTTTTATAACCTTTGTGTTGTAGTTTTTGCAACTAAGTTCTGCGTGTATTGACAAAATCGCTAAAAAGTGTGGTGTTCCTAGCAATACGTATCACCTGTGCAATACAAACTCCATATGCTTGTTTCTCTGGAATGTTTCCTGTCGGATCAGGGTAGGAGATAATATCAAATCTGAATTGGTGTCTCAAATATTTTTGTTACATACTGGTTGTTCTTTATTTCTACATGTAGATCAAGGAAAGTAGCTTTTGTATCACTTTCATTTTCCAGATTTAATATTAGTTCTTTGGGATATATGTTTTTCCAATTTCCCTTTAATTCATCTCCATTGTTTAAAGCACACAGGTCATCTATAAATCTTTTTGCATGAGAATATGATCTTCTTGCAGCTGTAGAGTTTGTTTTTGCCAATTCCTCCATCCATTTTGATTCATAATAAATAATTCGGATGGACGAGGGATGGACGACGGGCGACAGACCCTCAGAAAAGCTCGATCAGCTGACTGACAAGTAAGCTGAGCTAAAAAACAGGGATACATAGCATCACCACCATGTGAACAACTTTGTTTAACCTTTCCAGAAGCTACATTTCCATGTTTCTGAGCAATCTGAGAGACAGTTTTGGAGGATCTGAAAATAGTAAAAACACACCAAAATTTACATTAAAGTAAGTAAGTAAGTAAATAAATAAATTACAGCACAACCTGCTGGACAAATTAAGATCTGGTGGTCCCCAAAGGTGTCCCTTTGCAAATTTGAAGCATCTGGCAGTTTCTTAGCAGGAATTTTTTTTTTTTAAGTCTGCCAAAAAATGGACAAAAAATACCAAAAATATAAAAAAAATTATTTGACTATGATCATTTGTACAAATTAGTAGAGACCTACCCAAGGTACATTGCTACCAAGTTTGAACTGGATCTGGCTGACAGTTTTGGAGAGGTTGAAAATGTGAATTAATTGTGGCTGGATGAAGCACGGACAACACACTACAGTTGATGGACCATCCTATAAGCTCAGCTGACTGACAAGTCAGCTGCACTGAAGTGTACAACAAAAAGCAGCAGAAGCAGAAGAAATAGGCACTAAAACAGTATGTCTCCCTGGTTCCACCTGGAGAATAATGTAGCATGTATAACCCTTACATAACATGGTAAGAGATTCCGACTATCTTCTGAAGCAGATTGGCTCTTCTGGAAAACTATTTTAAGAGTAACAAGCTACACTACTATGGCACATGTGGGTAGCCTGGCTGAGCAAAGCACAATGTGCTTTTTTTTTTCTTTCTTTCTTTCTTTTTGGACAAGAAGTCAAACACTCCTTTTTTTCTATGATTTACTGCCCTGGGGACATATTTGCTGCAGGTGTATAGAAACATGGGGGTTGGGTTAAATTAATTGTCCAAAAATTTAAAGTCCTTTAAAACCTCTTTTTTTTTTTTTCTTTTTTTTTTAAATTTCATATAGCTTTACACATGATTCTTATTATTGTTGTCTTAATCACATTTATAATTGGAATGGGTTATACATGCAGTTCACTGGAAATGCTCATATTACTCTGAAATACTAGCTACTAATCAATTGGCAAACAAGTCGTGATAATGACAGTGCTCGTCTTTTAATCAAAGACCACACCTGGTTGGTCAGTCAGGGCACTGCAAGAGGCTACAGACACAACAGGAGCTCAAGATGAGTCATGCCTTGTGTCACATTACAGGTGTCCATGTAAAGTGGGTGTCATTATCTACCTCTCACATTAGGCTCAACTGCCTTACTAATATAACCTACCACTCACGGATGTCCACACCTTATGTAATTTGCATACACAATTCCTGCAAGTCCCAGACTTGCAATGGCTCACAGTCTGGCTTCTGGTCCTTCCTACTAGTTGGTCTCCATGCACAATTTGTACTAATACACTGAAATTCGTAGTGTTTATATGGGATAATCAACCACTTCTACAACAGTGTTCATTTATAACTATCAACTCAGGGCATGGCTAGTCGTGACTGCCTAAAGGTAATGGACAGTTCAACATTGTACCAGCAAGCACATGTGTAACATATTATGCTCAGGTTCATATCACACCGATTTACCCACTTTAACAGCTTGAGTTGCAGCTCCTTTTTCCATTTTTAAACCAGATGTTTTCATTGTTATGGAGATAAACTCACAAAAACCTTTCACACTTGCGAAAATAAACAAAATTGACAATGGGAATTGCACACAATAAAGGCACATTAAAAGGGAAAGCAAAGAATGACCATCAACAAAAAATTCTAAACTGTAAGTGCAAAAACATTAATCTTAATAAGGAAACAAGAGGATCATGATGACCCTGTGCTATACTAATTGGAATATGCTTTTACAATATTGCAACATTTGCACTGTGGTCTGTATAGTTAGATACATGTACACAGGCAGCAAAGCTTGATATATAATTCATAAAAAAAAAGGAAAAAAATTGCAGTGCCACCTGATGGCCAAAATAGAAACTAGGTGACCCCCAGGTGACCCTATGTATAATATCAAAGCAATTGGCCACGTAGTTCTTGAGATGAAGAATTGAAAAAAAAAATAAATAAATAAAAAATTCATAAAAAATAAAAAAAATGACTGCACCATCACCTCCTTTGCAAACTTGGTAGAGGTCCACCTGGGGAACATCCAATCCAAAATCAACATATTCCAAGCACTGTTTTTTGAGAAGTCCAAAATGTAAACACAATAGCCATATATATTATACAGTGGTAACACTTACCTATGGTTGCAAAGTTTGATTTCCCATAACTTCGTCAAAAATCAACATATCCATATCATTTTCACAAACTTTCATTGTCTAAAGTCAAATTATATTCTGATACCATTTTAAGCAATTTTGTTCAGTCATTCTGGAAGAAGAAGTTAAAAATAACCTTAACACACAAAAATTCATAAAAGATGAGAAAACAATTGAAGCGCCATCTAGTGGCCAAAATAAGAACTAGGTGATCCCTGGTAACACAATGTATAATATCAAAGTATTTGGCCAAGCAGTTATTGAGACGACAAAACTTTTTTTTTTTTTCGAAAATTCAATTAAAGAGTTCAGAGAAAAATTGAAAATTTATTGCATCATCATCTCCTTTAAAAACTTTGCAGAGGTCCACCTGGGAAACACCCATGTGCAAAATCAAAACCTTCCAAGCACAGCTTTTTGAGAAGAAGTCAAAAATGTAAATACAATAGCCATATACTTCATACAGTGGTAACACTTACCTGCGGTTGCAAGTTTAATTTCCCATAACTTCATCAAAAATTAACATATCCATATCATTTCCACAAACTTTCATCGTCAAAAGTCAAATAATTTTCTCACAAAATTTTCAGCAATCATGTTCTGTTATTCTGGAGTAAAAGTAAAAAAAAAGCATCAACACACAAAAATTCAAAAAAAAAAAAAAAAAAAATTGCAGTGCCACCTGATGGCCAAAATAAGAACACGGTGACCCCAGGTGACCCTATGTGTAACATCAAAGCAATTGGCCAAGTAGTTCGTAAGATGAAGAAATTTTAATTATTTTTTTAAAAATTCATTGAAAAATTCATAAAAAATAGAAAAAATATTGCATCATTATCTCCCTGCAAATTTGGTAGAGGTTCACCTGGGAAACATCCATGTGCAAAATCAAAACATTCAATGCAGCTGTCTTTGAGAACAAGTTGAAAATGCAAAAAGTCTAACGACGGATGGACAGACGGACGACTGACACAAAAGGATTTCAATAGCTCTGCTAACTGACAAGTTACCAGAGCTTAAAAAAAAACACAGTGAGGTGATGTGACAGCAGTATGCCCTGCCTGACTTGAGCCCACTGACATGAGAGGGTGCCTCAGGAGGCTCCACCAGCGGACCCTTTCAAGCCACCTGGTCATAATGTTGACTTCTCAAACATTTTTTTGATTAAAGAGATCTTAGGCCCATGATTGTGACATGGCTCTCTTCTGCTTCCATTCACAAATTTAAAACTGTTACAAAACAGAAGGTAATGGAAGCAGGCAACAACAAGATTTTAGATGCATGGCCAGGTTAGAAATACTTCACAGACTGGACGAAGTTTCTTCTTGTAGACACAAAAATATGACTCCCATTTTTGGCTGAATTGAGATTAATTACATGTGCCTATTAATCTTCCACAACTCATTGAAAATTATAACTGTTTACAGTTTATGTTGCATTTTTGTACAGACGAGAACAAACAAAGATCATAGTGTATTTGGCAATTGTTCAGGTCATGTGACCACTCGGAGTCATTAGGTACCGAAGTACCTTGAGAAGGACTTGTGGGGAGGTTATTAAGTGTCGTGTACAGTGATAACCTGTGTTTGTTGAAAATCCACAAAGACCCTCATAGTAAACAATGCAAAATAGGAAAGTAGTGTTTTAATGTGAATTTACACAAACAAGTCCTTTAGCACAATACATTTGCAGTAAAAAGAGGGCTGTGTGAACAGCCCATGCTCAGCTGACCTAGACATTAATCACAATTGCAGCTCTGAGAACTTCGGATAGGATCAAGGTCACCCGTGTACTGAGCAAGTGTCACCTTTATAGAAGAACACTAACACGTGCAACACCAAGGTCCCAATTCAAGTACTTCTCAAATTATAGTGAAGAGTAAAATTCATATATGTTGCACTGTGATCCCAGAAATGAGGTCAAGATCAGTCATGACCTGTCTAAGCATGACCTTCATAGAGAAACATTAACATCAAGGTCCCAACTCAGAACAGATATCAAGTTATCAAGTAAACAGTAAATTTTGTGTCAGTTGTCATGTAACCTTGGGAATGAGGTCAAGGTCCAAACATCACTGGAGCATGACCATTTACACAAAATAGGTACACACTTATAAAAAGTACATCCCTACCAAGTTTTGCACAAATCTCACCATAATCATTTAAGTTATAACCATTACAAGAAATTCCCATGTTAAACTTTCCTCTTAAAACTTTTGTGAAGATTTTTGAGGAAAAAAAATCATTAAGAAAATCCAAAAATTATTGGAACATGACCATTGGAACAAACATGGTAGACACCCACCCAAGGTACATCCCCACCAAGTTTGAAGTCAATCTGATTGATGGTTTTGGAGAAAAAGTCGAAAATGTGAATTAGCATTAGAATGCTCATTGACTTCCATAGTAATCTATAGGAAAGCTGCATTGACCGATAAGTACCCGAATTGAAAAAATCGTTAAAATCAGGAATCCGCAGCATTGCCTCCTAGTGAACAACTTTGTTTGACCCTTCAACAAGGAACATATCCACCAGGTTTAAGCTTAATCTGAGTGACGGTTCTGGAGAAGAACTCGAAAATACCTATAACACACAAAAATTCGTAAAATTAGAAAAAAAATTGCAGCACCCTCTGGTGAACAAATTAAGAACTATGAGTCCCCAGGAGTGTCCCTGCGGGATATCAAAGCAATTGGGTGAGCAGTTTCGGAGAAGAAGCTTTTTACCCCCAAAAATGCACAAAAAATTCATAAACAAGAGGGCTGTGTGAACAGCCCATGTTCTGCTCATCTTGACATTCATCACACTTGCAGCTCTAGGAACTTGGGAAAGGATCAAGGCCACCCATGTTCTGAGTAAGTCTGGCCTTTATATAAGAACACTAACATGTGCAACATCAAGGTTCAAGTAGTTCTCAATTTACAATGAAGAATAAAATTCATGTATGTTGCACTGACCCCAGAAACCAGGTCAAGGCCATTCATGTACTGTCTAAGCATGGCCTTCATACAGAAACATTAACATGTGCAGCATCAATGTACTGACTCAAAACAGATCTCAAGTTATCAAGTAAACAGTAAATTTTGTGTCAGTTGTCCTGTGAATTAGCATTGGAATGCCCATTGACTTACATAGTAATCAATAGGAAAGCTGCACTGACCCATAAGTACCCAAATTGAAAATCCTTAAAAATCAGGAATCCAAAGCAGTGCCACCTAGTAAACAACTTTGTTTGACCCTTCCACAAGAACATATCCATCACATTTCAGCTTAATCTGAGTGACGGTTCTGAGAACAAGTGAAAAATAGCAAAACCATACAAAATATTCATAAAATAATTCGAAAAAAATTGCAGCGGCACATGGTGAACAAATTGGGAACTAGGTGTCCCTGGGAGTGTCTATTTACGATATCGCAATTGGGTGAGCGGTTTCAGAGGAGAAGAGTTTTCAAGCTTTGCCCCCAAAAAGAAACAAAATAAATCATAAAAAATCCAAAAATCAACTAACCATAACAAGAAATTCCTATGTTAAACTTCCCTATTAAAACTTGTGTTAAGATTCTTGAAAAAAAAAATCTTTAAAAAAATCCAAAAATCACTGGAGCATGACCATTTGTACAAACCTGGTAGAAACCCACCCAAGGTACATTGCCACCAAGTTTGAAGTTAATCTGTATGACGGTTTTGGAGAAGAAAATGTGAATTAGCATTAGAATGCTCATTGACTTCCATAGTAATCAACAGGAAAACTGCATTGGCTGAAAAGTCCCTGAATTGAAAAAAATTGTTAAAAATCAAGAATCTGCATTATTCCCATATATTGAACAACTTTGTTTGACCTTTCTACAAGGAACATATCCACCATGTTTAAGCTTAATCTGAGTGACGGTTCTGGAGAAGAAATCGAAAATAGCTATAACACACACAAATTCATAAAAATTTAGAAAAAATTGCAGCGCCACCTGGTGAACAAATTAAGAACAAAGAGTCCCAGGGAGTGTTCCTGTATGATATCAAAGCAATTGGGTGAGCAGTTTCAGAGAAGAAGGTTTTTTAAGATTTGCCCAAACAAGAACAAAAAAATTCATTTAAAATTGATATTTCTGATTAATAAAGCATCATAGATTTCATCGAAATATGTTAGGATTTAACTAAATCTTCTCTGGAACGGTCAGTTACATTTAGTTCATGCATGTATGTAGTGACCGGCAACAACATCAATGAATGCTCTCTTCTCTCTGTTTCTATCAGAAAATTAACAATAAAGACAACGTACATGCGGCATCAAGATCACAAAACTTTTTATCTGTCATGTGCTCACTATATATGGTTTTCAAAAATCCAACACTCGATGTATACGGCGCACACGCCTATGATTTCTATTCGGCCAATGTCCCTATTCCCGCTATATATGGTTCACTATATATATGGTTTTCAAAAATCAACACTCGGTGTATATGGAGTACACGCCTATGATTTGCTATACGGCCAATGTCCCTATTCCGTCCAAAAATATTTTGTTTCAGTTTCAACAAGTCAAGTGTTGGAGCATATTAATTCAGGAATGTGTTTAATATGTATGAATATTTCTGGTTTAATGATAATTTATTACTAAGTGGTAATATGATCATACATGTACACCCAACACATTGACACATGCAGTTCAAGTCTAGGCCTACATTAAATGACCAATGCTGTACATGTACTTAATGTTGGATGCTAGACATTTTAACAGGCTGTGCGGCTGGCAGCACATGGTAAATATATGAAACACTTTTAAATTGGTGATATAATTTGACTTCAGTCTTGACCGAGCCATCACTGACAGCACGACACAAAACAATAATTATAAAACTTACAACTGCAATTTGTGGATTTAAATGTTTCCAGCCATAGCAACCAAACTATCAGCATTATACACTGTATGATCCACTTCAGAAATCTTTTCAAGACAGACCAGGTGAATATTTGGGCCCAACACAGAGAGTCACTTCGTCTGGTGTCAAGCCAACATATGCAGATGTGTATGCACGCCTCTGTGTACACACTGCGGAGACACTGCACAGCCGCCACATTGACACTGCGTAGAGAGTCCATACACAAATGAACAAATGTGCATGCAGTGCGTTGCACCAACGCAGCCACATATAGAACCCCTGTTAAATTCTACACAAGCAGAACTGTACAGACACCATCAGCCAGAATAAAAATTTGATAACCCTGGTAGCCTTGAGCATAGGTTAAGGTTGCTGAATGTCAAACTCAAGCCAAGCTTTTGATGAGAAACTTCAACAGTAAAGTTTCGCAATGGTAGCTCAATTTGTCAAAAGTTATTGCATTTGGCAAGGTCGACAGACAGACAGAGGCATGCATACAAAGTTGATGAAGACAATACCCTGTCGGCCATTAAGGCTGAGGGGGTGAAAAGTGTTGCAGAAACTGTGATATGCAGGGTGGGTCCCAATCCCGCAGCCACTTGGGAATTAAGGGTTGTTCCAATGTACTTAGATAATTGGTGGAATTTTCGGGTCTGATTGTTTATCAGGGCAGTCATATCCCTGGAAACTGAGGACACCTGCATCTGATTGTAGGTAACTTAGACAGTTTGTTGAAATGTATGTGTCCTTTTAAACAGATCCTATTTCCCTTCTATCACACTTTTACCTTAGTCATCCACTTGAATTGTTATCCGGGTCATAGAAGGAGGCACAAGTTCGACAAGAGAATTTGCTGATACCAAGGGCCCAGTTTGGCACCTAAAGGACCCTGGTGACAACTGACTTGCATGTGGGCATACTCTCAAGCACAAATACAGAGCCTCAAACACATGCCAGCATGAACCTGTCCACACGTATGCCATGACAGTCAACTTTAATAGCCATATCCAGACACAAAAGCAAAGTGATTTTCTGGCTTGATGGCAGGAATTTACCACATGTGGGGGCGGGGCAGCACAAGCAATTTGTATGATCCTGATGGGCATTTTTTTTCAGTGAACTGAGAGTTCAAGTAAATATTTTAAATGTCTTGTGAACCATGAAAAAAAGCAACTGATGGACAGCCTTAACTGTGAATAAAGTGTGAACTGTGATATCTGCTTGTATTTGCTCACTGAACTGTGGACAGCAAGCTGCTTCAGTCCCATTCCGACTGACATCAGGAAGGACGATATAGATCCATCACATGTGCCCCATGGACAAGTCAGTACAAGCTGCAAGTCACACCTATCCACTCACTGTTCCATATATCCTTCCTTGTTGCGCATCCCTCTCCATCTTAACTCTGTCTATTGTCAGGTAACCACACAGCTGCCAGTTTTTCTTTGTATGGCACAGATTCCTTCAACATGAAATTGCCCTTTTTGCCACCAACCCCCTTGAGCCTTGGAGACAAGAGCCCTTTCTAAGTGGGTTAACACATCGCAGTCTTGTCTGGCACACACAGACGAGGCATCTTGACAGGTAACCTACACTGTACCTGAGCTTGAAAGCCAACACCAGATCTGTCTGTGTAAAGCGACTTTGAAGAATCCTAGACCAGCCCAACTCTGATTGCATTTGGCGCATGAAGAAGCATAGTATTACTTACTTGTCATAATTTGATGATATATGCAACAGTGGTGAGCTTCTGTTACCTGCCGGATTAGAATTGGGCCCGCAACACTGTTTAGATTTCCCCTCATGCCATGAAAAATTCATATCAGGCACCTGATCAGATTTCGTCATTTTTCTTGCGAATCATAATTTGATAATGCAAGGAAACTGCTGGCATTGGCCCTGAATTGCGGTAGAGATATTGACATTGTATGAGATAACCAACAAAACCTCGTACAGAAAGTCTAAATCACCGTTAATGATGCTTTATATAAAAGGCCACATTTAGCCGAAGTTTTCAACCAGGAGCGTACTTATGTCAAATTCCATGTAAACTGTACAACAGCTAGGGTAATGTCGCCATTTTGTAACACACAGGTCTGCTGCATGCTGCAGTTGGGTTAATCTGACAGTGTCCTGTATCATACATCAACTTGTCCTTTCCAACTGTCTTTCCAAAAATCCCTTTGTCATTATTTCCATCCACCTGTGTGTGGAAGTTTGACAACTTTTAGATTACAATTTGTTTTATATATAATTTGCAGGCTTTACTTGAAAGCCTCTGCCAATTCAACATGCTGCTTTTGTGATGGAAATATGAGAAATGCATTTTTTTTCCATCAAAACATCAAAAGGCATTCAACCTAGTCCAGTACTGATGTATAAAAGGACCCATCTCAATATCAATGTAAAAGCCAGGATTTTAACTCCACACTTTTGGGCTGTGTGTGTGTTGTTGTTTTTTTTTTTTTTTTTTGGCTTACGCTTGTTATTGAAGGGAGAGGTGCATCTTTGTTTGTTGGTTTTACAGCATATTCAAATATGTTGGCATCTTTAGTTGATAAACTTACAATTGTGCTCTTGAACAAATGAAGCAAATCAACCTGTTGCATAATCAGAGATAAATACAGCATGTTTTACACTTGCTTGACACAGAACGAAAAAAGAGTGGCAGACACTTTCCATCCCATAATGCAATGCTGATGTCAAGATCCACTATTCACTAATATACACAAACATCATGCAGGAGACCATTTACAACATTTCATACTTTTTTTAATTACTCAGAGTAAATTTCCAACACCTCCACTGTCCCTCCGTGCCCCACATGTATGAAGGATTTTCTTGAACAAAGCACTAACATACCACTGAATTTTGGTCCAAATGTCCACCATTTTCCTGTCATACAAAATTGTACATAACCATTCACCTTCCTACACCTAACACACTATAAGTACTAAGGCTGTAACGATATACCGCGATAACGGTGCATCACGGTACAGTCAATCCACGATACACGTATCGAAATGAGGTCCCCTGTATCGTAAAATACGATACATTCCATCATATAAGTAATTTCAGCTCTAAAAAGAAAAAATACGGAAGTAAAGGCCATAATTCATTAAGATTTACCGTAATTTTGTGAAGGTAAACTCGTCAATTGACCAACCATTCGTCGGCCTTCTGATTATGATCTATTTTTGCCTACAAAAGTGTTTTGGGATTCCCTTCATAATCATATATGCATGACGCTTTGTGGCGCTACGTCATACCCTTGTGTGCAAAGTCTGAATCTAGGTCAGCAAAATGACTGTGCCCGGCGAGAAAAAGCAGCACGCTCATTATTCAGGGGTCACATTAAGCTTGGGTCCTGCGTCATAGACGCAAAAAATGAAGAAAAGACGCCCTGAAATTAATAAAAACATTGTCATTTCGCGTCGCTGTGGACGCATGCACAAATGCGATGCATTTTGAATGACACAACTGCAAAAATTACCCCATGCGGTCACGGTGTTTTGCATCGACCATCATCAGTATCATGAATATGCATTATACTGATGGAATCCTCTGATGTTCCTCTTTCTATGTAACAAGCTCTCTTATTTGCTAAGAAAAAAATATTCCTGGGGTATCCCTGCAAAAAATTCCCATAATGGGAATGGACGTACGTCATTTCATCTCATTATAAATGCGCTGAGAGCACTTCCAGGCTCCTCATTGTGTGGATTTGATCACGTGCCACTTACTGTCCAATCAAATTCGTTGTTGCCCATGTGCCTGTCTCATGCCCACAATGTTGGGAAGGTAAAAGTCTTATTACGCAAAGATTATTGGACCAAGATGTTAAATTTTCACATCATATTTTCACCAAGAAGACTTCTATCGAACAAATCTAGACAGAGACAAAGGCACGAGTGAAAATTCATTACGGACGGCAAGGAAAGTACGCACATTAGTCATCGCATGGTCACATGTGAACGAAGCGAAAATTTGCATTAGGCCTGACACGATGTTGTTGATCACTGTCTCCGATGGGGCACGCCGTTATTGGTGGGGTTTTTTTTTTTTTAAACAAAATTTAGTTGTTTTGATTTTATTGAAATGTTTGAATGGAACAAATCTGTATGACAGAACAAGGCAGGAATGAAATTAGTGATCGAAGGCCGGAAAAAAATATACGTTCAACATAGCGGAAAACCATGCCTGGGTGCATGCCCGTGACAGGCTGTGTACACTCGCTTGTGTTGCATGGCTTGTCAAGTTGTAGGCCTACCGTGTTGCTTGATGAAAAAAGTGACCGCACTTAAGATCAGACTCTTAACACCACCTACAGCATCAAATTTGACAGGTATATTGAAATAGAAAGTGCACAGAAATATAAATCATGTAATTTCTGACCATTTCATCACGTGCAATCAATCGCAAAAATAACATAGCCCAGGCATGTTCAATCATGCATGTCGCTTGTTGTGCAAGCTAGTTAAAAAACTGTGCAATACCAGATACTGGCACAGTGGCAGCGTGCCAGAGGTTAAGCCCCCTTCACAATCATTTTTTGGTAGACCAGGGATGTGTAATAGACTTAGTCCTGATAGCAGGTCCCTGGGCAGATTGAATCCATCCTTGGTACAGTCAACAACTTTTAGACCCTTTTACATCAAGTTGGCATATTGGTAACTTTTTATTTAATCTTAAATTTTATAATAATGAGTCACCTACATGAGCATATAGACCCTATGTTATGTTGGTTTCTAGGCTAAGTTACCTGCATGTTTTATTTGTTTATCATTTTGATGTATGTTGATTATACCAATTAAACTCAATTAATCAAATTACATCAAAAGTCTAGATTGCACAATTTCAGACTGGACCCATCAATTCAGTTCATGGACCCACTATTTTTCCTGAAAAAGAAGAAAGATGGGTCCAACAAACCCGTACTGAAATAATGTGACCCCTGTATTATTATGGGTAAGTATCAAATTGTATTGTTTCGTATCGTATCGTCAGTTCCGTATCGGGATACGTATCGTATCGTGAAAAGGTGTATCGTTACGGCCCTAATAAGTACTAACTAAAAATGTTGCGGAGAATACTGACCCCATAGATAATTATTACATTTCCATGTATGAATGCCACATTCTGGTTGGTTGACAGCTGTGGTCTTCATTTTTATAGAACAACACCTCAAAGATAATACCCTGCACAGGAAACTTAATAAGGCTGTCAGTATAATGATAGAAATGACAAATAGAAAATCTGCTCAAAAAGTAGCATTGACAAAGTTTTCTTTTTGTTTACAAACTCCAAAGATCAGTGAGTCACTGCCATACAGCAGTGGCAGTCTGTCTCCCAATTTCAAAGAACCTGTATTATCCAGGAATATGCTCTACAGATGGATAACCAAAAGTGAGGTCAAGATCAACTGGTTCACGTGGATTCTCAGTAGAGGGCTCTGTAGACAGATAGGCTAGATATGCATATTTCCATTAGTTTCTATTGCAATTTGCACCAATGTAACTTTAAAACTGCTCTGCCCAGAAACACCAAATTTCTGGTAGTAAATGGTTGCACATGTATATATTTAATTACTCTAGTAAATTTGGTAATTTTTGCTGCAAAACTATTCAATATATTGAATGTCTCTTTTAACACACAATCTTATGGGAATACATCCCTATAGCCTACAGACTTTTAAAAAAGTTGTCCTGTGAACTTTAAAATAATATCAAAGTCACCTTTGTATAAGACCATCAACACTGTTTGTCATATATCAGCTTCCCACATCTAGTTCTGATGTAATCATTTAAATGAAAAGTGATCCACTATTACCAAGATATATGTCAATATGTCAGTCTGACCTGCTAAGGCCACTCAAGGTCAAAATTAACAACATTAAAGGAAACCCCACAAGTACGTATCTATTAGAGCTTAACAGTAATCATTGCACTATGATCAACACTTGCTAAATTATCAGCCACTATGTCAGCTGACCTTTCAATATCGCTCAGGGTTAAAATTACCAACATCAAAAGATAGCCCAAAGAAAAATTACTGCAGTGTGACTACTTAAACAAGCTTGGTAGAGACCCACCCAAGGTACATCCTGACAACCCCACCAAGTCTGAAGTGCATATGAGCTAAAAATTAGAAAATATTCATGATAATGATAAAAATAACTAAAGTGAATTGTCATCTAGCGATGACACGATAATATACTGCCGCGCCCAAGATCACTTATACACGAGCCGCCCTAAAGTATGTATCCCTAAGGCATTTGGCATGGTGTGAAAATGGGGAGCACATATAAACCCTGAGTTCAGCTCTGCACATAATCCTAATTTGTACATTTATTTACAATTTTTTAACAAATGCATTAAGAATCAGAAAATGATAGCAGCACCATGGCCATGTAATATGCACTAACACACATCGTATCATTAAAGTCTACCAAATTTCAAAGACTTCTGCTGGAAAACTTGAGACAAGTTGAGGAAACAAATTCAGCCCCCTCCAAAAACATTAACATGTATGTTTACCTATCATTTAAAAACAAGAGGGCTGTGTGAACAGCCCATGCTCAGCAGACCCAGACATTCATCACAATTGCAGCTCTGTGAACTTGGGTTAGGATCAAGGTCACCCATGTACTGAGTAAGTCTGACCTTTATAGAAGAAAACTAACATGTGCAACATCAAGTTCCCAGTTCAAGTAGATCTCAAGTTATAGTGAAGAGTAAAATTCATGTATGTTTCACTGTGACCCCAGAAACGAGGTCAAGGTCACCCAGGTGCTGTCTAAGCATGACCTTCATAGAGAAACTTTAAAATGTGCAACATCAAGGTCACAACTCAAAACAGAACTCAAGTTATCAAGTGAACAGTAAATTTCGTGTCAGTTGTCCCGTGACCTTGGGAATAGGGTCAAAGTCCAAACATCACTGGAGCATGACCATTTGCACAAAATAGGTAGACACTTACAAAAAGTATATCCTTACCAAGTTTAACACAAATCTGGCCAAAATTATTTAAGTTATAACCATTACAAAAAAATTACCATGTTCAACTTTCCTATCAAAACTTCTTTAAAGATTTTTGAAAAAAAAAAAAAAAAAATCCAAAAATCACTGGAGCATGACCATTTCAAGAAACTTGGTAGAGACCCACCCAAGCAACATTACCACCAAGTTTAAAGTAAATCTGATGGACAGTTTCTTCACAGAAGTCCAAAATGTGAATTACCATTTTAATGCATTAGAATGCCGATTGATTTTCATAGTAAGGCTGGCCTTAAAAATATTTTTGTTCCGTATAACCTGGCCGGTTGTAATAAATATGTGCGGTTGACAATATTTTTTCGATCATAGCGAAAAACAATTTTTTTTCCGCAAAAAAATGAGTGTGAAGAACGTCGAAACAACAGCGCTAGTTCTAGCAACAGCGGTAAAGTTACGAACTAAAAAATGCGGCCGATTTTTTCCTATAAAGCGGAAAATCCGGGGCTCGCCTCTAGAATTGGGCTCGGGCTGGTGGAAATAAAAAAGTGCTATCCCTGCAGGCTAGTTGGAATTTTTTACAAGTAAAATCCGTCAAAAAATAATAATATTTTGCAGGGCAAATTCATCTGCAAATTAACATGAAATGCTATTTATTGGTGGGTTCAAACAGTGTTAGAAAAAAATACGTGCCGTGCGATGACTTTCCGGCAAAAACAGCACACACCTGCCAGTCACACGCAAGTGATACCGGGGACACTGGATCAGATCTGCGGTGAACTGACGCAGTCTCACGGACTGATTTGGGACACATTCGGCAATTCCAGCTATCCGAAACCTTTGCGTATTTGCCTGTGACTCCAAATAATAGTTGGAATAAACACCGGAATCTTTATTTCGTATGCTGCAACAAAAACAAAGCTTCCCGTTTGTGTGTTCCCTCCGTAACTTCACACATGTTCACTGGGCGGAAGCCATGATGAAAACACCGTAGCACGAGCCGTGATTGGCTCATTTTTGCATGTGACTGAATTGACCAATCGGGTGATGTGTTGTGCGTCAGACCACATGGCCAAAGCAGCTGTTTGTGTACAGTTGCAGGAAAGATGTTGACGGTGCGCACGCTCGATATCTGATTTGAAATATTAAAATTTTCGTTTGAATTTGATTTAAGAACACCGTTTATTGCGAGGAACTTGCCAATGCTGTATACGCAAATTAACTACGATGTACCGATAGCATTCATGGTAGATACGAAAACGATATGCATCCCATCAGTGCATCACGCCATCCGAGGCAGAGAGAAAGGATCCTGAACTGAAGCCAATGCAACTATTTAATCGTTATTTAAGTTTATACGGACTCCTATAGTCCCAGAAATTACAATGTATTTTTCATCGTTAGTCACCCCAAGCAAATAGCTTACTTTCAATTTGTATTTTTGATATTTTGCCAGTTTCACTGTCAAACAGTTGCAGCTAGAATCATAAAATTTGACATTTTTTTGCGATTTTGCAAGCGACAATAAGCGGCAAATACATTTTAGGGTAAAGGGTTTGTCTAGCCTAGGCCTTAGCATTGTTAAAAAAAAACGATGTTTATAGAAGTTTTATCAGGACAAGTGGATTTTAAAATCTACTTGCCCAGCAGACAAGTGATTTTTAAAAAAATTGTCGAGCCCTGAATTATGGATAAATGACCGTAAATGTTCATCGCGGGCATAAATTGTGCACCAAGCCACAACAACAATGAGAGGCTGTACATATAATGAACTTTGGCTTGAAAACCCCAAATAAAAGGACTGGGTTTTGCTTGTAAAACAGGACAAATACAGCGCAAGATGCAAGGTGTGTGCAAGTAATGTGCACTTGAAAAATATGGGGGAAGCAGCGCTTGCTAGTATCAAACAAGAAGTTGTTGTTTTTTTGTTCAATATATAAATTGTATACATTGGTCCCCCTCTTATAAGCCACCCCCAAAGAGATGCCACTCCCTCTGCAAAGGCTACTTTGCTGCGCAACAAGTATGGCATTTTCATTATATTTTCCCCCTGAAGAGAGACCACCTCTCGTAATAAGGAAACATTTGGGGTGGCCTTATAAAAGGGGAACCACTATATATATATATATATATATATATATATATATATATATATATATATATATACACGTACATACCCATAAAACCACGGATAATTGAGTTTGGAATTTTGGAAAAAATGGTTTGAAAAGTACTTGAAAAAGTATGGAATTTTGGCTTTGCTATGCTGTATGACCCCTGTGACCAGTTGGCCGACTGAGGTTTCGGGGGATGGGGGATATAAATCTCAAAAAAAGTTTATCTAGGGGAAGTGCTGCCCAATTTTTTTTTAAGGTCTGGACTTGTTTTTTTTTTTTCAATATATTCAGTGACACCCTCCCCCCTTTCCAGAAGGCAGAGATGAATTGACTGCACTAAGCAATTTTTACTGATATGGTTAGCCTTGACTTACAACATCCAAGTCCTTTCAAAATTTTAGAAATTGATAATAAAAATCCTGGAATTCTGTAATGATTTTAGCTTTATAAGTTTTTGACCCTTGAGGATGCTGCATTAAGTTTAAGAGGCTACTTAGTTACCGGTAGTCCATGTGAACTTCACCGTTACAGCAAATACCTGAATCACACAATACTGAAACCCTCAATCTGACACTTATCAAACAAAAGTTAATAATTCTTTGGATCTTCTCACAGAATAATTTCTTCCAATCTGATTTCTGTATTTAAACCTTTATATTTCATTGAACTTTTTTTTTGTCAGACTGAAAAAATATCTAGTAAATTTCTATAGTCAATTTTTTTCACGGAGGATGGGTTTTACCTCTGCATGACCCCATTGCAAAATCTTTCAGTACCTTGAATATTTTTCTTACTTATTAAATCTTACATGCCAGACAGTCCATGTAAAAATATTGACATTTTTCATTCTCAGATTTGGGCCAGGCAAATGTGATGGATTCCAGCACTGGGTGAGAAATAAAAAGAAACCGAGACATGCCCTTGTGTTTTGTTGAAGAGGGAATTTGAAAAAAAAAAAAAAATTTAAAAAAAAAAAAATTTCCTCCCTGCCTCATCAACTTTTTTAGGTGTATGTTATACGGAACAAACATTTTTTTAAGGCCAGCCTAAGCAATAGAAAAGGTGCATTTACCTATTACTACCTGAATTGGAATTTTAAAAAAAAACGTTAAAAATCAGGAATCCACAGCAGTGATACCTAGTGAACAGCTTTGCTGACCCTTTCACAAGGTACATATCCACAAAGTTTCAACTTAATCTGAGTAACAGTTCTGGAGAAGAAGTGACAAGTAACAAAAAGACACAAAAATTCATTAAAAAAAATTGAAAAAAAAATTACAGCATCACCTGGTGAACAAATTCAGAACTAGGAGTCCCAAGGAGTGTTCTTATGTAATATCAAAGCAATTGGGTGAGCGGTTGTGGAGGATAAAGATTTTCTAAGATTTGTCAAAAAAAACCCAGAAGATTCATTAAAAATCCAAAAATCACTGGAGCATGACCATTTGAATAAACCTGGTAGAAATCCACCCAAAGTACATTGCCACCGAGTTTGAAGTCAATCTGGGTAACAGTTTTGGAGATGAAGTTGAAAATGTGAATTAGCATTAGAATGCCCATTGACTAACACAGAAATTAATAGGAAAGCTGCCACCAAGTTTGAAGTCAATCTGGATGACAGTTTGGGAGAAGAAGTCGAAAATGTGAATTACCATCAGATCGTCCATTGACTTACATAGTAATCAATAGGAACACTGCATTGACCGACAAAGTATCTGAATTGAAAAAAAATCGTTAAAAATCAGGAATCTACAGCATTGCCACTTAATGAACAACTTTGTTTGACCCTTCCACAAGGAACATATCCACCAAGTTTCAGCTTAACCTGAGTGACAGTTCTGGAGAACAAGTCAAAAATAGCAAATGCACACAAAAAATCATTAAAAAATAGAAAAAAATCGCAGCCCGCCTGGTGAACAAATTAAGAACTAGGAGTCCCCGGGAGTGTCCCTGTGGGATATCAAAGCAACTGGGTGAGCGGTTTCAGAAAAAAAGATTTTTTTAAGACTTGCCCCGAAAAAGAACAAAAAAAATCATTAAAAAAAAAATCAATGGAGCATGACCATTTGAACAAACTTGGTAGAGACCAGCCCAAGGTATATCCCCACCAAGTTTGAGGTGAATCTGGCTGACGGTTTTGGAGAAGAAGTTGAAAATGTGAATTGTGGACGGACGACGGACGTCTCTAGTATGATACACTTATACAACAATGACAGCAAAGAGATTCCAGAGTTACCAAGGCATCAACATTCATCTTCCAATACCAATGTGAAGAAACAAATTTCACTCCTGACTTGAGACAGGCAGTTACCAACAAAAGGCAACTGGTGGTTTTAAACAGGTCCTCTCAAACTTTGAAATATTCATTAAATACAGACTATAGTGTTTCCAATATGTATAGGCCCAACCACTCAAAATCCAAATTTTATCACTTCTGCAAAAAATAACAAGAGAATGCAGGCCTATCACAATTTTGGTTCCTGTGACTAGTTCGTCAGCTAAGTTTTTAGCAAAAGTATAAAGTTGGCCTATATCGTTTTTGTAATATCTATGAATCTGGAACATCATGTCATTAATAAGTTAAGTGATTGAATCACTGTTCTAGAGTTTCAAATGCAAGGAGCAGACTTCTTCAAGTCCCTCACTATACAATTGAAGCTCTGCACATGGACGTTTCTAGTATGATACACTTATGTAGAAAAACATGACCCATATTCATAAATATCAAACCCAACAATGACAGCAAAAGAGATTCCAGAGTTACTGACTTTTTAAGAGATTCAAGATTTAAATTTTGCATATTTGCCTAATTTGCACAAATAAAAATGCTACACCTTCGGTTCATGGTTCATAAACCTATGAATTGAATTTTGAACCACACCTCTTTGTATAATAGTCTTGATGGTATTCAAGATATAAATTATTCAATGCCCCTAGTTAGCATAGTGTAAAACTATAGAACTTTTGTTTACTATTCATTATTAGATTGACAGGTGTCACAAACCTATATATGTAAGTTGGAATTTTGTGTCTCTCTGCGTTTGGAAGCTAGGGAGCATTTAAAATTTTACTTGCCCCTAAGTTGCATAACTTTGAATGCCTGATTCTTCAAGATGGGGGCACAACTACATCAGAAATCCTATGTTTCCACAAATTTTCACACAGGTCTTTTTTGCATTGCTGTCAGCGCAAAACTTGGGACAGGTTCGCAACCGGATATAATTACATGAAAAATAGATCCATGAATAAAACTGATTATAAAACCTTACTTTGTCATCTTTGTGATCGAGTATAAATCAACAAAACACCATTTTGAGAGAAAAACATTGGCCAGAAAGATTATAAGCTAAGAAAATACCGTTCAAAGAACGCAGTACCCCTCCGTCGCCTTCAATCTCTTTTGCTGTAAGTGAATAGGAATAGTGTCCCATAGTTCAGGTATAGTTACCTACACAAATACTACTATTGTACACTTGACCTTTGACCTCAAAAACAGTAGATCAAGTATAGAGGTATAACCTTGACTTTCCATAGCCTTCTAGATCATGTTGCTTCTTTTGTTTTAAGATTTAGATTTCTAAATGCACAATGTCACTAAGCAAACTTGTGACCCATGTGTGACCTTGAAAATTAGGTCAAGGTCAAGTATGCTTGCAGTGGTGTACTATCATATGCAATTTGAAAGTCCTGTCTCAAAAGCTTCTGAAGTTATTGTGGTAAAAAAAATTTCAATGAATAGGTCACTGTGACCCAGATACTTGACCTAGTGACCTACTTTTGATTCATGACACATTTTTGGTTGTGATACATGGGTGTATAAAATTTCAGGTAACTGACTTAAATACTTCCTTACTTATACCAATACCACCATTGTGCACTTGACCAAAGCTATGACCTCGATTTTCAATAGGCTTCCAGATCACTCTTTGAAGCTTCTTGTGTGTATGATTAAGATTGCCAAATGCAGGCTTTCAATAGTTAGAGCGGTAACGTTGCTTAGCACATGTGACCATTGTGTGACCTTGAGAATTGGGTCAGGGTCCACTATGCTTGCACACAAAGTAGGCCACATAGGAGTGTACTATCATGTGCAATTTGAAAGTCCTGTCTAAAAAATTTCTGAAGTTATAGTGGTAAAAAAAATTTCAATGAATAGGTCACTGTGACCCAGATACTTGACCTAGTGACCTACTTTTGATTCATGACACATTCTTTGGTTGTGATACATGTGTGTATAAAATTTCAAGTAACTGACTTAAAAACTTCTTTCTTATACCAATACCACCATTGTGCACTTGACCTTTGACCACAAAAAGTACGTCAAATATAAAGCTATGATCTCGATTTTCAATAGGCTTCTAAATCACTCTATGAAGCTTTTTGTGTGTAAGATTTAGATTGCTAGATGCAGGTTTTTAATAGTTAGAGCGGCAATGTTGCTTAGCACATGTGACCACTGTGTGACCTTAAGAATTACGTCAAGGTCAACTATGCTTGCACACAAAGTAGGCCATATAGGAGTGTAATATCATGTGCAATTTGAAAGTCCTGTCTCCAAAATTTCTGAAGTTATGGTGGTAAAACCACGGGACGGACGGACAGACGGAAGGACGGACGGACAGACGGACGGTGCCAGGTACGACAATACCCGTCAGCCTTATAAGGCCGAAGGGTAATAATTTACAGCTTTAAAGTTTATTTCAGTTTACACAGATGTACCATATTGCACATGTTCATTTCAAAGCTGTGAGACCTCAAGTGGCTTCTGAACATAAAGCTTATGTACATTTAATGTAAAAATTGTCCACCAGATGGCACTTTGCTACACATGTAATCTTAGCTTATTTGTGCAACTCCTGTGATCAATATTGTTTCATGTGCCAAGACAACCATGAGTGAGTCCACTTTATGTCCTCAGGGACCTTAGGAAGATCAAGGACACCCTGATTATGTAATACAAGGGGCCCATAGGCCTGCCTGGTGCTGTGCTGACATTGCCATTGAAATCCAAGCTACACCATGTCATTACAAAATCACCTCTTTCAACTTTACAGGTATGGTGACCTCACAAAAATAAGTCAAGGTCACTGATACTATATACAATTCTAGCTTTGGACACTGTCTATATATCCTATAAATTTTGCAAGTCTAATCCAATTATTTTTCAAAATGTGGAATTTTATATCTTAAAACACATTTTGGCTCATAATTTCCATCAAATTATAGGCGGCACCACTAGTATCATTACCAACTTAGAATTTGACCTCCTCCAAAATTCCACTTGCTGCCTGCACCGAAAATCAAACCCAGGTCCCAGCAGTGACAGTGTCTTACTGCTCAGCCCACCCACACAAAACATCATTTCGGGGGAAAAAAAGACTTGCATGCCACCATACCAGAAGCATATCAGGATATATTTTATTTCTCAGGGATGACAATAGCTTGAGTGCATTTTAGCTACCTCAAGAGCAAACTGACAACTGACCCCAAAGATTTTAACAGTTCTGCAACAGTTATACCAAATAAGAACATTTTATTTTGTTGAAGGAAAGCAAGTTTGGCTGAAAGCTGCCAAACAGCAACCAATTCTCATCCCTGATTTCTGATTCATGCAGTTATGTGAATTTGTACCCAAGTTCTAATACTGTGTAATTAATGATTTCCTGGGTTAATTTTTGTTTTGTCACAATTTACATTTTATCTATAACTGTCACATTTTTTATATGTTCAAGTAATGGACTTACTTCATAGTCAGTTTGAGAATTACATACCTGTGAATTTAAAATTTTAATGAGGGAATGAAGCACATTCCAGTTCAGCTTCATTGGAATTAAAGTGTTTCTTTCTTTCTTTCTTTCTCTCTCTCTCTCTCTCTCTCTCTCTCTCTCTCTCTCTCTCTCTCTCTCTCTCTCTCTCTCTCTCTCTCTCTCTCTCTCTCTCTCCCTCCCTCCCTCCCTCCTCCCTCCCCTCCCTCCCTCCCCTTCCTTCCTTCCTTTCTTTCTTTCTCTCTCTCTCTGTCTCCCTCTCTCCCTCCCTCCCTCCCCTCCCTCCCTCCCTCCCTTCTTTCTTTCTTTACCGGCAAATTTGTCCGACATTTCATTTGAAAAGTATTATATGTAGAAACTCCAAACTTGGCACAATTATACTGCTATGGATAAAGTCTGGCCTTTTTATAATGAGAGGTCATGCTTTTCAAAATTATGCAAATGAAGGCTAATTAAAGTTTGAAATGTTCAATATCTTATATACTATAGTAGATGTGGTTCCGAGTGTATAGGAGTTAGATCATATCAAGGTAAAGGTCATCTCAAATGTCAAGATCATGTCAAGGTCAAAGGTTAATTTTAAGCCAAAATGTCATTTTTGATGTCAAGGTTCACTTCAGGTAGAGGTCATCTCAAGGTCAAAGGTCATTTCACGGTCAAAGGCCACTTTCGATGGTGGCTTTCTTCTAGCCATAACTTGGTCATTTTTTATCCAATTTTGATCATGTTGCGCTCAAATTGTAGCTATTGTAACACTGCACATTTTCAAAATTTACATGTGACCTCTGAAGTTCAAAGGTCAAGGTCATGTGGACCTTTGAAAGTTTCATGCAGTCATAACTTGGCCAATCTCCATCCAATTCTAATCATGCTGGACTCAAAGTGTAGGTATTGCTACACTGGACATTTTTATAAAACATGTAACCTCAAAAAAGGCAAAGGTCAAGGTCATTTGGCCTTTCAAAAGTTTCAGGTTGCCATAACTTGGTCAATTTTACTCGCATTTGGTTCATGTTTGGCTTAAATTGTGGGTATTGTAACACTGTGCAATTTACATGTGACCCGTAAAAGTCAAAGGTCAAGGTTAATTGGACTTTGAAATTTGCATCCAGCCATAAGCTTAAGTAATGTGATGTACCAAAGGATAAAAGTTGTAGCATTTAATATTTATAACTTTTGAAGGCACACAGACAGATTTGCTTTCAAGCAAATCTTCTTTTCCAGTTTCTTTCTTTCTTGCTTTCTTCTTTCTTCTTTACCAGCAAATTTGTCCGACACTTTTCTCGGACACCATTAAACATAGAAACTCCAAACTTGGCATGATTGTACCTCCATACAAGGAGTTTGGCCCTTTTATACACAGAAATGAAGATGTTTAAAATTATGCAAATTAGGGGCATTTGAAATTTTAAATCTTGAATAACTTCAAAGCTATAATAGATAGAGATGCCATTCCAACTTGTACTCCTGTGTTATGGAATAGTTGTACATTGCCATACTAATATGCTTTGAAGACACAGACACTGATTTGCTATGCAGCAAATCATCTTTCCTAGTTTGTGACTGTTTTCTTTTGCACATGACCCTTTAATACATGCACATATCAACCTCTGCAACACCCCCTTCCCATGATACATAGTACACCTATTTTTAATTTTACAAGGAAAGAGTACTGTTCTGCCTTTGTGCATATATCTGCAACTACTACACACCCATTCCTGTACCAGTGTGCAGATAACCAGGTCTCTCTCTCTCTCTCTCTCTCTCTCTCTCTCTCTCTCTCTCTCTCTCTCTCTCTCTCTCTCTCTCTCTCTCTCTCTCTCTCTCTCTCTCTCTCTCTCTCTCTCTCTCTCTCTCTCTCTCTCTCTCTCTCTCTCTCTCTCTCTCTCTCTCTCTCTCTCTCTCTCTCTCTCTCTCTCTCTCTCTCTCCTTTTACCGTTTTTAAGCTACTTGTTATATATATATTGTCTACAATAAGTGTGAGGACATGCCTTAAAGCACAGCTGTCAGGGTGACACACAATGATCCCAGTCACATCGAGAGACATGGCACTCATGTTACTGACACAACCACAACAAGGGTTTTGTGGGGAGGGATTTTCGGTGTGTGTGTGTGTGTGTGTGTGCGTGCGTGCGTGCATGCGCATGTGTGCGTGCGTGCATGCGTGCGTGCATGTGTGTGTGTGTGTGCATGCACACATCACGAGTAAGAATGCAATCTGTGAAATGAACCAGAAAACATAAATTTAAGTGTCTAACAAAGTAAAGTGCTAGGATATTTACACACAAAAAAATCAACTGCGAATTCTGATCCCTGGTGTCTGCATGTTTGTTTTTTTTTCCCCCTGTTCTGGAATTACACTTTCGTGTCTGGCTGATCAGCTGCCGCTGCGCTGGTTCCTTATTTGCACCAGACATGCACTATTTAATTTATGCAACTGTTACATATGCTATAATGGTCTTCATAAGACTTCCAGGTTGTAATACGAGATATTTGGAGTAATATCAGTACAGTGGTACCTCTTTTGAGAGACCGCCCCTACGGTGGGTCAAAATGCCATCTCTCAAAACAGGTGGTCTTTCATTAGAGGTACAACAACATGGAAAAGATAGCGCAGTGTTCTGAGAGAGCAGTCTTAAAAAGATATGTGGTATCTCAAGAGAGGTACCACTGTATTAGTAAGTACAACTTACCTCTCCACCACCATTTGCCTAGACCTCTGTCTTTGGCTCAAATGCCCATGAAATCAAGTTGAGTTTGAGTCACTTGATCCTGAAAACCTGGCAGCAGTATATGGTTTCATGGGCAGTGGACTTCTGTGTCACATCAGCAACAAGCCAGGGTGACAAGACAAACTGCCTGATGCTGTTCAAGATTAGGTCAACTAGGCACGAAGGCCTGCAAGGCCTACCAAGAAATGCGTCAACCTATAGGCCTGCATCTATTCTAAACCACAAGAGTGCCATAAGCTGGAACACGGTGGCTGCTCTGATGGGATCCGGAAGGTCTAAAGAACGAGTATCCAAACTTAATCAAAGGAGTGTGTGACGCCCGCAAAGGATCCTGCTGGGTCTCCAGGAGACATGTGTCTGCGACCAAAGCTGCCGCTGACTCACAAATCTGCTGCAGGAGGGGCCCTGAGAGAGTCTCAGTAGCAAGAGAGGACCAACTCAAGGCAGCAGCAGTGAGCTGCTCCGCCGACAGAGTCTGCTCAGACTCAGGTGCAGTCGTGGTGGAAGCAGACAATGACAAAGTCTCCAACTGCAAAGACCAACACCGCTGGTAGGGAAACCGAAGGTGTCAGCCTGGCCACTGTAGGTGCTGACACTGCCGTGGCCAAAGGCTCACTAATGGCAGAAGGCACCCCTACGGACCTGGGCATCTTGCTTTGATCTCCCACATGCCTTACCTTATGTCACAAGCTCCTGGAGCCATGGGCTCGGGAAGTATTCCAAGGCACAGGTGGTTCTCGGATCGTAAGTCCAGAAGTCCTGGACTTATGATCCGAGCACCCGGACCTGAATGTAGGGCCAGTACTTTTCCGCGATCGCGGAAAACGGACGGAATTTGCGGAATCTATGATCTCAAACGGAATTTATGATTTGGAACGGAAATCGGCAAATGCCACGGAAATTAAGGGGAATTTGTGAATTTTGCCTCTCAAATAATTCAAAATCACCACATATGTCATCGCATAAAGCAAAACACACGGACTTGGATCCAAATTTGACGAGTCGGCGGCATTATCGATACCACGTGGAGCAAATTTAACGACAGGCCGCACATTTGCGCGCTATAGACCCCATTACTACCATATCCATTCATTTGCATGGCATATAGATATAACGCGCAACAGAGGTACAATGATAATAGCGCCGTCTGTAGGTGGAGGCTGTCAACGTACATAGTAAACAATATGGAGTCACTTTGCCGTTCGTCGATGGATCAACATTTTCCAGAGGCGATAAGATCAACTGTTTTTCCTTTTTTATTGACCAGTGCTAAAATGGAGCCCTAGAATTAGTGAAACGGAAATGAAACGGAATTTGTAGTTTCCCAAAACGGAAAAACACTCATTTTGAAACGGAAAAATACAGGCCCTATGAATGCTCAGATTGGCTGTTATTCCAGAATACCTGGATGGAAATCCAAGGTCTCCATTCTAGGAGACTTGTTTCAGGGACCACAGCCCCCACCAACTCAGAAATCTGCTGGAATGAGCATCCCCAAGAGTCTCAGTGCAGCGAGAGAGCCGACTCAAGGCAGTAGCAGCGAGCCACTCCACCAACAGAGACCGCTTGGACTCAGCTGCAGTGATGGCGGGATTGGAGGAAGACAAGAGTCTCTGTCCCTGAAAGACCTACACTGCTTGTGGGGGAGCTGAAGGTGTCACCTGAGCCACTGTAGGTGCCAACACCATGGGTGCCACAGGCCCACTAATGGCAGAAGGTGCCCCAACAAACCTAAGTGTCTTCCTACTTTCTTCCAATGCCATGGCTTACTATCTGAGCTCTTGGAGCCAGGAGCTTGGGAAGTTTGTCGAAGGTTTTCCGAACTTCCAGGCCTTACAGGGCACGAAAAATTTGTTAAAAAGCACTTGTCAGCAGGACAAGTGAATTTTAAAATCCACTTGTCCGTATGCAAAATCCACTTGTCCCAATATAACCCGGTGTGACAAACATAGTAATATTCTTTTTCATCAATCCATACATAAAGGCCTGGACAAACGATTTACCCTGATTTGGCACTTATTGTTGCTGGTAAATCAGCAAAAATCTGTCAATTTTTACCACAATTCTAGCTATGACTGCAAACAGTAAAATGGCAAAAAAAAAATGTTAAAAATAAAAAATAAAAAATACACATTGAAAAGTAAGCTACTTGCATAGGGTGACTCACGATGAAAAATACTGTGTAATTTTTGGAAGTCACTGTTCCAGATAAATTTAATACATATTAATAGTTGTATTGGTTTTAACATTGTCTTTCTTCTTGCCCCTGATGGGATGCACATCGACGCCATTGTTTGCGTACTACCATGAATGCTATCCTTACATCGTTGTCAATTTGTGTATACAGTATCGGCAAGTTACTAGTAATAAATGGTGTTCTAAATTCAAATTCAAACGAAGAATTTAAAATCAGAAATCCGTCTCCTTGTAATGAACATCGAGTGTGCGGTCACCATCCTTCCAACAACTGTATACAAACAGCTGCATTGGCCATGTGGTCTGACAAACAACACATCACCTGATTGGTCAATTGAGTCACATGCAAAAATGAGCCAATCACGGCTCATGTTACAGTGTGTTCATCATGGCTTCCACCCTGTGAACGTGTGTGAACCTTCCAAAATTTATGGAGGGAACACACAAACGGGAAGCTTTTTTTTTTTAATTGCAGCATGCGAAAATAAAGATTCCAGTGTTTATAGCAACAATTATTTGGAGTCACAGGCAATTACGCAAAGGTAGGTGGATAGAGAAAAATGCCGAATGTGTGACAGATCAGTCAGCATGATGCTCCGTTTACCGTAGATTACTCCACGCGGTCACTTGCATGTGACTGGCAGATGTGTGTTTTGTTTGGCTGGGAAGTCAACTTGCGGCACCTTTACATGATCTCTCCAACACTTTTAGAGCCCACCGATAAATTGTCTTTGATGCTAATTTGCTCAAGAATTCGCCATGCAAGTTTTAAAATTTTTTGATGTTCCTTTGTCATCATTCGGGCAGATTAGACCGACGGTGAGGTGCTGTAACCTTGCCCCAATACGGGCGAAAGCCAAAACGCCCCAATGCATGACTGCTGGAACCTTTGATCTCGTCGTATGTACGCAATGGTCAAAATACCTGCTTGTTTTGACAGTAATCAAGTAGGTAGTCAAGTCCTGTTGAATACACCTGCTGACCATGTAATTGTTTAAACCTGGATTGTTTACTTTAGGCCAGGGGATTATCATCACCTATTGCGCATTGGCGTCCCCACGCACACGCCTGCATTGGTGTGTATGTTCTGTTCACACGGATCACAGTAATCGCCAACATATGGAGAGTCGTGAAGGCTCTGACTGCTCATCATTATGTTGCCGTGCATGCAAAGAGACGTAATTTCAGTCCAATTAAAAAAGAAAAAATTAGCTTGTCCGCAGGACAAGTTGAATTTGAAAGTCACTTGTCCGAGAAGAGCTTTAGCTTGTCTCGGAACGTCAGATCATAGGAATTTTCACACCCTGCCTTACAATCAAGCGCTTGGACCCGAGCACTCAGACAGGCCGAGGTGACGGACATTTCCCGTACTTCTCAAAGGTATGGTCCGAGTGCCCAGACCCGAGTGCTCGGACTGGCCAAGGTTCCAAAATACCTGGACGGAAACCTTCAAACCACATGATTATCAAAATTCTACAGATGAACATGCACAATATGGACAACATTACTTCCATATGTATATAGGTGACAGGTTAGCTTATGGAGAGTTAAGAGTTCGGGCTGCGGAATAGGGTAATGACTACTAGGAAGTCGTTCTGGACACAAAGACACAAATACAAAGCCAAATGACCAGCTCTACTCCCAATTATTTCAGAGCTATCTGCAGATCAGAAATCAGCTATCTGGGTCTCCAAAGAGTCCCAGACCGCTGAGAAAAGATTTTCTGCAGAAGGGAAAGCGTGTGAAGCACTAGAACATTGAAGGTGAACAAAAGTTCACAGAGCTCCCAACTGGAATGAGCAAGCATGTAATGGCACCCAAAAGAGAAAAGATGACACAGGGAGCATGCGTACCGGGAGTCACCACGAGCTCCACAGGAACTGGGAGATGGGGCCACAGGACTGTCTGTTTTTCAGAATCAAGTGAGTCAAGCACAACTCAATTTCATGGGGGTTCGACCCAGACACAGAGGTCAAATGGTGGTCGAGAGATAACATTACAGAACTAATGCCCAGTTTTCAAGGTAACACATTGTCTCTCCCATTAATGTACATAAATTGAAATGTGGAAAGTTGAGAAATTTTGGCAATCAGTAATTTTACTATGAATTTGACTATTATACACAGAGCCGTAATGTAATATGTACCATATTTTTGGCATATGCTTGTGGTCCATATGCATGTATTATGTAAAATGACCTCCAAAATTGTCTGCATGTCATGGAAGTGACATGTTACTGCCAGCTAATGACAAGGTCATGGCTGACATGTTACTGTCACTCTATGGTGAAATCATGGATGGGGTGTTACTGTCACTCGATGATATCATGGATGGGGTGTTATTGTCACTCTATGATGAAATCATGGATGGGGTGTTACTGTCACTCGATGATATCATGGATGGGGTGTTATTGTCACTCAATGATGAAATCATGGATGGGGTGTTATTGACACTCAATGATGAAATCATGGATGGGTGTTACTGTCACTCAATGATGAGATCATGGATGGCATGTTAGTCCCACTCACTGTGAGATCAAGGATGGTGTTTCATTTTTCCTCAGTTTCTGCATGTATTTTTGGTCTCAAGTGGAGCCCTCAGCACAAAACTGCAGTCGACACACTACTTGCAATACATACATGTGCAGGATTCATCATAAATTTCTAAGCAGCATATTATTTTTTGGGAGTGGTTACTTTATTCTGCTATACTGTACTGGACGCCCTAATGGTCTCATCCTCACAAAGGTCACACCCCCAACTGTGGAGGGGGAATAAGACACTTCAAGGGTATGTGCGGAACAATAGTCGCCCCCTCCCCCCCCCCCCAAAAAAAATTTTTTTTAATAAAATGGTCTACGGGAATATCACCATGAAGAAGTATAACCAGGCTGCTCGTGACAAGGAATGATCAAAAAATCTGTGATTTTTTTAAAGCTGGTGAATAAAGTTAAAATGCAGGTAAATAAACTTAAAAACATCCACCTGTGTTGCCTTTTTATTCTGTCTTGGTATGTGAAAAGTGAACTGGAATCTCGCTCCTTACTTTCATGTTGAAACTGTCGTTTTGTGTCAGATTCTCGCTATCAGCGGGTAAATGCTATCATACGGCTACTTAAAAACATTATGAGTTATCAAACTTTGGTATTTGTTTTAAAATTTCGTCATTTGAATTTATTAAATCTCGCTGCAATAACATCGTGGATGATCCACATGTGTTTCCATTAGGGTGCCGCCATGACTAATCTCGTTTTCGAGACTCTCGCGAGGTTGCATAAAGAAGCTGTAAATCATTACAAGTGTGTCATGTGACTAACACATGGCAAACATGCATGCTTGTCTTATGAACACTGATCGAGCGTATTGCCCCAGTTTTTATGTCTGCATATTGAACTATAAACAAGAATACACAGATTATAGTAAGGGTAAGCCTATAGTTATACATTTTATTGCATTATTGAGACTTTTTGACGACAATCACAACTTTTAATCAATCAATCTTCCATGCATGTATACCGACAATGTAAACAAACATGGCCGCCGGTCTTTTCCATCCTCAAGACAAGTTGCTCCCAGGCTAAGTCCCCGGGAAATTTAGACTGTAGTCGGCATAATGATCGCGGGTATGGCTTTGAAAAAAAAATTTTTACCCCTCCAGCTGCGACGATTAGGGCGTCCAGTATGGTAAATCCAATTTCTGTCCTTAGAAACTCAAGTAGCCAGCAGTTTACAAAGTAGTAGCCAGCAAAGCCACCATCAGCTTGAACTTCAGAACACGGCATCTGTTTATCTGTACACATTTCATTAAGTAAGTGCAAAGCAATGCCCCCCTCCCCCCAAAAAACCCATCCCAGCATTTTGTGCATTGCCACTTGCTGTTATCACGAGTACTTCCTATAAATCTTAAATCTCCTTGGAAAAGTGATGTGCCAACATAAAAACACTAGCGATTCTCGTCATTATTTGTAACACAAGTCACTGAGTCCAACTGCTCAGAGAATTTTTTTTTTATATTGGTTTGAGATTATCAGGCCTTCATTTTGGAAATGAGCGCTGATCTGCTTGTTGCATTGTTTTATAACAATACAACCCCAGTGACACAGTAGCTGCTATGGTCTGTGTTATCACTGCATGCTGCTCTGTTCCCGTCAAAGGCAATATTTCTGATATGGACAATTCTGCCTAATAATAGATATATACATGATACAGTAGCATGCACATCTGCCATGGAGCAGATTTCTTCTTTTCTTTCTACTGGTTTCATATTATGTGACATGGTATCAGTAATGCCATGCATGCTCATCTGGGCCACACATGACCTGGCCACTGAGAAAAAAAAAAAAATCTTCAAAGCTCATTGTGGACTGCCAACCTGTTGTGCTACACACACCCATGATGGGGAATATTTACCTCCAACTTATAGGCCTTTAGGTGGTCTGAGCATGTGACAATACAGGAAGCCCCATACAGGCAGCTTGTACACTCACACAGCCCAGCACAAAATGGATTTTTGTCAGGCCTGCCAACAACTCCTGCATACTGCCACAGTGAACATCACATACCAATCATCCTGCAGCTTCTTTTTTTTTTTTTTTTTTTGAATTTAACCACAGCAAGCCATGTCATGATCAAGCACTCTGCCATGGAACTCAACACTGGCCACATCCAAGCACCTCCTTAAGATCAATATTTACAAACAAGTTTCCATTTGCTTTGTTTACTTATTTTGCTTTATACCAATTTTGAAGCAGATTACCCAGAAACATCTTACTGTATCATACAATATTACCTGCATCAAGACAACAATGAGATACTGTCACATAGGAGTATACATGTACATATCTTGATGTATGCTTTGATTTGAAGGCCTCAGGGGAGATTAGCATGCAAATGCTGAGTCACCCTCAATAGATAAAGTATATATATATATATATATATATATATATATATATATATATAAAACCTTCACCTGGGCTGACCGGTAAGCCCAATCTACTATAAGACACACCTATGATGATGATGATTAAATGAATGAATGAATGAATGAATGAATGAATGAATGAATGAATGAATAAATAAATAAATAAATAAATAAAGAGAGTTTTGTGATTAGTCTATCCTTGTGTGACCTAGTTACTTTCACCCCCAAGTAAGACCTAACCTAAGCTGAGTTGAGCTTCAGCTGCAGCTTGAATGCGGTCTATGCATAAGTTCACCTAGCGGGGAAACCCCAGTGGAGATTCCGATGTCAGAGCCAGGCCTGCACAGGTTTCTGGGTAATTTGCGGGCCACTCAGTATTACAGCACAGGCTACAGTGCTACTGAATACAGCAAGTAACGAGGAGTGAAACACGGACCATGATTTCATCAAAAACAGAATCTAGGGTGGCTGAAAAAGTATTTGAAAGACAAAGGAATATCAGTTGATGGAAGGAATAAAGCGGCACTTTTATTTTTTATATTTGTCAGTTTGACGTTTCTTTCTGGTGTCAACATTACAGCCCACTACACAGCGTCAGTGGTGGTTTACCATAATAATTCGCCTTGTCACTCAACATTCTAACTATCAATGCTTTTCGTACTCCCTCCGCCAACGATCTACAATGGTAAACTTTTTCCACCTCCGGTATTTGGTCCCTTTCCTGCTTTGCTGTTCATTTTGACACGAACAAGATTAGTGTCCGCCATCATGCATTATCATGACCACTTTAGAGAAGGTGCACAGCGCGCCATTTGGTAGCAAAAAATCCGCCCGCAAGCCTCACTTTCGTAATGGGACAACTGCCGGGGTTTTCCTGCTTGGTGAACTTATGCATGGACCGTATTGAGCTAAGAAGAGCAAAGCTAAGCCCAGCTCAACTTTGAGCTGATAGTACATGGATACATGTAACAGCAACCTAAACCTTTATGTTAGTGGTCTAGTTTTACTGACAGCCTGCCAAGGCACATTAAAACCATGGAGGTATTATACAGAAGGAAAGAGCACAGCCAGTTTACCCGATTCACCCTGGGGTGAATCGGGTAAATGATCCCTTTGTTCTCCCATTGTCCTGCATTAATTAGCTCAATCGAGATAAGCAATAAGCACCTGCACCCTTGCTTTGAAACCGTGGCCCTGTTCAGCCAGGCTTGTCGTGCAGGCACACAGCACACAGCAACTTCTAGCATCACTACTCTGGAACAGTAGGGCCTTATGATGCATAATGTTGTAAGCAGCCACCAATCATCTGTATGTGTTTGCAGTCAGTTTAAATCGCTAGCTTCCATCACGATGATTTGAATGGTGTCTGTTACATCGTCATACTCGTACTAGAACCCGAGATATTCAGAATGATAGTGTGAGGAAAATTTGCCAAAATAAAGATCTTCAGTAATCATCTTTCCGGACACTGCCAGTTTGTCAAAATACTACCACATTGTACACTGACTTCAGATCTTGCAACAGATGTAAACAGTTATTTCTTGGCATGATTTGGCCCCCTAGAAAAACGCCGTCCAAATAGGGGGGGGGGGAAATTCAATTTCTCCAAGACAGGTGTCTTAATATAGCAAATATGTCCCAATGTAAAGTATGGGCAATTTTGCTTGAATGAAAATCCATATAAATGAATAATCCGGGTGCAACCAGTTCATCCAAATAACGGCAAAATGTACTCTAATTTGAGATCTTGCCATGGATGTAAACTGCCATTTCTTGGTGTCATTTGACCAGGTAGAAAATCAACCTTGAAACTGGGAGGAAATCCAGTTTCTCCCAAGATGGACAGCTTATCTCCTATGGGCATTTTAGCTTGAATAAAGATCAGTATAATGAAATATCCAGACATGAACAGATTGTCAAAATACCACCAAAATGTACCATGAAGTACGATCTTGCCATGGATGTCAACAATTATTTTGTAGCATGATTTGGCCCGGAAGAAAATCAGCCTTGAAATAAGTGAATCTTGTCACCCAGCTCCTCTGAGATTACTGAAAGGTCTAAAATACCTTGGAGATTATTGAAAGGTCTAAAATACTGATGAATGCCAAGCACTAAAAGCCTCTTTGTAATGCCCCCCCCCCCCCCCATAAAACTTTGCAGTTTCAGGGCTTGAACCTTTGAGGTGGCTGGCATGCTCTCTCCTTCTGTATAATACCTCCATGTTTATAACCAAGTTTAAAAAGGTTACGAGGATCTGGTCTACAGTTTTGGAGAAAATTACATTTAACATACATGTTCACAAGTATTCCTATATTAACCATGCCATTAATTGTCACATAATTTTCCAAATTTGTTAAAATCAGGAAATTAGGGATGCTACTGAATGTACATGTAGGGTGGAGATTGAGTCAAGCTACATTTCTACCAAGTTTGAAGAGCATGTGGTTTGACAGAAGTTAAAAAATACAAAAGACCAAAAAAAAAAAAAAACATTAAAAAAGATGACCCTGACAGTCACACTCAGCTGGCCTTGCTTGCACAAAACCAAGCAGTCCTGTGACCTTTGAAACTAGTTCAAGGTCTCTTTTCTTGAAGACTGTCAGGCACAAATATCAGTCCTTCCTCCCCAGTCAGTCCTAGCTCAGCTAGTCTTCATTATCAAGGGAATTATAAATTCATGAATACGACCTAGGGAATGAAGTCAAGGTCACTCATATACTTTAAAAATCTGGTCCACATAGAGGTCCACCAGCGTAAAAGTCAAATAGTTCTCAAATTATCATTGGGAGAATGACTGGTTTGCATTGTGATTGGCTGAAAATACGATGGCTGCCACATGACAGCCCCTTAACGCACGTCTTTCGGTGTTCAAATTTAATTTTCTATCACTTTTTATCACGCTCTCCACCTTTTCTAGATGACTAATACAATAATATTAATTATCTGTGCATATTGCATTTATAGTTGCGAAAATTCTTGAATCACCTCAGTGGATGTGCGGCCGTCACACTGTTTACAAAACTATCCTGTTAACCGGAAGTTCAGTGATTGACAGGTGGCCGGGTTAAAGGAATGTTACGAAAAGCGATAAAAAATTATATAAATTAGTTTTTAAAGCCAGTTTCACAAATATAGTCTAACAGACTAGCCATTTCACTATTCGGTAGGGTGGTCACTTGGTTGTGGGAAATTTTCTCTGTCTAGTCTCTGCTTAATGGTACGTTGATATAGGAAAGTATTTCATGGGTTATGTTCAACCCAAGTAAATGTGACTATAGCCTGCTACAAGGGTGTTAAAATGCAACAATCAAGTGGAACATTTCAATAAATCATTGCATGCATTTACTTGAAAGATTTTACTCACACATCAACTGACTATGCACAAAAACTCCATCTGCAAGTATACTTTCAATGTAGGGTACTTAATGTACTTATTTATTAATCATACCCTGAATTCTGTTGGATGCTGAGCAATGTAATGAATTTTGAAGATTCAAAATGAGTCTGTGCAGACTATTTTAACTGGAAGTTTCACCATCTATCCATACCTAATACATACAGCATGGCGTTATCGCAATGTAATGTTTATTTGACCTAAAATTACATCAACAATCACTAGGAACCCAGAAAATGTCTAAAATGAAAGTTTGAGTGCAAATAAGGTCTAACTTTCTCTTACCCAATTCTGGAAAGACACAGTAAGATGCTTTTCTCATGGTGCCAGACAAGGAGAAAGTGGTAAGAGGGAGTAAGATGTACTGACGGCAGGGCTAGAGGTAATTAAATTTGGCAAGAGGTAGTAAGACATGCTTGTTATGTAACAGGATGTGAGGAGAAAGTCAAATACTTGGCACTATGAAAATAAGATGCAGTAAGGTGTTCTTGGGGTACTTCACAGAGATTGCTTATCACAAAGAGGCTACTGTGTAGCCACCTTGCTTATCAACAGGTTTGAACTCTGCTGGATGACTGAGTAGGTCAATATTAGAATGTAATTAGCAAACACATGTGTTTTAATGACACTGCAGGTCAAGTAAAGAAAGTACATCTTATATCAGTATCCATCCTCATCACATATTCATTTTGCAAAATTCATGAAGCTATATTTTTTATGCCTGTGGATTTCGGCATTTGAATTACAAGTATGCTCAACTTGATAAATTTTCACATGGGTGTATATAAAGATACCATAGACAGTTTTGCTTCCTGTTGCATGCATTATAAAAAAGATAGACAATCTATGTTGCATATGACCTCATATAGGGTTTACAAGTTCATTCATCCAACACCTTTGTCATCTGAACTGGGCTAAAACAATGTATGCCCACTCAAGCATATGTATTAGAAGATCAGAAGTGATATAAACACTGACATCTTGGTGGTAGCTCAATTTGTGCAGATGTTATTGCATCTGCAAGGGTAACAGACATCTATCTATCTATCTATCTATCTATCTATCTATCTATCTATCTATCTATCTATCTATCTATCTATCTATCTATCTATCTATCTATCTATCTATCTATCTATCTATCTATCTATCTATCTATCTATCTATCTATCTATCTATCTATCTATCTATCTATCTATCTATCTATCTATCTATCTATCTATCTATCTATCTATCTATCTATCTATCTATCTATCTATCTATCTATCTATCTATCTATCTATCTATCTATCTATCTACCTACCTACCTACCTACCTACCTACCTACCTACCTACCTACCTACCTACCTACCTACCTACCTACCTACCTACCTACCTACCTACCTACCTACCTACCTACCTACCTACCTACCTATCCTATATCTATCTATCTATCTATGTCGCTTATTGTGTCCCTATGTAAATGTGGGTACATCACAGTTGATAGTAGGTATGAGTGGTAAATTGACTTATTATGTCTCAGTGCAAACCCAGACTCTTTCTGTCTGTCTGTCTGTCTTTCTTTCTGAGTGTCTTTCTTTTCCTCCTTGTTGTTACTGTTGATAGTTGGTGTAAATTATTTAATGGTACGTACAGTGGTTTCAACCATGCAGGAAGAATTTCTTCCTCCATGTATTTAACCCTAGATGAGATCAGGAATACTGAGATATTACTGGTCTCAGTTTTAACTACTGTATGTTAGTCTTGTGTTTCCAGAGGCAACCCCATAGTCTCTGTCCCTTTATGTTGTAGGTGCAATTCCAGAAGAAGTAAAAATAGGCAGGTAGACTTCAAAGGCTGGACTCACACAAAGTGATAATAACTATAAGGGGGCCATGAAACTGACCCCTTCTACCCTAAGAATGTCCAGTCAAACCTTATAATGACACTCAGATATACGACATATTCAATATATTGATACAAATTTTCATGGAAAAATGTCTATTTTCTTTGTTATTTGACTCATTTATCTGACACATTTCTTGGGGAACAGATGGTGTCATTATAACACATTTTCACTGTATTAAGCAATATGGTTAGAGTGAAATCAATATGAAGTAAGAAGACTGAATTTCATTGGGGGGAATTCATAAACAGCAGGTCTACTTACTTTGGTATTAATATTTTCAAGACTGCTTTGACACTGTGATTATTATTTCCATCACATTAGTCTGCTTCATATGAAAGATACCTATTTGATGATGTAGAATCTATGTTGGTCCGGATGAGTATTAGTCTTGAACAATCCTACATCTTTTTTTTTCTTTTATTCTTGTTGGTCACTCTGGCCCCTAGGGAAAGAGTCGATCTACAGCTATACTGGGTCAATAGGCAAATGAAGTCAGTTTGGTCTGTGTTAAGCCATGTAAATTTAGTAAAACCTATTCCTAGACACACTGAGCACAATGCAGTTATCCACACCAATATATAATTTCCTTTTCTTCTTAAATGTTAATATACTTATCTTTGTTGGGCATATATCCACACAGGGTACTTTTTGGCAGCCCCAAGAGAGTTAACTACTGTATACTCATATTACTATACTGCATAACCCTGGTCTCACACATTATGATGTGATAACAAGATTGCCATAATGAATCTCAACACAATGTACTTATCAAGGCAGGTTTCGTGTGGATCAGCTGCAAACTTTGTGTTGTCTAGGTTTTGTCTACTCCACAAGTGTCACAGAGATAACACAGAACTTGGTCTGCTTTGCAGGCAGCAAGGCAGGCACAATCAATCAATCAAAACATACTGTAAACACCCCCCCCCCTCCTTCATTCATTTTAAAACTCCATCTGCAAGTTGCTAAAGATTACAGTTTGCATACACTTAACCCTAGTACTGCTAAATGTTTTTTTTTTAATCTGCGTTTTGGACCGTATAAACACGGGCCCCACAGCACTAGGGTTGAGTTGCTCATGACTATGCAATCAAGTTGAGTTAAGCTAACATTGAGTGAAAGCAGGCAGGTGAATTCTGTAATTCACCTCCCTACCCTGGTGAGAGAACAAAACAAAAACAAAACAAGACAAAACAAAAACAAAAAACAAAACAAAACAAAACAAAACAAAACAAAAAAAAAACAGGAAAAACCCTACAGATATTAAGTTTAAATATGTCATGATTGATATATGTACTAATGTATGCATGAAATAGTATGTATCACAGATTTGTGCACAAGTTGCCAGCTATGCTGGACGTTCAAGTGTCTGCAGTTTCCTTGGAGGGTTGATAAAAATAGACTGACCTAAAAGGGGACCCCCAGCAGGAAAATGACAATAACCCACAAGTGCAGACAAGTGGCAAGATTACATCATAATGTGTGTGGAACTAGGATCATGCAGTATAGTAATATGAGTATACATTTAGTTAACACTCTTGGGACCCCCAGAAAGTACCCAGTGTGGACAGGTGGGAAGAGAGCAAATGTACATGCCTGCCTTTACATGTATCTGGGTCAATGTTTGCATTGTTGCAGGTGGAAGAGGGCCTGGCATGTCCCAAGTAGGCAATCATCTGGGATTAAGATTGTAGTGCAATTAAGTGTGTATATGCATGTTAAGTTGTGTTGTTTCATCACCTACACTTCCCGGTTGCTAGTCAAGAAGTTGGCCGCACAAAATGCAGAACTAAGTCATGTACAAAGCCAAGTAACAGTTTGCGAAACTCCATGCATATTAAGTCTAACCTGGGGGTGGGGGATGGAGGGTTGCCTGCAAAGCAGACTCTGTTTTTTATGTTCTTATTTTTATGTTCATCTTTGCTGGAGGTAGAAGGCCCGCTTTGCAGACAAGTTTTTATTTTTCATTTTTTTGACAAATGAATTGAATTTTGTCCCCCACCCCACCCCACCCCAGTTGATGAGCTCACATGATCATTGACCATCTCTTGACTTAAATGATCATGTGCAGTGACCTAATACTTCAGTACATTTTGTTGTGTTCGTATGTAAAACTGCTGCCAAACAGACCAATTTCTGTGATTCTCCACACCACTTCTGAAGTAGAGATAATACAGAGCTTGGCGATTTGCTTTTGAGCCAAGTATGGATGCTCAAGCAAGAAAATTATGATCTACTGTAAATGTGTTTGATTTGCATGGTATTAAATTGCGTAAAATTTAAAAATATATTTGAGAGAGAGAGAGAGAGAGAGAGAGAGAGAGAGAGAGAGAGAGAGAGAGAGTTTACTCATACATTGAAACCTCTCTACAGTGGGCACCGTTGGGACCACGGAAAAGTGCCCACTACTGAGAGGGTCAGCCCTTCTGGGCAGTATGGATGAGTATATGTGCATGTACTTGTACATTATGCACATGAACATGTACAGTGTGTACATAGTATAATTCAGGGGGATGTGTATACATGCAAACTGTCTTTGTTCCTTTATTGCATAAAAAAAATTTAACAGATGCTGTCACAAAACTACATGTTCATGTCCCCGTGAACTAAGACAATTAAGCGCTAAACTGTCTCAGTATTGGCTATGAAGAACAGGCTTCATCTCACTGGTTACAAGAAAATAGACATAAAAGTGTCCACTGAGATGACACAAATCAACTCACTGTTTCAAAATTCACAAAGTTGTGAAAACAGTCATTGAGGACTGGAAGACCATACTTTGATGGGTCTAGCCAACTCAGCACTGTATGAAAGTCCAGTGCCTGTACCCTCCCCCCTCCCCCTTTGGGACTGATAAGCCTAGCAGACTCATTGCCTCAGGCAAAAACAGACCAGCTGGGACATCAGTCTCATGGTGCACTGACTGCTCTGTCCAGCATTGTAGTGGGAACTACATGTATAGCCTGCCTGGTACATATAGCAACATGGAGCAGACCTGTTCCTGCATGAACAGAACGAGATTCTCTGTATTTTATTGAGAACCTCACACAGTTGTTGGTGACCCCCCCCCCCCCATTTGCAACTAGACCCAAACCTTTCAAATCATACACCTAGCATGCTTGGATAGAAGGCTGCCTGTTAGACAGGTTCAAGCTAATTTATTATGAATGCAAAATGGTTGCCTAGCACCATGGAGATAAATGCAGCTGTAACCAGCAGTAGAAGCCCTGTATGTGTTCTGTTGGGAAATTCAGTGAATTTAGCATACATTAAAATTCCCAAATTTTTGTTTGCATGCGACTGGATTTGCCACATCTCTCAAACCATACATGTTTAAGTTGGAACTTTGTGTCTATCTGCATTAGTTTGGAAGATACGGAGCTTTTAAAATTTTAATTGCCCCTTACTTACATAAATTTAAACATCATGACTATCCCATGCCAGATGCTCAATTTCACTGGTAGGTCAGTCACTATGGCAAGTTTGGTGATTTTTGGAGTAATGGTGTCGGAGAATAACTCTGGATAAATTTGGTCATGAAGAAAAAAACGAAAAGAAAGAACAAAAGAGAGAAAGAGCGAAAGAAAGAAAGAAAGAAAGAAAGAAAGAAAGAAAGAAAGAAAGAAAGAAAGTTTGGGTTTGCACCCGTGACTCAATTTACCACTCATACCTACTATCAACTGTGATGGACCCATGGTTACATAGGGACACAATCAGCCATATACGTACGTATGTACGTGTGTGTGTGTGTGTGTGTGTGTGCGTGTGTGTGTGTGTGTGTGTGTGTGTGTGTGTGTGTGTGTACACATATATATTGCCATCACCATGTCTGTCAATCTGTCTGTTACCCTTGCAGATGCAATAACTTCAGCACAAATTGAACTACCACCAAGAAGTCAGTGTATATATCACTTCTGATCTTCTGAATCTAATATATATGCTTGAGTTTGTACACACTGTTTTAGCCCAGTTCACATGACAAAAGTTTTGGATGAATGAATTTGTAATCCCTACATGAGGTCACATGCAACATAAACAGTCTATCTATGCATGCAACAGGAAACAAAACTGTCTATGGTATCTTTATGCACCTATGTGAAAATTAGTCAAATTGAGCATACATGTAATTCAATTACTAACATCCACAGGCATAAAAAAAATATAGCTTCATGAATTTGGCAAAATGAATCATGGATATAAGATGAGGATGCATACTTATGTGCAATGTGTTTTCTTAACTGGACCTGCAGTATCTTAATCTTAAATCTGTGCTTAATGCACATATGTTTGCTAATTACATTCTAATTGACCTACTCAGCCATCCAGCAGAGTTCAAACCTGTTGATAAGCAATCTCTGTGAAGTATCCCAAGAACACCTTACTGCATCTTACTTTCATAGTGCCAAGTATTTGACTTTCTCCTCACATCCTGTTACATTACAAGCATGTCTTACTACCTCTTGCCAAATTTAATTACCTCTAGCCCTGTCTTCAGTACATCTTACTCCCTCTTACCACTTTCTCCTTGTCTGGCACCATGAGGAAAGCATCTTTCTTTATCTTACCAGAATTGGGTAAGAGAAAGTTAGACCTTATTTGCTCTCAAACTTTCCATTAAGACATTTTCTGGGCTCCTAGTGAATGGACATGCACGGTCTTTGGGCCAATATTGGACCTTCTCCCAAGCATGTCTGTAACACAATATGCATCACATACAATGTACCTGTATTTCCATTCTCTTGTTATGATAAAATTCTAACCTTTGATATACTTAGAAATATCTGCCCATAAATATGATAAAGTCATACGACCCTCAGCTTAACTTTATACTGTATATATGGGCATCATGGTTGACCACCTTTAGAAACACAGTTCATCATGTCACATTTTTACTTAGAGGTTGAGCCCTCAACACCCACAAATATACATATCATACCTGATACAAGGAGTATAGGTATTCCTTGTCTCTAATCCTAACTGACCCTAGAGAAAAGTGTGAATCATCAGCTCCTTCGCATACAATGTACCTGTATTTCCATTCTTTTGTTATGATAAAATTCTAACCTATGATATACACAGAAATATCTGCCCATATATGATAAGTCATTTGACCCTCACCTTAACTATATACTGTATGTATGGGAATTGTGGTCCACCACTTTTACCACTTAAAAGTCAGGGTTCATGTCCTTCAGACCAGATCTTCTACTAGGAAGTGAAGTAAATAGCAATCTCTGACTCCACCTACAAACTGCTTAAATGTGTACTAACTGACACATTATGTCTAGGGGTAACCAGAATTCAATTTCAAAGCAATAAGCCAGGCAGTTTAAGAGAACAATATTTTTTCAAGATTTTGCCAAAAAATAAACATATTCACTTAAAAAAAAATTAAAATGCAATCAGAGATTGCTGGATCCATGCCCTCTTACCATGACCCAGTTACTTGACCTAATGACCTACTTTTGTTCCATGACACACCATTGGGTCAAGATATGTGTGTGCATGAAGTTTCATGAAACCAACTTAATGAGTAAAGGGAGTACAGTCCCGACACAATTTTACTAGGATATATACTAGTGACCGAGATATTTGACCTAGTTTCAGTGCTAGAAATAGCCAGTGACCCGGTGGCCAAATACCACCAAAAAGCTGGCTGGGCCACCTTATTTTGTAAGAAACTGATGATTAGTGGCCCAAATATTTCAGATGGAACAATTGATAATAATACAAAGGTGCCTTGAAATTTTTTTTTTTTGGGGGGGGGGGGCGGCACCAGCCCTCCAGGGCGAGTTTCTAGCTCCGAGTTTTATTTCATGACACATCTTTGGGTCAAGATATATGCATCTGTGAAGTTTCATGAAACTAAGTTAAAGATTAAAGGAATCATAGCCCGGACATGATTTTACAAGGATATGCCACTGTGACCCAGATACTTGATCTAATGACCTACTTTTACACATAACACACTCTTCTTCTAGATACAGAGGTGTGTAAAGTTTCATGATTCTAAAATAAAGGGCAACACAATTACAGCCCAGACATCTAGTGCAATGTAGCTTTACACAATCGTATCACTGTGACCCAGATACTTGACCTAGTGACCTAGTTTTGTTTTATGACACACCTTTGGGTCAAGAAATGTCTGTGTCAAGTTGCATGAAACTAAGTTAAATAGTCAAGGAATTACAGCCTGGACATAATTCTACAAGGATATGTCAGTGACCCAGATACATGACTTAGTGACCTACTTTTGGTACATGACACACCCTTATGTGCATATGCCTTTGTGTAAAGTTTCATTTAAAATAAATTGAAGGACAATGAATTATAGCCCAGACATGAATAGCAGATGGGAAAAGTGACTACTATATGGAATATCACCACCTACTGAACAACTCTGTTGAACCATTCCACGAGGTGCATTTTCCAAAAGTTTCAGCACAATCTGAGGGTCAGTTTTGGAAAAGACAAAAATAGTGAAATCCCACAAGTATTTCTTCAAAAATATAAAACAAGAGGACTGGACTGTGACAGTCCTGTGCTCAGCTGACCTACCAGGATATAAGATAGTATGTCACATTTGCTGCTTTTGTATTATACAGTGACAAAGATAATATATACGTACACCCTTACCAACTTGTTCTAATGTTGATAATTTGTTGAAAGTCAGAAAATGACAGCACCACCATGTTGTGAATAAAAAAAAACTTGGTGAAGATGAAGTCCAGATACATTCAAGAAAAGCTGACATGCACTTTGGGTGAAGGAGTCAAAAAAGTGAAATGGAACAAAACTTGTGAGACAAGAGGCCCATGGGCCTAGTGCTCCACTGAATGTAATGTATATCAATAATATAAAGACTGGAACCAAAACAAGAGCAGGTTGGGTAAACTGAATGTATTTATTGTTTGATTGATAATGCAAGGTTCAAGTAAAATATTGATCTGGAGAATATATTCTCTGCTCCATTGATGTCCAAGCTATGCCCTACCACCAAATCATTTCTCCCAACTTGACAAGCCTGGTGACCTATGAATAGCAGGTCACAGTCATCTGTATTAACATAATCACACAAAATGTCAACCTCTTTGAGACAAATCTTTCTCTCGAGTGCATCTGCAATGATTTTTAAAAAGTGACCATGTGACATTGAAAATAGGTCAAGGTCACCCATCTACAATCCCAACCTAGTTCATATTATGTTACATAATCATGCAAAATTTCAACCTCCTAAGTCAAATCTTTCAGAGTTGTTGCGTCCGCATCAATTTGAGATGCCCATGTGACCTTAAAAAATATGTCAAGGTCACCCATCTGGAATCCAAAGCAAGCTTTTATATAGAACATCTTCACAAAAAAATTGAACTTCCCAAGTCAAATCTTTCTTGAGTTAACGCGTCTGCACATTGATTTTAGACGAAATGCCCATGTGACATTGAAAAATAGGTCAAGGTCATGCATCTGCAGTCCCAAGCAAGGTTTTATATACGAACATCTTCACAAAAAATTTCAATTTCTTAAGTCAAATCTTTCTTGAGTTATTGCGTCCGCAACGCATGCAACAATGTGTTGAAGAAGAAGGAGGAGGAGGAGGAGGAGGAGGAGGAGGAGGAGGAGGAGGAGGAGGAGGAGGAGGAGGAGGAGGAGGAGGAGGAGGAGGAGGAGGAGGAGGAGGAGGAGGAGGAGGAGGAGGAGGAGGAGGAGAAGAAGAAGAAGAAGAAGAAGAAGAAGAAGAAGACGCAAAAACAATATGTCCCCCGTTGCTTGGGGAGACATAACAATTGCAGCATCACCTGTTGTGAAGAAGAAGAAGAAGAAGAAGAAGAAGAAGAAGAAGAAGAAGAAGAAGAAGAAGAAGAAGAAGAAGAAGAAGAAGAAGACGCAAAAACAATATGTCCCCCGTTGCTTGGGGAGACATAACAATTGCAGCATCACCTGTTCAACATTTGAATTAAGGTAGGGGGGGAGGGGGGTCCCAGATGTATCTCTGTGCAATTTTAAAGCATTTGGCCAAGCTGTTTCAGAGAAGATAATAAGGTATGACAAAACAAGGCCTAAAGTGGGTCACTCATTTATGTAATCTGACCGGTTTCGCTGTTTACGCAGCTCATCAGAGACTGGTCTAACAGCAGGTGGGGCACGCTTAATATACCAGGGAGTAACTCACGTAACTAACATTATGGTGTGTATTGTACACTATTTTAAGTACTGAAGTGTATTATGGTAGTTGGTTTGAAAAAAAAAATGTTTCAGAGAAGATTTCCACAAAAATTAACCAAAAAAATAATAAAAATTCTAAAAATCACTGAAGCATGACCATTTGAACAAAATGGTAGAGACCCATCCAAGGTATATCCCCTTCAAGTTTGAAGTGAATATGGTTGACGGTTTTGGAGAAGAGGGGCAAAATGTTTATTTCCATTGTAATTGCCAATGACTTGCAAAGTATTCAATAGGAATGCATGCATTAACCAACGGGTACCCAAATTAAAAAATTTGTTAAAAATCAGGGATCAAGAGTATCACTTCTTAGTGAACAAGTTTGTTCAGCCCTCCAACAAGGTACATATCAACTTAGTTTCAGAACAATAAGAGTGAAGTTTTGGAGAAAAGGTTGAAAATATCATTATGACACCAAAAAATTGTCAAAACATTGAACAAAATGCCAGCATTACTTGCTGAACAAGTTAAGATGTGGAGGTCAGCAGTCTATGTGTCCCTATGCAATTTGCTTTGTGGGGTTTCAATGAAGATTTTTTAAGATTTTGCAAAAAAATGAACAAAAAAAAATCATAAAATATCAAAAATTCACAGGCATCTGACTATTTGACCAGTTTGGCAGAGAGGTACCCAAGCTATCCTTAGACCATCCCTAAGTTTAAAGTGAATCTGGCCAGTGGTTTTGGAGAAGAGGAAAAGGTGAATTGTGGACAGATGGACACACAACAGATGACTAGCAGGTCAGGTGTGCTAAATATCATTTCCGGAAATGTATTTCCTCCATGACCTTGAGAAATCCACATTATATCAAACTTTCACATGCTACATATTTGTGGTATGTCTGGAATCATTTGTCTAACTTTTTATCAACATATTGAATTTCGTGTCCTTTTCTTAAGTGCTCAGGGCCATGAGTAGGAAAAACTTGTTTATCAGCTCACCCTCGTAAAATAAAATCTACCTACCTATCTGCTTAAAATGCCTTTAAGATGTAGGCCAAGGTCACACAATATATTACAAAATCCAACCACTGATTGGACCATGCATATTTTTTGTAAATATTGCAGTTCCATCATAACTTATTAGCAAATAATGAATTAAATGTGCTTTGACACCAATGATGTAAGTTCCGATAATTACAACCAGTGATGCCACAATGACTCCATATGTCAAAAACTTGTGTACCATTTTCCTGTAATGGTATATGGATGTATGAACACAACATGTAATGCCATTACAAACAAAAAATCATTTCATGAAAGGCATTTCTCTGTGACCTTGAGAAAGTAGGTCAAGTTCATCCACATTATGCAATATCAAATTCTATATATGATAAATATTTTTGGTATATTTGGTGTTCTTAGACTGATACTTCCTCAACATATTAAATTTATAGTCCCTTTCTATAGTGCTTAATGACCTTCAAAAATAGGTCAAGGCCTCTCATAATTTTACAAAATTTGTCTACTGACCTAACATATAAATGGCATATGTTTAGCAGTCCTATATCAATTTATAAGAATTTCAGAAATTTTTAAAAGTAATAACTCATATTTCCTGCTCACCTATAGATGGCACCACTAGTAGTGTTCAGGTTTGATATGACCTCCAGAATATCTGAACCAAATTTCATGTTGAGACATTGAAAATCAAACACACCAGAGCACTTGCATTTTTTTCACTTTTGGCACTTGTATCACATAATCCACTTAGTGGCACTACCAATAACAGAAGGAACCTAGATTTTCATTAATATAATATCTCCACAAAAAAATTCAATTGACCACCTGTTGGAACAAATCAAGGTCTTAGAGTACCCAGAAGTGTCCCTATGCAATTTCAAAGCAATTGGCCAAGCGATTTCAGAGAAGATTTTTAAAGATTTTGCCAAAATTGAACAAAAAATTCATTTAAAAAACTGATTCACAAAGTCAAAAATGTAAATTGTTGATGGGTGTACAACAGACGACTGACCATCCTATAAGCTCAGCTGTCTGACAAGTCAGCTGGACTAAAAACTGTCAGTAGCACCTGTTCATTTAATTTGAGTCTAAGGGTCTCCAGAGGTATCCCTATACAATTTCAAAGCAATTGGCCTGGCAGTTTTTGAAAAAAAATAAAGATATTTAAGATTTGCCAAATAAACTTAACAAAACAAAAATACTGTGACAGTCCTATGCTCAGCTGATCTTACACTCGTATACAAACTGAAGCGGTCCTGTAAACTACCGTTAACATGTACATATCCCACAACCAATTTTTTCTAATTTTGATTATTCGTTTAAAATCAGAAAATGAAAGCACCCCCATGTTGTGGACAATTTGGCAGAGATTAAGTACATGTACATTTCCAATAAGTTTGAAGAGGATCCCGCTTACAGTTTGGAACAAAGAGTCAAGCAAAGCAAAAATGCATAATATTAAAAAAGAAACAGCAATAAAGCATTACAGCACCATCTGTTGAAAAAATTAAGGTGTGGGGGTCCCCAGATGTGTTCCTATGCAATTTAAAAGCAATTGGCTGACAGGTTTTAGAGAAGGTTTTTTTCACATTTTACTAGAAAATGAACAAAACAAATCATAATTTTTTTTTTTTTAAAAATGAACTAGAGCACTGTGATTGCACAGAATCACTGGGACGCCTCCCAATTGCCCCCGTTCATTCCACCTTTAAACTACCAACACACTGCTCTTCAATGTCAGACAAAAGGGTATATTCATCCAGGCATTTTCCAGATATCAGGGTTTAAAAAAAGCGCACATGCACAATTAAAAGGTCATAGTGACGAGTAAATAGATGATGGTGACCTCAAATCTTAATCACATATTCTATGCCAAATGTGAGAAATATTCATCCAGGCATTTTGAAGATATCATGGTAACAAAGATGGACAGTAATAGGTCACAGTATGCTGTAATACGTCACAGTGAAATCAAATTCTAATGCTAAAGGGGGTTTGGGTATGAATCTATGTATCAAATTGTATAATTGCATTTTGAAGATATGGCTCTAACAAAGCTCATATGGACAGCAAATAGTTCATGCTAAGCTGTCACTAGGTGGCCGTGACCTCATTATCTTAACACCTATTGGGTCTAAAAAAGCATGTGTGTGTCAAATTTTATATAAATCCATCTGGGCATTTTGGAGATGTAGTGCTTACAATGCTCAGGTAGACAGTAAATAGGTCACAGTAAGTGGGAATTAGGTCACACTGACCTCAAATTCTAATCAGCTAGTGGAAGTCCAAGAATACATCGGTGTGCCAAATTTTAGAAAAAATCTGTCCACGCATTTTGAAGATATTGCACTAACAAAGTTCAAATGGACAGTAAATAGGTCATGGTAAACAGGTCACAGTGGCCTCAAAATCTATTCAGCTAATGAGTGTCAAGAAATGCATCTGTGTACCAAATTTGAGAAAAATCCATCCCAGCCTTATGAAGAAATTGTGCTAACAAAGCTCAGACAGGCAGTCAATAGGTCACAGTGAGCTGTAAATAGAACACAATGACCTCAAAATTTAATCAGGTCATGGGAGTGCAGGAATACATCTGTGTATCAAATTTGAGAAAATCCATTCCGGGGATTTGAAGATATCACGCTAACAAAGGTGGAGGGACCAAAGGTGGGATGGACAATTGACGGACAACCCGAAAACATAATGCCTGGAGTATGATAATTTGGACAAATTTGGTAGAGACTAATCTAAGGCACAACCCCACCAAGCTAGAAGTGAATCTGGTTGATGGTTTTGGAAAAGTTGAAAATGTGAATTACCATTGCAATAGCCAATGACTGACACAGTGATCAATAAGAATGCAATGGGTGTGATATTAACTCACAAGTACCCGAATTTAAAAATTTGTTAAAAATCAGGGATCCAGAGTATTCATTGGCTTCATTGATGAGCTCAAATTCTTCTGAGTAATTTTCACAGTTGAATCCACCTAAATTAAACTAACTTATAATCTTTCATGAAGGAAAATATAGTTTTAGTCGGATATATAATGCAATTTGTCCTCAGTTTTATGTTTTAACCTTTACCAGTTCAACTATGTTCCAATCAAGCCATTTCCAAGTATGATCTTGGCTCTGACATGAACATGAAGGTGATGGAGAAGGTCTTTCAGTCCAGCTCACTGATACTAGTATGTCCCCTGGTGATCACAACCTGCCATGTTACACTAGCCAAAACCTATTTGGATTTTATTTCCACAAATAAGACATGCCTTCGATCGTGTGTCAATGACAGTAAGAGCACACCACACACTGACCACCACAAAGTGCAAGCAATACACCTTACACAATCCTCATCAACATCGTTTTCTCAAACAACTCAACACTTTTTAAAGTACAATAAAAGTCAGACATGCAGGAAATAAACACTAGAAGATATGATATACACATATATATATAAATATATATATATATATATATATATATATATATATATATATATATATATATATATATATATATATATATATATATATGTGTAAATACAGCCCTGGTTATCGTTCATGTTTAATGGGTTAATGTGAGAGCAATGGGTGTGATATTTTAGGAAGAATAATGTCAAAATGAGGCTTGATATCAAGCATATGTGCTTTTTTCCTGTTTACCCAACAACAGATAAGAAATCACTCTCAAAATAATTGCTAGAAACTTTTCTCCACAATAACCAGTAAAAGATATAAGAAGGTTCCCTTATTAGGATAAACATCACCCTGAAAATGGCTGCTGAAAGGTGACAGAGAGTGCTAAATTCTATTGGCAACAGAATTTGGAGCATCTCTTTGAGAAAAGTTATGACAGCACTGCACCAAAAAACCAGAAAACTGGGCCTCACTTTGTGGATGTAGATGAAATAGATCCTAAAAATTTGGTGGAGGAGCAGAAGAATGAAAACACAAGAAGGAAGACTGGCAGATGTCAAACTTCACAGATGTGTACAGAACAAGAAAAATGGATTAACAGGCAATCAGAAATTACTGGTTCCATACGTCCCTCGCCTCATTTATAACCTTACTCATCACAGGTTTCATTTTGGAATGACTGTAGTAAATAAAAATAGGCCATCAACAAGACCCAGACACTTGACCTACTGACCTACTTTTAAGTATGACCTACTCTTGTGTCCAGATACACAGGTGTGTAAAGTTTCAGGATTCTAAGTAAAAGGACAACAGAATTACAATTTGGGCATGAAGTGTTATGTAATTTTATAATAAATGTATCACCATGACCCAGGTAATTGACCTAATGACCTACTTTTGTTTCATGACTCACCTTTAGGTCAAGATATGTGTGTGTCAAGTTTCATGAAACTAATTTAAATAGTACAGGAATAATTATAGCCCAGACACAATTTTACAAGGATATGTCACTGTGACCCACACTTGCTCTAGTGACCTACTTTTGGTACGTGACACAGTTTTATGTCCACATACACCTGTGTGTAAAGTTTAATATTCTAAGTTGAAGGGCAAGCAAACTATAGCCCGGACACAAATAGCAGAGGACCAGATGCTTGACCTTGTGATTTACTTTTGTTTCACGACACATCTTTTGGTCAAGACGTGTGTGTGAAGTTTCATTCAGCTAGTTAACAAGTTAACGAGTATTGCAGAGCAATACACAGTCCCCCGCTCGTCGCCCACGAGGTTGAATGGACTACTATATAGGGGTGTGACCTAGATGAAAAAAAATATTAAAAGTATGGCACATTCTTAGATTAAGCTTCACATTTGTGTAAAATTTCATTAATCTAAGTAAAAGGACAAAAAAGTTATGGCCCGGACAAGATTTTGAATGGATTTCACAGTGACCTAGATATTTGACCTAGTGACCTACTTTTGCCATGTGACACAACAACTCCCCAGGTAGTATTAAAATAATAAATTTGGTAGCTGTAGGTATTATAGTAAGGGAAATATGGCATGGACAAGGTTTTACATGGAGTTTACACTTTTGACGGACAGACGGACACACAGACGGTGCCCATTACCATATCCCCTCTAAGGTCTACCCACCATAAAAAAAATCAAAGGGCTGGCATCAATAATTTAGAAGATATGGCCTGGACAAAATTTGTGTTGTATCTTGAGCTGGCTTAATGAACTTCCTTAATTAATTAATTAATGGAAGTAATTAGCCACACAAAACAATGCGTATGCACACCTACCACCTAAGGTCTACACACCATAAAAATTTCAAAGGGCTACCATTAATAATTTAGAAGATATGGCCCGGACAAAATTTGTCTTGCTTAACGAACTTGGTTAAATAATTAATAAATGCAAGTAATTAGCCACACAAAACAATGCCTACGCACACCTACTACCTATGGTCTATCCACCACAAAAAATTCAAAGGGCTAGCATTAATAGTTTAGAAGATATGGCCTGGACAAAATTTGTCTTGCTTAACGAACTTTGTAAAATAATTAATTAATGCAAGTAATTAGCCACACAAAACAATGCCTATGCACAGCTACTGCCTAAGGTCTACCCACCATAAAAAAATTGAAGAGGTAGCATTAATATAGGGAAGATATGTGCCGGACAAAATTTGTTTCTGTATATTTACATATCGATCTGTGACCCAAATATTTGACCTAGTGACCTAGTTTTGCTTTATGACACTTTCTTAGACTAAGCTTCACATTTGTGTAACATTTCATGACTCTAAGTAAAAGGACAAAAAAGTTATGGCCCGGACAAGATTTTTCATACATATGTATTCTGTGACCCAGATATCTGACCTAGTGACCTACTTTTGGCACACCATACACCTCTATCCTAGGAAGTACAAACACATTAAATTTGGTAGCTGTGGGTGTTATGGTGCTGGAAATATGGCCCGGAGGAGCTTCGGACGGACGGACAGAAGGACGGATGGAAGGACGGATGGAAGGACGGACGGACGGACGAGGTGCAAACCTATAGTCCCCCACCAAGTGGGCGGGGGACTAAAAAGTAGACAAATTATAGCCCGGACAAAATTTTACAAGGATATGTCACATGTGACCCAGATACTTGACCTAGAGACCTACTTTTCATTCAAAACACGGCCTTATGTCTAGATGCACCTGTGTGAAAAGTTTTATTAATCTAACTTGAAGAACAACAGAATTTCAGCCTGGACATAAGCTGCTATGTAGTTTTACAAGACTGTATCACCATGACCCAGATACTTGACCTAGTGACCTAGTTTAGTTGAAGGACACAACTTAAGGTCAAAATATGTGTGTGTGTGAATTTTCATGAAACTGTTAAACAGTCAAAAAAGTTAAAGCCAGGACACGAATTTATAAGGATATGTAACTGTGACCCAGATACTTGACCTAGCAACCAACTTTTGATACATGACACATCCTTATGTCTATATGTACCTATGTGTAAAGTTTCATTAATCTAAGTTGAGGGACAAGTGAAATATAGCCCGGACATGAAATGCAGACAGATGGACAGATGGATGCAAGGACGCACACACACACACAGGAAAAGCAATTACTATATGTCCCTCCTCCTGGGGGGGGGGGGGCCATAATAAATATCTAAATGTGTCATATGTTACAAATTTTATTATTTACACCGAATGGACTTATAAAGGTTATATTCACATGATTGTAGCTGTATCAACTATGTATCAGCCCCTTGCACCCATATCGTCACCCCCCCCCCTTTGGTCTCGTGATGGGGGGGGGGGAATACAGATACAATTATGTAATAACCTATAAATAAATAAACAAATAAATATATATGTGTGTGTCTGTACATATATATATATATATATATATATATATATATATATATATATATATATATATATATATATATATATATATATATATATATATATATATATAAAATATGTGTATATGCTGTATGCTGGGTTAGAATATGATATACATATGTGTGTGTGTGCTTTTTCGGGGTAAGATATATGTGTATATATGTGTGTGTGTGTGTGTGTATATATATATATATATATATATATATAAAACATGCTGTATCCAGAGTTAATATATGATATACATGTATGTGCTGTATACTCGCCTAATTTATGATATATATGCTGTATGCAGGGTTAAAATATGATATATATGATGTATGCAGGGTTAATATATGATATATGTGCTGTATGCAGGGTTGATATATGATACATATGCTGTATGCAGGTTCAATATATGATTGTGTGCTGTATGTGGGTTAATATATGGTATCTATGCTGTTTGCAGGGTAAATATATGACATATGCTGTATGCTGAGTTAATATGATATATATATGCTGTATGCAGGTTAAGGTATGATATATATGCAGTATGCAGGGTTAATATATGATATATGTGCTGTATGTGGGTAAATATATGACATATATGCTGTATGCGCGGTTGATATATGATATATATGCTGACGCAGCGTTAATGTAGGATATATATGCAGGGTTAGTTGTTTTGCAGCACACACTCTGTGTGCTGCTACAACTTACTTAGATGAACTCTAAACAGGCAAGACATGCTGACATGGCCATATTGCAATCTGCATGGCAGTATCTTAAATGATATTTTCAAAGAAGTCATTCTCCATTTGTCTCTGTTTATGTGCAGCAGACAAGTGCGTAAATTAGGCATGCATAAAATGTAGATGCACATATGTACCTGAATGCGGCCCCAGTGATCCGACTCTTGTTCCTCTATGTCTTTGTCACTATCATGTCTGCTCCCAACCTGAATAATTTGATAAATTATGGCCATTTATTACATCATGAATATTAACAAGTACAATATATAACTATGAACTTTATTAATATTCATGAACCTTGAATGTTTTAATTTTGTGACATTAGTCATACGGCAAACAAATAAGTTAACAGCAAAAATAAACTCTTGTTGCCTAAATCACACTGGTGTTGTTTAGTGTAGCTAAGAAATTAAAGTCAATAAAAGCTTCTGCTGCCATTATTAATCATTGCAAGTTACTGTTTACAAAATTCACCTTTGTTTGTCTCTGCATTAATTTTTCTGTGAAGTTTTTCACACAGATCACTGTCAAGCTGTATATTTGATATTACAGTTTAAATGTGTCATGGAACATTGCAGCAATTTGTACAAGTGAAATAAATCTGTTGGCCTTATTGGATCCCTAAGATATAGTCAGGTATGTATATGCACATGTGTTAGGCATCCGGAGAAATGTGAATGTTAGAATGTCAATTTTTACCTCAACACCACACCATTTGCTTGGATGGGACTATCTATATTGGTAACACAAATAGGGCTTTCAGATCACATTTGGCCATTCTTGTTCCATTAATTATAATGTACATGAGCACTGTTACAATATGGCCAAGCATGTACAAACAAAAGAGCAAAACCACCAAGAAAATTGCATTTGGTGACTCCAGATGGTTTATTATGGTTGCCACCAGATGTCACTGAATATTCATCATCATGGGCTTTTGTAGGTTGGCCACAGCCAGCCTCATTTGTCCTGGAATGGCTGCTGCCTTCCCATCTGCTCACTGCGCATGCTCCAAAAGCCTTTACTTCCCATCAATTTTATGTAATGTTGCTGCACCCAGTACAACCATGTGCAGGCCTTGACATTTCCACTGTGTTTGAATCCAATGTTAGACCCATAGATGTCTATATTTCCACTGTCTATAGAATGTCATTTATTGCTATACTATCATTTCTGTACTCCATTGCAAATTTCATCAGGTCAGTACCAGTGGACAGGGATAATGCAAACTTGCAAATATATGTGAAAAACTGTCTTCATTGATCATTGTGGCCTGCAAGGTACATGTTCAGTCTCAACATGAGTGCACGTGATAATCTTTGTGGATGCAGGCTGAATGGACAAAGGGAATTAGCCTATCAGCCTCAGGCACAGTGCAAGAAGTGGGCGTATGAGAACTTGAGTTGGCTGATCATCCAGTGTGTATAGCATATACACACTATGCGCTACCATAGCTTTTATGTCCACAGGCAAAGAACCCTATATGATATAGGTTCAAAAAAGTCCATATTCCAAACGTGAATAAGCCAATGCAGTTCTTGTCCCAATTTTTCACAAGTACACACAAAATCTTTGTTAAATTCTCCATAATCTTGCAAACTCCACCAAGTATACAGTCTGTTCTGGTTTTTAAACACTGGATACCATGCAGCAATAACCAAGCCTGAGTGCACCAGCCTAATCCAGGAGGACTTGGACCTGCATGCATACACAGTCAACGGCAATGCTGTGACACGGCACAGAAATAAGTGTGGAAAGTCAGTCACTACGAAAAGGATGCCAAGGGAAACACAGTCAAGCGACCTATTGATTGATGGGGTCTAACTTTCCATAAAGTTGGGGTTCAGATGTCTTAGAAAAATATCCGGTGATTTTTCACAAATATCATGATTTCAAATGATGATTTTGATACATTTAAAATGAGCCTCCTAAGAAAGCCATTTGCACAGGCTTTCCGCATAATCATGGTCACTGGCGCGAAACTGTTGTTGAAGTGACAAATGCAACATTTCTCCTAGCTAGCCTGTGATAGCCAACAGAACTGCATAAGTGCAGGCACCAAACATGGCAAAACGGAAGAACTTAAGTAGTGACAGCAAGCCTGATGATGATGCATTGCATTTGTGACATCAGCAACTCAGGAGGTGTCTGAGAAGAACAATAACTCAGTATATGTTCATTTCAAAGTAACAACTTTAAAAGGAGAATCAAGATATCGTTTCAATATCGCAAGTGTAAACAAAAGGCCCATGGGTCTAATGCTCTGCTGACATATAATCTGCTGCCCATCACCAAAAATTTCTCATTGATGTCCAAGCTACCGTTACAAAATTACCTCTTTCAACTTTACAGGCCTGGTAGCCTACAAAAAATAGGTCAAATTAACTGATATTGTATAACATATTAGCATTGGACATGATCTGTATATTCCATACACTTGGCATGTCTAATTCAATTATTTGTCAATATACAGCGTATGGAATTTTATCTTTTAAGACATTTTAACACCTAATTTCCATCAAAGTATTGGTGGCGTGAGATACAATGCATGGAATTATATATCCTTATAGACATTTTCACACATAATTTCCATCAGTTTTAGTGGTGCCACTAGTATCATATGCAACCAAGATTTTGACCTCCTCCACAAACCCAATAAATTTCATGAAGATCCAAAATAGCGTTCAGAGAATGGATTACCCTCGGTGCCAACAATCTTTTTTCCTCATTTCTGCTTCACAGTTGAATACTTTACATACAATTTCCATATTGTTGTCTATGTCTTCTATCCATAATACATCAGCTCAGAATATTTGTGTCACAGTGACAATGCTGGTCTTGGGTGTTGTTACAAAGTAACATTGTAACAAAACTTTAGTGTGTTTAACCATTTTAATTCAATTGATGGAAAAAATGGGTGGAATACATGGACAAACCAGGACCGATCTTGTTCCATACCCAGGTCTAGGGTTGAACAGTCTATAGCACGTTGAGTTAGCTGGCCACTGTTATGTGTATGTCCAATTACTACTGCTAATTGCAAGGTGTTTAATCCCATAACCAGATAACACTTGTTTGGATAGCTACCACATTCACGCCTCATCTACACAGCTGCAAAGACCAGTGGGTGGCTGGCCTTTCATCTTTTTTAGTCATGTGCCAGTGTTTGTGACAGTCCACGGCCAGCTCCCAATAATTGGGTGTACAAAATTCCAACTCATTGTACCTTTGTTGTTCATATGGAACCAGAAAATAAGTCAGTCACAGGAAAATATTTACCATTGTTACATAATGGATACGATCTGAAATAAAGGATACCATAAACACGTGTACTGATGACAATGTATACGGAAAAGTAAATTACTGCCCTCCAAGGGTCACTATGTTACTGCCGGGTAGGAGTTATACTGATATTGCTAGCTATATTCATAAATGCAAACTTATATTTAATCATCCATAGACCATACTTATGGGAAGGGCAAATTAAATGTTTGTTCAGACTTTTATATACCGTAGGCATAGGCCATAGCTGTTTCCGTGAATTCTAGAATTGGAAACACTATAACACCTGGCCCGTCCTGACGCAAATTCCAATTTATTGCATTCATGCTTGTTCTTGTTAAATTGAATCTTGTATTTTTTTATTGGAAATATCTCATTTGCAACGAATTATAATATGATAATTGGTGCAGCCCAATAGTATGGTTTCAACTGCCCAATATGAAATATTACAGGGCAGGCATGTGGTATAAATATAGACATCTGATTGGTTACCTTAGTGCTGATGCAGAATATTACATAATACTGCAGTTGGGGCCACCAATATTGAACTCGACCTAGATTTGCATACACTTCATAAGTCCTTAAAGTTACATGGGGCTATCTTGAACACTGTAAACTATCGTGCAAAGAGGCAAAAGTTTATGGAAGGATGGACAAACAGATGGAAAGACATAAGTGATTGCATGAGCTCTGCAACCTTTGGTCAACAGAGCAAAAATGTAATGGATACACAGAATAACATATTTACTTCCCATATATGCAAAATAAAGCAGGTTGAAATCCACAAAACCTTTAAACAATAACAACTGTTATTATGGGCCTTGTGCATATGCTTTTCACACTTGCTGATCACCATTTTTTTTTTTTTTGGAGGTTATGGAACTAATGAAATCTGATGCATAAAAAGTGCTTACTATGTGATGAAGTTCATTCTGTTCTAACTGGAATAAAAAAAAAGATCTTGGGCACCAGCGTCATTGCCACTGCCTCAAGTCATGGGTCAGTGATTGCAATACTAACAGGATAAACAGCCACTGGAACCTATCTGAAAGGCTTCAAAACTCAGGCATAATCTGATAATACATAGGATTCTAATGTATTCAGGAATCAAGCAGTGAATGATCAAAGCTGAGTGATATAATTCCTAAAACCCTAATAAACATAGAAGACAGTTTACAAGTTTACCAACATTATGCTCAGCTGAAGGGCAATGCAAAACAAAACTAGAGGACTGTGTGAACATCCCATGCTCAGCTGACCTATGCCTGTCCCACAAAATCAAGGTTGCAACTCAATAGACCTGTGTTGAGGTTCAGCTGAGTGCATATGACATTTGGAAATATTTCTAAGACAGACAACTGAGCCTCCAAAATGTGCAGCCTGACTAGCAAGTCATTTGAGCTAAACATTACAGCACCACCTGGTGAACAAATTAAGGACTAGGAGTCCGAAGGAATGTTCCTGTGTGATATCATAGCAATTAGATGAGCAGTTTCAGATAAAAAGATTTTTTAATATTTGCAAAAAAAAAAAAAAGGAAAAACAATTATGAAAAATCCAAAAATCATTGAAGCATGACAATTTAAACTAATTTGGTAGAGACCCACCGAAGGTACATTGCTTTAAAGTTTGAAGTGAATCTGGATGACAGTTTCATAGAAGAAGTCGAAAATGTGAATAAGCATTAGAATGCCCATTGATTTACATAGTAATCGATAGAAAAGGTGCATTTGCATAAGTACCCATATTGAAAAGAATTGTTAAAAATCAGGAATCCACAGCAATGCCACCTAGTCAACAAATTTGTTTGACCCTTCCACAATGAACACATCCACAAAGTTTCAGCTTATTCTGAGTGAAGGTTCTGGTGAAACCAAAAATCAAAAACACAAACACAAAATAGTAAAAAATTTGAAAAAAAAAAAAAAAAAAAAAAAATTATTGCAGTGCCACCTGGTGAACAAATTATGAACTAGAATTCCCTAAGAGTGTTCCTGTGCGATATCAAAGCAATTGGATGAGTGGTTTCAGAGATGATTTTTTAAGATTTGCCCGAAAAAACAAAAAATTCATTAAAAAAAACACAAAAATCACTGCACCATGACCATTTGAACGAACTTGGTAGAGACCCACCCAAAGTACATTGCCACTAAGTTTGAAATGAATCTGGCTGATGGTTTTGGAGAAGAAGTTAAAAATGTTCTTGTGAACAGATGGACGATGGCCAACTCGGCCTCCTAAAAGCTCAGAAGAAAAGTATTATTTTCACATCCAATTTTTTATAGCGCACTGTATGGTGAGAACAACCCATGAGTCACCCATGCATCAAATTTGAACATGGTCAATCAAGGGAACCTTAAAAACTATACAATCAAGTTGTCTTACCCCAGCAGAGGAACTTTCTCTAAGCACTGGAGGTGAGAAATCACTGGACACAGTGGTCCACCTGTGGGGGAAAGTCCTGAATTTCCATATTGTTGTCTATGAAATGAAAGGGCAAGTTTGGATGTGTTCTTCAGTTAAGTTCAGGTGACAGAGACCACTGTACTGTGCATCACTCAGACAGCCACCAAATTAGACAGTGTCATTACCATATCCAAACCGTAGTCCTAACAAAACAAATCCAAGTCAATTCCGACCAAAGGCAATGTTCCTTGGTATGTATAGCTGAAACATATAAATTTATAGTTCGTATTTACCCAAAAGAGACCAAAACGTAAGTGCAAAGGTCCATAGGGGGAAAAAACTTTATTTAGTTTTCACATGACAGAATGCTAAAAGTTTTGTTTGAAATTATAGGCCTATTTCAGTAAATTGGCTTGAACATTTGCATCATTCATGCATATACAGGACCATACAATTTATGAAAAGGGACCAAAATTTGCAGCACATCAGAGAATTTGTAAGTGGAGGTTCTTAACTTGTTGAAAATGTCAATAAAATTCAGTATTTAAAAAGGTACTACTTGCAACCACAATCTCAACAATGATCATCATCCATACAAGTCCACAAAGCGACACCAACACCAACATCAATCCATCAGAAAAGCCCTCTAGGCCTAAAATGACCATCAATAAGAATCTAAACAACATGATTATATAATTCGATGTGTTTTAGGCATGTAGTTAAAGACATGATGTTGTTTTAAAGGAGATAAACTAAGAGTATTTCAAAAGGAAAAGTGTTTGAATTTCCAAATATAGTAAGTACATTGGTTCAAATGTTTAACATTAGCCAGAAGTAAGTGACATTAGGCCTCAAATCATTAAAACGTCGTCAAAAATGCATTACAATAGTCAAAATTTGTAAGGATAGCAGTCACGTTTCAAGTTGGTTTCCAGAAGTATTTTTGAAAGGACATTTAAATTTTCAAGGAAGCATATAATCCCACAAGTCATCTAATAAGTCAATTATTAGGATAATAATTTAGAATTCCAAAAATGTAGTATGCCATTGTAAGTCATCTGTAAGTCAGCCAAGCTTAATGTACATCTAACTCCTGGTTCTATAAAGTTCAAAGGGTCAAATTGTAAAACAGTCCTAATTATTGTAAAATTCTACTACATTTATCAGAGAAAGAATTCGGTTTTATGAAGAGAGAGAGAGAGACAGAGAGACAGAGAGAGGGAGGGATCATTTGAAATTCTAAAGGTAACTGTAAGTATAACTGTTTTCCTGTAACAGTTTTAAATTTTTTCATTTATAATCAGATGTAGTTCAACTTGTCAGTCAGTTGATTTATATGCTAATTATTTATACAAGAGAGAGACAGAGAAAGAGTACATTAAACACTTTGAGCCAACCTGACATGACCTTCACAATAACAAACTACATTCATCGGACAATTATAAAAAACAACATCAGTTTCACTACACTTGGAACACTTACTGCACTGTAATGTGTGCAGAAAATGCCTGATTGTTCAAATTGTTACCAAATATATAAGGGTTCCATGAAAAGAGAAGTGGATAACAGTTTTCAATGATAATGATGAGACCAAACCGAATACCAGTTTAACCTTGTCAGATCCAGGATCATTTACGAAATAGTAAGACATGCTAGTGTTCGTCGTCAGAAGAATCCATGACCAACAGTAATGATATTTAAACGAATGAGAGTATCTTCTACCTGACTTGGAACAGGCTACCAACGTATTGGCAGTGGGTTAAACCAGTTTTACGGGATCCCAATCCTCCCACTTTGGAAAACACTCACATTCATTTAAAGTAGGCCTAAAACAAAGAAAAAGAAATACTTCAAAAGTTTCATAACAAGTCTAAAAATAAAAAGAGGAAGCTGGTTTTCAATAGGAATGTGGTCCACTATAATGTGCATCTCTGATAAAATATTGGTGAAGTTGTGTTGAGATATTATAGTAATGCTGTCCCCTTCTGCCCTACTCAGACGGCCTTGAAGATAAGTACTTTAAAGTTTGATCAAAAGTTTTTAAATACAAAAAGCAAGCTGGTTTTAAATAGGAACCTGGTCCATTCTAAGATATATCTCTGTCAAAAATTCGGTAAAGCTGTGGTCCATATTTTTGGAGATATCACGGTAATATTGTCACCGTGACACCACTCAAATGACCTTCAAATAAATACATTAAAAGTTTCATTAAAAAGGTAAAAAATTCAGAGGTAGTTGGTTTTATATAGAAACCTGGTCCATCATAAGATACATCTCTGACAAAAAATTTGTAAAGCTGCAGTCGTTATTTTTTGAGATATTGTGATAATGTCATCAGGGTGGACATTACTCAGACGGTCTTGAAACAAATACATTAAAAGTTTCACACAAAGATTAAAAATAATCAGAGGAAACTGGTTTTCATTAAGAACCTGGTCCATCATAAGGTCCTTCTGTGACAAAAATTTAGTACAGCTACCATGAACATTTTTTTAGATATAGCAGTAACATCCACAAGCCAGACCGACAATACCCTCTGGCACTTCATGTGCCAAGGGTTAAAAAGTCAGTAAAAACCCACCCAAGGGACATCCCCACTAAGTTTGAAATTAATCTGGTTGATAGTTTTGGAGAAGAAGTAAACACTGTGAGTTACCACTGCACTCCCCATTGACTTACATTGTTATCAATGGGAATGTATGCATTAACCGACAAGTACTCAAATAAAAACATTTGTTAAAAATCAGGTACAGAATATCATCACCTAGTGAATATTTTAGTCTGACCCTTCCACAAGCTACATTTTCACCAAGTTTCAGAAGTATGAAAGTGACTGTTTTGAAGAAGTTGTAATTAGCTTTAATACACAGAAATTCATTTTAAAAAAAAAGAAAAGAAAAAGAAAAGAATCACAGGACAATCTGGTCAACAAGTTAAGATTGATGGGTCTCCAGCAGTGTCTATATGCAATTTGGAAGCAATTGGCTTAGTGGTTTCAGAGAAGATTTTGCCAAAAGTTTAGTCAGATATGCAGATGGATATTTGATGCATACAGATTTTATAAGCCAGTGCTGCCACTGCCTAATTACAGAAAAAGTATCCACTTTAACTTTAAAAAAGTATAAATTTTCAGAAAAAAAAGTATAAAAAAGTATAAATCTGAAGCAACTCACGGGCATTGCAGCAAAATTATACTGCAACAAGTGAGCTGTGTGAACAGCCCATGCTCAGCTGACCTAGAGATTCATCACATTTGTGGCTCTGTAAACTTGGGATAGGATCAAGGTCACCCATGTACTGAGTAAGTCTGACTTACATGGAAGCACATTAACATGTGCAACATCAAAGTCCCAGTTTAAGTACTTCTCATGTTATAGCACTGAAAAGTAAAATAAATGTATGTTGCACTGTGACCTCAGAAATGAGATCAAGGTTACTCATGTTCTGTCTGAGCTTGACCTTCATACAGAAACATTAACATGTACAATATCAAGGTCCTAGCTTACTCAAACTAGATCTTAAGTTATCAAGTGAACAGTAAATCCCATATCAGTTGTCCAGTGACCTTGCATCACTCATGTACTGTCTGAGTGTGGCCCTCAAAGAGGGTATCCCATGACCCTGTAAAACATGAAAGTAGAACAAATAGTTCTCAAGTTATCATCTGATGAGGTAAATAAACTTAAGTGTCCCTGTGACCTAGACAATGAAGTCAAGGTCACCCATGTACTGTGTAGCTCTGGCTGTCATGCCATTAAGTCTTCTTAATAGTATGTAATTTTAAAGTGTTTCAATGCAATTTTGAATAAAGTGGTTTAGGAGGCCAAAAATGAACCAAAAACTCAAAAAATCCAAAAATCACTGGAGCAAGACCATTGAACAAACTTAGTAGAGACCCACCCAGGATACATCCCCACCGAGTTTGAAGTGAATCCGATGAGTGGTTTCGGAGAAAAAGTCCAAAATGTGAATTACCATTGCAATCCCCATTCACTTACATAGTAATCAATAGCACTGTATGAATTAACCGATAATTCAGTATTGAAAAATTCATTAAAAATCAGGGATTCATAGTGTGAAGTTCTTACATGAAGATTTTCTCATTGAAAACTTGACAAGTTTATTAATTCCACACTCCATATATAATGTATCAATTACAATTCCTGTTTATTCCCAAGGCACAATATTGCCTGGGTGACGAAACTCACAGCCAGCCTCTTTTGACTTAGTCTACATAATTTCAACAAGGCAGATTTTTACTACCACTACTTAATAATCTATATAAATTGAATATAAAATAGACTTTGCATGCTTCACACATATGTTATGTGCATGATTTGCACATAATTTGGAAATGTTCGTTGGCCAAAAGTTCTGATGACCTTCGCCTTGTATCTTTTGATTGCTGCATCACTTAGGTCGTTCTATTTTCTGGTCAAGATTACTGTGCCACACTCTAGGATAGACAACACTATCACTAAACTTTCAAATGATGACACTGTGCTCTTACCCGAGATCACACCATCATTAAATTACTGCAGACTTGGCCTGATGAAACTCAAGATGCACACAGATGGCCCAAGCATAAGCAGTCAGTTCTAAATGTCCCAATGCATAAGATTTTATACTCGTTCTTGAACACCTCAAATCACTGTAAAAATTATAAATCACTGGAAAATTTAAAAGAATTTTTTTTTTAAATCTTTACAATAGCATCGCCACCTTGTGAACACCTTTGTTTGCATTTGAGTCCACATATCCTTACATGTTGACATGTATCTTTGTTTGGCCCTTCTGGTTACAGACTACAGTTGTGATTGGCTGGTTGCGCATCCCAACGGAGATAGTCCGTAATTGTGAAAATGCTGTGTTTTCAGCATGCTGTAGCTTCTGTTTGAATAAAGTTAGCTAAGTCAGGTCTGCTGCATCGCAGAGTTGCTTCATTGGTGGTCGTATAGGTGCACTGTCTTCCAGGCCAGGTGGGAACTTTATGGTGGGGAAGGACAATGATGTGACCCTGGCAAGAGCACATTTCATACACCTGTATAAAGCTGACATCCAGGTGTTGTTTCGTATTTCAATTATCACAAATTAACGAGCTGGGAATTGTATGACAAAAATCCGTCCATATTTTTCTGACATTTTTATCTGTTAAATGCCGTTCACGGAATTTCAAAATACCAAAATGCTGATTTTTTTAGACTGAAAAATGCTAATATGAAAAATAGAAGGATTTATAACTGTGGTCTGTGGCCTATTAGGGCTAACTCTGTATGTATTGGGACTCACATGGTCATGTTGTTATTCTATTATCGTCCATCAAGCAAGTTAAAAATGGGAAGTCAGCACTTTTTGACAGCTGCCTAGACAATTTTGAGTGATCCTAACAACTTTTACATGGATGGAGCATGCAAGATATGGTCCTGGGACTGTAGATCACAAGGCAAATGGTTCGGGCTATGGTATTGTGTACCTCAGGCCAGCTTATGAAAGGAAGAAGAAGTTTTACACCCACAGATCGGCTGTGAATATCAAGTTTAACAGTCTCAATTTTCTAAAAATTCATGAAGTATCACATTTATGTCACAAATCATTGTGCACAGATATGTTGCACCTATCAGTGGAACCACACTGCATAAATAATAACAGGATTCGCAGCAAGACATTTAACAAGTGCACAGGCTATGCCTCCTTTGCTGACTGCTTGGTAGATAGATAGCTTCCATAGCCCTTTGTATTTAGCGATACCTCACAGGTACCACACAGGTAATCATATGTGTGTATGAGAAATTAACAATGCTAATATGATATGAATAAATTATGCTAATCCCGTTGATATGAAACTTAGTGACCCTCTGTTTCAAACTTTTAATTTTGTGGCATTGTCATTGTAGGCCTACAGCCTCCTTTCATATGCAGTGCTGTTTATACAAAATCATGTCAAAGTGATTTTCGGCATACCAGAAAAAATGCACATTGTCTGTCTGTACAGTAGAGCTGTACAAATCTTAGGTAAAATGTAAATGTCTTTGTTTTTTGGTTTTGTTTTTGTTTCTCCCTCCCACCCCACCCCACCCCCTTTTATTTTTATTATTTTCTTTTTGGTAGACAAAAGCTTGTCATATATGTGTGTCATTTGACTGGGGTAAATCATTTAAAATCAGGCATGCTGACTTTGTTGAGCTGTTGAGTTCATCAGCATATTATTTTCACACAAATGAATAAATTAATTTCCATGAATATGGATGACAGCACTTATGAACTGCAGATTTTATAACTTTTACCAAGCTAGTGTACATAGGTGGCAAAACATTTGAACTTCAACATACAACCACATATAATTATAAGAGTTTCATAAAGTAAGACAAGTAGAAAAAAGTTAGCTTCCATTAAACGTTTGCCTGAATACACTTGCGCCTGATAATTGGATTGATAATTGGATGCTTATCAAATTTAAAATCAGAGCACTTGTGAATACAAATATGCATTTATGATATTGGAGTAACTGTACAAACTTTTGTCATTTTCTTTCTAATATGTGCACATACAGCAGAAACCATGTCAATAAACCACAACTTATACAGTCTACTGCAGAAAAAAAGGCATAGCACTATTGGTTTGTGGAAGCTGGATCACCCAACTGCCCTCCTAATGTTCAAACAAAGGGCGCATGAAAATTCCATAATTTTAGTACCAAAAAACATAATTTTCTGAATACTGCTACTCTAATCTGTGACCTACTGGTCTTAAACTGTGCACTTTGATGGGCTAATAATGTTTAAAGACTGAAAATGTTCCATTGTCTGCCATAATTCAGATTATATCAGGAAAATACTGCCATAATGACTGGTATTAGATGCTGACTTGGGGTAACTGGTACTCCCCCCATCCGCCATTAATGCCTCAGCAGTGATAGATGTCATATTTTTTGTAGACAAATCTTACGAATCTATCCATACATAGTAAAAAAAATCACCAATTTCACCTAAAAATTCATAAAATTTTAGCAATATATTCAAATTTGGGGTTAAAATTAAGGGGTGGGGCATTGTAATTTGATCTCTCATTGTAAGGGCAGGACATGCAGGCAAGTGATTATGGGTTTGCATCATAGCCCATTGTGTATCGTATTCATATTGGACAGAAAAGAATTGATTGGATGCAATTATATAATTTTCCTCAAAATTTCAATTAATTATTTTATTTGTCATCAAAACTGATTTTTCAGATTTAAAGGTTGCTTGCAAAAAAAGTTGATATTTTCTTTAATATTGAAGTTTGGTAAAGTTAATGCAAATCCTTTGCAGAAAACAAGTTGTGGCTTCAGTTAAACAAGTTTTAAAAATTTTGATAAGTCTATTAGGTTACAGACTACAGTTGTGATTGGCTGGTTGCGCATCCCAAAGGAGATAGTCCGTAATTGTGAAAATACTGTGTTTTCAGCATGCTGTAGCTTCTGTTTAAATAAAGTTAGCTAAGTCAGGTCTGCTGCATCGCAGAGTTGCTTCATTGGTGGTCGTATAGGTGCACTGTCTTCCAGGCCAGGTGGGAACTTTATGGTGGGGAAGGACAATGATGTGACCCTGGCAAGAGCACATTTCATACACCTGTATAAAGCTGACATCCAGGTGTTGTTTCGTATTTCAATTATCACAAATTAACGAGCTGGGAATTGTATGACAAAAATCCGTCCATATTTTTCTGACATTTTTATCTGTTAAATGCCGTTCACGGTATTTCAAAATACCAAAATGCTGATTTTTTAGACTGAAAAATGCTAATATGAAAAATAGAAGGATTTATAACTGTGGTCTGTGGCCTTCTAAAAAGAATATTTCCACCAAGTTCCAGCAATATCTGAGTGATGGTTTTGGAGAAGTCGAAAATAGTAAAAACACAGTTTTACATGAAAAATATTTGAAAAATTACTGCGCCAGCTGTTGAACAAATTAAGGTCTACAGGCCCCCAGAAGTCTTTCTAAGCAATTGGCCAAGCGGTTTTGGAGAAGATTTTTATTTTAAGATTTGCCCTACCCCCCCCCCCCCCCCCAAAGTTCATAAAAAATCCAAAAATCAATGGACCGTCACCATTTGTACAAACTTGGTAGGGACCTGGGTACATTTCCACCGAGTTTGGGGTAAATCTGGGCAATGACTTTTTGAGAAGAAGTAAAAATGTGAATTGTGGACACCAAAAGATGGACGATGGATGCCTAACCACCACATAAGCTCAGCTGACTGACAAGTCAGTTGAGCTAAAAATCACCCATAGTTGCTTGTAATGAACAAAGAACAGACTTCAATGCTGAGTTGCACCACTTAGAGTACATTTTTGGCTGTGTCTGATGGGACACAGGACCTTGGCTATGCATCCGGTATCTCTGTCCATGGTCCAGATCCTCATGATGACTGACAGCAAAACATGCAAGATTTTCTTTAACCCCCAAATGGGGGCATATTACCCTTTCATATTATGAAATACCCCCTCAGCAAAATTCAAAGGGTTCCAACTTCCTATATTTTCTTTGTTAATTTTGCAAAGGACAGCAAAAAATTTGACTGTCCTTCACGTTGGGACCCTTTGAAAAAATGAACCAGTGACATGGACCCATGGTTGTCACTCAGTGGGAAGATGGTTCATCATTCTTGTTAACCAGACACTCAGAAAGGCTGTGAGAATGTTTTAAACACTAACCTTAACATTTAACTGAATTCCAATCAAAAGTTCAAAAATCCCCCCCCCCCAAAAGTATAAAAAAAGTATTTCAGGGAAAAAAGGATAAATAAAGTATAAAAAAGTAAAACAGGTAAAATAAAGTATCATACTTTAAAAAAAGTATAAAGTGGCAGCACTGATAAGCTCTGCAGACTGACAAGGGAACAGAGCTAAAAATGGGAATGATAACCTTTATCAGTGTATTATAAAATAGTTATAAATGTATTGTAAAATATATTATACTGCTGATTGATCCTTGGAGCGGAGGTAGGCAGAGTTATGCAAAATAAGGCAGCAGTGCTAGTACTGTACAGTATATATTGTAACATGTGTATGATGGCAGGCATGTAACCATTGCAAGCAGTTAGCATGGCACTGCCTGCTGTCAAGTCACCTCATGGTTTACATGTAACCATTGCAAGCAGTTAGCATGGCACCGCCTGCTGTCAAGTCACCTCATGGTTTACATGTAACCATTGCAAGCAGTTAGCATGGCACTGCCTGCTGTCAAGTCACCTCATGGTTTACATGTAACCACTGCAAGCAGTTAGCATGGCACCGCCTGCTGTCAAGTCACCTCATGGTTTACATGTAACCATTGCAAGCAGTTAGCATGGCACTGCCTGCTGTCAAGTCACCTCATGGTTTACATGTAACCATTGCAAGCAGTTAGCATGGCACTGCCTGCTGTCAAGTCACCTCATGGTTTACATGTAACCATTGCAAGCAGTTAGCATGGCACTGCCTGCTGTCAAGTCACCTCATGGTTTACCACACAGGGCTGGTTTGTGACACAGTATGATACATTGCATATTTGGATTCAGTCAAGTAAAATTATCATCAACTACAACAACTTATCATCCAGTACAACTACACTGTACTTCTTCACAGTTTACCTGCACTTTTCCAACCCACTCCACTGTGACAAATGGCACAAGCACATCAGGCTTTTTCCCCGAGTGCATTTTCAAATCTTAATATTGAAGTGCTGACAAGAGGTCACACTAATGTCCAGAGTCAGCTTATGCAATCAGCCCCAGCCACTAACAAGCATGCCCTGTTGCATGGGCCTGGCCATGCATTTGTGTCAATAGGGGTGATCTGGGTTGGTTTAATGTCTTGATACACATGCAGTCTTTTGTTCCCATGATGCATGTTTGTGACGCCTAGCAACCCATGCCATTTGAGGTCAGGTGGGTCAGCAAAGCCCATTACATTACAGTGGACCTGTTAGTTTTACCCTGCATATGAAGACGATTTTTTGAATTATCATCTTCTTATCTCCCTGAATTACATATTACCTTTCAAATACACCCAAGTGGGATAAAATGAAAATTTTAATGCTTATTTGGCAACATATAGAGAGGTTTAATTTATATGTGCTAATTCCCCCATGTTAGGCATGGAGAAAAAGAGACGGTCATGGAAAGTGACCCCAAGATGTGGGCAGTCAACCATGAACAGGATGGGCAGCACCACCTTCAGGCGAATTAAGAACTAACCCAGAAATAGACTATTTTGGCTACACATAGCTGCCTACCTTAACATTGGTGACATTACACAACATGTAACGTTAGCCACATACATGTTGATGCCCAGCATATATAGGACGTGTATGTTTCCGTTAGCTCAGTGCTGATGAATACATTAGTAATGAAACCCGTCAACTACAATTTGGCAATCCATTGGAATAGTGTACATGTTACAGCATTTGGTCTTGTCTGGTTTTATTTGCATTTTCAAATGAGCTGTGTTTGTGGGTGATTATAACAAAGTGACTGCGAAAATGGCAGGTATTAGTAACCAGTGCCATATTACAAAAAGAAGCATTTTGATGTGACGGGAAAGATTTAAAGACTTACTACAATATATGTGACACAGTCATTTTGCACATCTGCACTAATAATACATGCATTAAAATGTAAAACTGCCAAGTTTATGCCAAATCAAATAATCCATCATATATATAGCCTATTTCAACACACATAAATCAGGTATGCCATTTACTTTGAAAAAATTTTAAATATCAACAAGAAGCACAAAACAAAACATCTACAGCCCCACCCCTAAAAGAAGTGTCCTGATGATGGAGTGATTGCAGTTGTATTGGTTAACAGCAAAATACCAAAGTCCTTGTCAAAGTGCCCCAGGCATCCAGCCCTACAGCAGACCAGACAGCACCAGGCTGTACAGTGGACATGTGGGTGGACTACACATAGGGACACATCCTGCTGTCAATCAGTCAGTATCTCTTCTGCACTTGTCCCTACATTTACCTGAATACAAAACATGCAGATTAATTGCATGCTTGTCAAAATGTTCAGCCCTATTGCTAGGAAATGGTAAGACTCAGTCCTCATCATTCAAGCACACTGATGAAAAGCCAAGAATGTTACCAACATTTGGGGGGAACAAAATACAGTGGTCCACTTGTAAGGCAACCTGACGAGAGGCCACTCCTTCTACACAGGCCACTTCTCCAGGCAGCAAGCATGGTATTGTCATTATATTTCCCCCCTCAAGAGAGGCCACTCATCTCATGAGGCCACATTTCTGCACTTGAGGTGGCCTTTTACGAGGGGGACCACTGTATATATTTTAAGCATATGATGACTCCTAATATCAACCTCAGTGTGTGACTGTGTGTTTGAGGAAGATGGCTATGACCTCTTTAAACAGTTAGTTTCATTGAAGTTCTTACATGTAGTTTGGTAAGAAAACCATTTTGCCATGTTTGATACAGGGACCTGTCCTACATATTGGGTACTTCCTTGTCAAACGTTCTGAGCCACAGCACTACTGCAGCTAGTATGAACACACGTCATCACACCCCACATTGAAACTAGAAATTACTGATTTTGCAAGACAATAAACAAATGATGCCCTTGGCTGAAGGGAATAGGAAGAATTATGAACCTGAAGGATGGACTGTCAACATGAAACGAAGCTGAGGGCTGACAGTCCATCCCAAAGGATCACAATTCTTCTTGTCCCCCAAAGCCAAGGACGTCATTTGCTTTAATATACAGAAGAACAATAAATCATTAAAACAACAAATTTTGACACAATAATGTTAATGATATAAACAATATTGTATAATTGTCTGCACCTATATATTGGCCAGCCTTGGGGGTTGTACATCAGCTCAGTCCTGTAGACATTGACAAACTGCACCACAAAATGCTCATTTTCAATTTGGCTCTGGCTGATTAGAATTACAGCGCCATCTAGCAGAACGTACAGGATGACAGTACCTTCTCAGCAAGAGACAGGAAAAAATGTCCCACCCCCAACTGACCAATTACTAGTTCAGATTTCCCCCTGAGGTGGACATGCAGACAGACATTGCACACAGATACCGGCTCCATTAATAACCCACAGACAAAGTTGCATTGCATGTTGCTCTTCTGTAAGAATTTTGAAAAAGGAAGCTTTAAAATGATGACCTAGGAGACAGTGTGGATCAATGAACCACATAATTATTTTTGCACTAGTCAGATCTCACACACCTTGCCAGGTACATACACCACACCAAGCCATAACCACCTAACCACTGTCCCAGTGCACCTTTGACATTTTATCTGGTGGAATATGGTGTCACTTTCCCTTGCCACAGTTTTTGTAATAAGCATCTTGCTTAGGTTTTTAGCGGTGGTGAAAAGTTACCCAGTTGATGGGCTGAGCCAAGAGCTGCCTCCTGACTCTGTATCCAGCTTGTACATCAGCTCAGTCCTGCACAAATTGACAAACTGCACCACAAAATGCTCATTTTCAATTTGTCTCTGGCCTGGTATGTGCATGTACCACATCACAGTGTATCTAGCACAACATCTACATGTACAAAATTTTCTAGCACAACAAGACTGGCTGATAACAGGTGGTCTGTCTCCAGAAGCCAGTCAATAAGCCAGGAAGTTATCAGATTTATCAAGCCACATGGTCTCGGGTCTGTTTCAATTTTTTTCAACCATGTACAAGATGACATCTGGTGGCAGGCATGTGACAACAAAAATACAATGCCACACAGTGAGGTCCTTGCCACTGCGACAGTATACTAATACAATGCCACACAGTGAGGTCCTTGCCACTGCGACAGTACACTAATACAATGCCACAGAGTGAGGTCCTTGCCACTGCCATGGTATATTGTATGCATGTCACTGGCAGGTCAGCTACTCAGCTGCACTTTCGAAGATATGTGCATGTGCTCCATTACCATGCCCTTTCTATGGAGACCCCTTTGCACATTTATAAAATGTTTCAATGTTGTGACCCATTTTAGTTGAGTATAGCAATTCTTCACATTATTTTTCAAAGAGACATACATACATGGTGCATTGTCTTTTTTAGAATTCACTCTCTGTCTTGCCACAATTTTGTATTTCTCAGATGCCATAATAGCTGGAAACTCCATATTAAGCATGATGGTAGCAGCATGGATGAAACTGCAAGCCTGTGTGGAACAGTCAAAATGTTAAACAAGAGGCCCATGGACCTAATGCTCTGCTGGCACCATTACTATATTGCACCGACATCTTCATTTTAAAGTTGCAAGTCCTCAAGGGATGGTATATATGGGTACACATAAAGCTTATGAGATTTTAGTGTCTGACTTATCCACAAGATGGCACTTTGCTCCACATGTAATCACTGCTTATTTGTGCAATTCCTGTGATGGATATTGTTGCCAAGCATGTGCCAAGACAAAAATGAGTGAGTCCTTAACTTTATGTCCAAGTGACCTTGGGACAAAGATCAAGGTCACCCAGATAATGTAATATAAATAAAATCAGATGGTTCACATTTATAATGCATGTACATCTGAAATCATCATAGTTTCATTCCTCCAATGATACTGATGTTTTGCATTGACTTACAGGTGGTACCCACCAGTATCATGATCCTTCAACATTTTTGCCTCCCCAAAATTCTCACCATATTTCATCCAGTTCCATGACAAATTAAGGACCCTAACAATGTCAATAATTTTTTTTAACTTTTATTTCATCAGTTACCTTTAAAAAGGAGGTTAAATGTCATTCATTGAGTATTAAATAGCAAAACTCATGTACAATGCACATTTTGTGTCAATTTTGATCTAGCGCACTTATACTGTATCTGTATTTTTTACATCTTGATTATCAGTGTCATATGAAATTTGTATTTTGACCTTCAAAAATAAGTCCAGGTCATCCATATGTTCACAAAAGCTGACCACTGACCCTATGTATAGTTGGTGCAGGTTTCAAAACTCCATCTTTATTTATGATCATAATACTGAATTTAATGGGGGGGTTTTTACACCTATAACATCCGTTCTATTGAAAATTTACACCTATAACATTAGTTCTATTGAAAATTAAAATGCAATCAGAGATTGCTGGATCTATGCCCCTTCACCACATTCAGAATCTTGCTAATCATAGGTCTCATTTTGGAATGACCGTAGTAAATAAAAACAGGCTATCACTATGACCAAAATATTTGACCTAGTGACCTACTTTTGTCTCATGAAAAAACTTTAGGTCAAGATATATGTGTGTGGAAAGTTTCATTCAACTAAGTTACACAGTAAAGGAATTATAACCCGGACAAGATTTTAATAAAAATGTCACTGTGACCCAGATACTTGACCTAATGACCTACTCTTGTCAGAGCACACACCTTTATGCCAAGATGCATATGTGCATTAATTTTTTTATTAATCAAAAATAAAGATCAACCAAATTGCAGCCCTGACATGAATATCAGATGGAAAAATGCATAAAACTGGACCTTATGATCCAGTTTTGCTACATGACAAACTTTTCAATCATGATGTGTGTGTATTAAATTTTTTAAAATAACTAAATGAGTCAAGGAATGACATTCCAGTTATGATTTTACCAGGATATACCACTGTGAACCAGATATTTGACCTAGTGCCCTACATTTATTGCACGACACACCCTTATGGCCAGATGCACCTATGTATACAGTTTCATTCATCTGAATTGAAGGACAAGCCAATTATAGCCTGGACACGAACGACTGTACTGCAGTTTTATATAAAGGCCTCACCATGACCCAGATACTTAACCCAGTGACCTACTTGTGTTCCATGTCACACCTTTGGGTCAAGATATGTGTGTACATGATGTTTCAATAAACTAACTTAATGAATAAAGGAATAACAGTCCAGACACAATTATTCCAGGATATACCAGTGACCAGGATATTTCACCTAGTGACCTAGTTTTACTTCATGACAGACCTTTGGGTCAAGATATTTGCATCAGTGAAGTTTCATGAAACTAACTTAAAGATTAAAGGAATTAAATCTTGGGTGATGAATTTACAATAGTATGTCACTGTGACCCAGATACTTGACCTACTAACCTACTTTTACACCTGATTCATTCTTGAGTCCAGATAAACAGGTGTGTACAGTTTCATAATTCTACATCTAAAGACAACAGAATTACAACCAGCATAAAGTGTAACATAGCTTTACATAAATGTATCACCATAACCCAGATACCTAACCTGGCGACCTAATTTTGTTTGATGACACACATTTAGGGCAAGATATATGTGTATGCCAAGTTTCATGAAACCAATTTAAATAAGTAAAGGAATAATAGCTCAGACATGATTTTTATAAGGATATGTCACTTTGACCAAGATACTTGACCTGCAGGGCCAGAATTCTGAAATATTTTGAGAATCTATTTCGATTTTTGTCAATAAGTTTTCTTTTTAAAGAAAGACAAGTACAGAGAATCTTTACGAGAATGGATTCTCGCAGAAATTATGGCCCAGATCTGGTGACCTACTTTTGGTACATGACACAACCTAATGTCCAGATGCACCTGTCTAATGTCAGTATGTGTAAAGTTTTATTGTTCTAACTTAAAGGACAACAGAATTACACCGAACATGAAGTGTACTGTAGTTTTACATGATTGTATCAGAGTGACCCAGATACTTGACCTAGTGATCTATTTTGTTTCATGATAACTTTAGGTCAAGATATATACGTTTGTGAAGTTTCATGAAACTGAGTTAAATAGTAAAGAAATTACGGCCAAGACAAGATTTGATAAGGATATGTTACTGTGACCCAGATACTTGCCCTCGTGACCTACTTTGTACATGACACACCCTTATTTGTAGATGCATCTGTGTATGAAGTCGTATTGATCTAAGTTACATAGTAACAGAATTGTTGCCCGGAATAAAATATTCACCTGTGAGTGAAGTTTCATTAATTTGAGTTGAAAGACAAGCAAAATATAGCCAGGACATGAAAAGTGGACGCACGGACACATGGAAAAAGGGACTACCATATGCTCCTACTCTGGTAGGAGGGGAGACATATTAATTATCATGATGATAAAAAATATACAATAAGCTCATACTTAAGTGCAAAACTTTATACAAGAGGGCTGTGTGAACAACCCATGCTCAGCTGATCTTGACATTCATCACACTTGCAGCTCTATGGACTTGGGAAAGGATCAAGGTCACCCATGTTCTGAGTAAGCCTGACCTTTACAGAAGAACACTAACATGTGCAACATCAAAGTTCAAGTAGTTCTCAAGTTAGAGTGAAGAGTAAAATTCATGCATATTGCACTATGACCCCAGAAACGAGGTCCAGGTCATTCATGTACTGTCTAAGCATGACCTTCACACAGAAACAGTAACGTGCAGTATCACAGTACTTACTCTAAACAGATCTCAAGTTATCAAGTTAACAGTAAATTTTGTGTCAGTTGTCCTGTGAATTAGCATTAGAATGCCCACTGACTTAAATAGTAATCAATAAGAAAGATGCATTGACCGATAAGTACTCAAATTGAAAACAAGAGGGCTGGTTGAACAGCCCATGCTCAGCTGATCTTGACATTCATCACACTTGCAGCCCTATGAACTTGGGAAATGATCAAGGTCACCCATGTTCTGAGTTAGTCTTACCTTTATAAAAGAACACTAACATGTCCAACATCAAGGTTCAAGTAGTTCTCAAGTAATAATGAGGAGTAGAATTCATGTATGTTGCACTGTGACCCCAGACACCAGGTCAAGGTCATTCATGTACTGTCGAAGCATGGCCTTCATACAGAAACATTAACATGTGCAGCATCACGGTACTGACTCAAAACAGATCTCAAGTTATCAAGTAAACAGTAAATTTTGTGTCAGTTGTCCTGTGAATTAGCATTGGAATGCCCATTGACTTACATAGTAATCAAGAGGAAAGCTGCACTGACCCATAAGTACCCAAATTGAAAATCCTTAAAAATCAGGCATCCAAAGCAGTGCCACCTAGTAAACAACTTTGTTTGACCCTTCCACAACAACATATCCATCACATTTCAGCTTAATCTGAGGGATGGTTCTGAGAACAAGTGAAAAATAACAAAACCATACAAAAAATTCATTAAAGAAATTGCAGCGCCACCTGGTGAACAAATTAGGAACTAGGTGTCCCTGGGAGTGTCTATGTACGATATCAAAGGAATTGGGTGAGCGGTTTCAGAGGAGAAGAATTTTTAAGGTTTGCCCCAAAAAAGAACAAACAAATTCATAAAAAATCCAAAAATCAACAGAGGGTGACCATTTGAATAAACTTGGTACACATCCACCCAAGGTACATCCCCCACCAGGTTTGAAGTAAATCAGGCCAATATTTAAGTTATGACCATTACAAGAAATTCCAATGTTAAACTTTCGTATTAAAACTTTTGTAGAGATTTCTGAAAAAAAAAATCATAAACAAAATCCAAAATTCATTGGAACATGTCCATTGGAACAAAACTGGTAGACACCCAACTAAGGTACATCCCCACCAAGTTTGAAGTAAATCTGGATGACTGTCTTGGAGAACAAATCGAAAATGTAAATTAGCATTAGAATGCCCATTGACTTACATAGTAATCAATAGGAAAGGTGCATTTACCCTAAAGGAGCCGAATTGAAAAAATCATTAAAAATTAGCAATCTGCAGCGTTTCCACATAGTGACCAACTTTGTTTTGCCCTTCCATAAGGAACATATCCACCACGTGTAAGCTTTATCTGAGTGATGGTTCAGGAGAAGAAGTCGAAAATAGCTATAACACACAAAAACTCATAAAAAATTAGAAAAAATCTGCAGCACCACCTGGTGAACAAATTAACAACAAGGAATCCCTAGGTGTCTTCCTGTGTGATATCAAAGCAATCGGGTGCGTGGTTACGGAGAAGAAGATTTTTTAAGATTTGTCCAAAAAAAAAAGAACAAAAAAATTCATTAAAAATCAAAAAATTACTGGAGCATGAACATTTGAACAAAACTGGTAGAAAACCACCCAACGTACATTGCCACCAAGTTTGAAGTTAATCTGGATGACAGTTTTGGAGAAGAAGTCGAAAATGTGAATTAGCATTAGAATGCCCATTGACTTCCATAGTAATCAATAGGAAAGCTGCATTGACCGATCAGTACCAGAATTAAAAAAATTGTCAAAAATCAGGAATCTGCAGCATTCCCACATAGTGAACAACTTTGTTTGACCCTTCTACAAGGAACATATCCACCATGTTCCAGCTTAGTCTGAGTGATGATTCTGGGGAAGAAGTTGAAAATAGCCATAACACACAAAAATTCATAAAAAAAATAGAAAAAAATTGCAGTGCCACCTGATGAACAAATTAAGAACACGGAGTCCCAGGGAGTGTTCCAGTGTGATATCAAAGCAATTGGGTGAGCGGTTTCAGAGAAGAAGATTTTTTAAGATTTGCCCAAACAAGAACAAAGAAATTCATTAAAAATCCAAAAATTATTGGACCGTGACCATTTCAACAAACTTGGTAGACACCTACCCACCAAGTTTGAAGTGGATCTGGCTGACTGTTTCAGAGAAGAAGTATAAAATGTGAATTGTTGATCGATGAAGAATGACGGGCGGAGGACCATAAGATAAGCTCAGCTGACTGACAAGTCAGCTCAGCTAAAAATTAGGAAAAACCTGTAGTGCCACCTGGTGAACAAATTGAGTATTGACCAGTTGAAGATATTTGGTAAAGACCCACCCAAGGTACAGCCCCACCAAGTTTGAAGTGATTCTGGCTGATGGTTTTGGATAAGTCGAAAATGTGAATTGTGGGTGGATAGACACAGGGACAGACGACAGACCATCCTTTAAGCTCATTTGAGCTAAAAAATAGAAAAATAATTGCAGCACCACTTGGTGATCAAATTAAGAACTAGAAGTCACATGGAGCGTTCCTGTGTAATTTACAAGCAATTTGGTGAGCGATTTCCGAGAAAAAGATGTTTTTAACATTTGACCCAAAAAAGAACAAAAGATTTCCTTAGAAAAATCTAAATATCCCTGGAGCGTGACCATTTGACCAAATTTGGTAGAGATCCACCCAAAGTACATCGGTACGAAGTTTGAAGTGAGTCTGGCCAACAGTTCTGGGGAAGTCAAAAATGTGAATTGTGAATGAACGGACAACAGATAAATTAGCCACCTAAAAGCTCAGCCTGACTAGCAAGCCAGTTGAGCTAACACAAAAAAATCATGAAAACATCCAAAAATGACTTGACTGTAATCATTTGAACATACTTGGTAGAGTCCCACCAAAAGTACATTCTCACAAAGTTTTAGATGAATGCCAGTCATTGGTTTTGGCAAAGTCAAAAATGTGAATTGTGGACATAGACAGATGGACAACGGATGCCTAACCATCACACAAGCTCAGCTGACTGACAATTCAGTGGAGCTAAAAAAAACAATAATAGGCACCGTTTCAAGTATAATGATATGGAGTTCTGGCACATATCTTGAACATTGACCTTATTTCCAAGTTTTATCAATTGAAAACCTGCAAAAAATGGTGTGATTTTGTAGTTTGTCACGGAGGTGTTGTTTCTAAAAGTATCATCATCATCATCATAGTAATAATAATAATAACAACAACAACGACAAGATATGTTATAATAAATATATGCATAGTTACTGAACAGGCTCTATCAATTACTTGTGGGCCTTCATGGAAGTGAGCTGGGACACACTGGCGGGCTTTTTGCTTTTGTTCGTTTTGTTTTGTTTTGTTTTGTTTTGTTTTGTTTTGTTTTGTTTTGTTTTGTTTTGTTTTTGTTTTTGTTTGTTTTTTTTTTAGGGAGGGGCTCGAAAATGACTATACATGTCATATTAATAGGAGTAAGGTTGGTTTGGCTAAAGAAGATAAAATTTGGCTAAAAGAAATTTTGCAGCTTTAGCCAAGCTGGCTACAAGATAAAAATTTCTAGTGCTAGTCCAGAGTATGTTGGACACCCACATTGTTGTTAACACCCCAGTGTCAAGTCAAAACTTGTAAATGGGGTGGGATGAATAAACTCCTTTATTTTAGGTCCCATAGGATTTTGCTACTAGCCAAGTTTTTGTTTTATTTTCAAAGATCTCTTGCATATTTGCTCCTATTTTCTCCAACACACATATTTATGCATCCATTCACTCAATGAAATGTGTCGTGGTGACCCAAATAAATCATGTTCAATCATCAAGTCATGCTCAAAAGTTTCTGCAAGTAAACACACTGATGTGTTCCCGAATTTAAAATCATATTTATTCTTTAAAAAATTTTCAAAATCAAAGTTTTCCCCCATGGAGTAAAAATTCTGAGTATGCATAATTACCATCAGCTATGTGGGGTTTTGCAGACTTGGATCCAGTTATTCATGAACATGAAACATGAAGTCATTCATTTTTGGAAGCACAGTGTGGATTATGTCATGTGATTTAATACTGCCTGCCAGTCTGATATTGACAAGGTACTAAACAGACCAAGCTATAGGGTGGCCACACAGCACTAGGGTTGGTTGGTAATTGCTGGCCCATCACAAAGCCTGAGATGTGGGCAGAGCTGTGGGCAGCAGCACTTGTAGAGCTGCAATAAATGAAACATTTTGCAGTTGCAGGTAACCATAGAACATTGTCAGCACATTTGTAACCAAAGTCCATATGAAAACTGGGTGTCTCTTTCAGCCTCTGATTGCCCCAACACAGGTATGACTTCAAATACATGCACCCACCTGTTACATGCCATGCAACCCAACCCCTGGGCCTCCTAGACTTACATACACAAGCAGTCTTCATTTGTACTTCTCCCCAAGGGTAATGCTATTATTACAAATACCCTTCACAACAAAGAGCCCGGGTGGACAAATGTTGTCTCTGCCCCCAAATCAACACCTTCAGTCACACACTCATCAAAGTCATAATTTCCACTCAGCCTGCCATGTTTTGATGGATCACCAGTTGTGCTAAGCCTTTATTGTTATGCTGGTGTAGTTTACCAAAGGAGGCCCCGTAAGGGGAATCCGGTTTTTCACCTCCATCAACCTTTCGTGGTGACAATACATATTGGACAGTAATATTATCCCATGCCTGGCATTGGATTTTAATAATCTGAGCAATCAGGGTATTATCCGGTAGAATCAAGATTTTTCTGATTACATGTATGGTGAATGTTATACCAGATAACACACAAGGTGTATCTGCTGAACCAAGTCATTACAGCAATCAATACAGGGTAGGATATTTAAACAAGCAAGGTCATGTATATTACACAGCTACACTTTCTTCATTTGTGCTTCAACAAACTTTGTCCTAAAATCCTCCCCTCGGGTACAAACCAAGAAACAAGAGGCCCATGGGCCTAAAGCTCTGCTGACATATACTCTGATGACCATCACCAAAAAATCATTTCCTGAAAAGCACTCCATTGATGAACTTCAGAAATTAATCAAAGTCATCCATATTATGCAATATCAAACTTCCACATGATACACATTTATGGTACGTTTGGTGTCCTTTCCCTTATTCTTTATCAACATATTGAACTTAAGTGTCCTCTTTGTAAGTGCTTAATGACCTTGATCAATAGATCAAGGTCACACAACACCACTGTCAAGATAGATGACCAACATAAGGCATATACAATGGTCTATGTTAAACCAATCGATACACAAACATATATACATTACAGGCCAGCTCACTCACGCCACTTCCATAACAGCTGGCCCCCAGAGCCAAGTTCACAGTGTGTAACGCATATGCAGGAAACCAGAGGATTTTGCTGAAAATGCATAGTAAATCTTTTCAGACTATGAAACTACAGGCTGTTCCCCAGAGTTATTACAATCTGCATTGGAGAAAATTTCATCCATTTACAGAACCAATCTGCTGGCAATCATATCAACAGACAACAACAACGACCAAGACAAACTTTCAATCATCACACACTACAACCCTGCCCTACCCCTATACCAGAGATCACACATAATGATTGGAAGACCCTTGAGGCCTCCCAGAACACACACCTCATTGGCCAATAAAGTGCTGGGCTTCAAACACACACAAAATTTGAATAATATACTGATCAGGTCAAGGATCAGATATCAACACAATATACCTCAACACCCAGAAGTCTCCTTGGTATTGGAACTCCTGTGACTGCAACAACTGGAGACACTGAGGAGTCCAGTGAAGGACGAAACATGTCAGCCTTATTTGGCACACCGTGTGTCTGTTCTGATCACCAATTGCCTCGTCTTATTGCTAACTGTAGATCCTGCACAAATGTTAACACAAGCAGTAGTGTCAAAGTACACAAACAGGCAGAACCTATGTGGTTCCTCTCAAGTTTGTTGTGAGAGCTCAAACTTAGTTCACTTCCTCACATGCAACATCTGCAAAACGCAAACATGTGGGCTAAACACTACATGTATGCCAACTGAGGAAAAGACTTTGCCAACATTTTCATAACATCCAAAACATACTGGATTCACAACTCTTGGGTAGACATTTTCCCTTCTGGATCACAAAGGACCGGATTTGCAAGTCCATGTTCTGGAATACATCACATCTCTACTAGACCAAACAAACCTGCAATGCTTGGGGAAAAGAGAACCATTGCAGCCATCAATTGCATTCAATTCAGGCATTCAGTCTCACTGTCCAGGACAGAAAAGCTAAATCCCTCTGTCTGCTGCTAATTTTCATATTGAGCTTATCCCCATATGAGCGTAGTATATTTATTGCCACAGTACAGTACAATAATAATAACAAGAGGCCCATGCTCCTAATGCTCTACTGACATATATACTGTAGTTCTAGAAATTTTCGTGCGTGTTTAATTTCGCACAAACTCATTTTTTCTGAAATTACAGAATTTCCGCGCATTTTAGTTTCGCGCAATCCAATGCCAAACAATGTAGTGAAATACAATGCAACTTATTTTCGCGCATTTTAATTTCGGGCTTTAGGTGGTAGCATGAAAAAGTGCGAAATTAAATCGAGAGCGAAAATTTCTAGAACTACAGTAATGTAATCTGATGACCATCACCAAATTCATTTCCTGAAATGCATTCTCTCCGAGACCCTGAGAAATTAGTCAAGGTCATCCATATGATGCAACATCAAACTTCCACATCAACACACATTTGTGGTACATTTGGTTTCCTTCATTCTTTATCAATATATTGAATTTTGTGTTCTTTTTGTAAGTGCTTAACGATCTTGATCAATAGGTCAAGGTCACACAACATATTACTTGAAGTTTGACCATTGTCCTTATCAATGTTTGGTGTAAGTTTTGCAGTTTCATCTCAGTTTATTATGTCATGGACATCACATTAAAATCGTTTCCTGATATGCATTTCTTCTGAAACCTTGAGCAAGGTCAAGGTCACCAATATTATGCAATATTAAACTTTGTATCTATGATACAGATTTGTGGTGGATTTGCTATTGTTAGCCTTCTTATTTCTCAACATGTCAAATTTAGTGTCATTTACTATTTAAAACCCTTAATGACCTAGAAACATAGGTCAAGGTTACCAAAAATTTCACAAAATCAGAAAGTCAGCCTAATGCATATTTCGGTGCAAATTTATAAGTTCCATCCCAATCAAGAATCAAAATAATAAATTTTACACACCTTTAATACCTCTGATACGAGTCCCACTTAATATCACTAGTGGCGCCACCATGACTCCACGTCATAGACTTTTGCCTGTATAATATTTCTCTAACGGTATATTGATATATGTGCACAAGTTCAGACAGAATGACCATAAGAAAAAAGCTGTTTCCTTATATGCATTCCCTCTGTGACCTTGACAAAATACGTCAAGGTCACCCAAACTATGCAATATATAAATTTTATATATATATATATATATATATATATGATACACATTTGTGGTACATTTGGTTTTGATAGCCTTCTTATTTCTCAAAGTGTAGAATTTAGTGTCCTTTACTACAGCCTGCATAACCTTGAAAATTATGTCGTCATCCAAAAATTGACCATTGGCCTGATGCATTTGTGCACTTAAAATGCACTTTTGACACTTGTAATACTAGTTCCATTTAAACCACCAGTGGCGCCATCATGACTCCATGATTTTGGAAGTCAAGAAAAATGAAAAACGCACAAAAATTCTTTAAACAGGAAAAAATTATTGCAGCACCATATGTTCCACGGACGGTATCAAAGTTGCACAGCGGCATATTGGCCACAATCCATGATATTGAAGTGGATAAAACAAAACCAAAATTTGGAGCTCAGGCCTGAAGGAAAAACCAGCCATTGCAGCTGTTGTGCAAGCAAATAGTGGGTCCAGGGGAAAAAACTGTGCCTGTAACTATACAAGAAGTTAATGCCTGAACAACAAGCAGAAGTTCCTACAGCCTTCAGATGCAATATGGAGCCCGACTTAAAAGGCAATCAGAGATTGCTGGATCCATGCCCCCACTGCCTCATTTATAGCCTTGCTAATCACAGGTCTCATTTTGGAATGACTGTAATCAATAAAAAGAGGGCTGTATGAACAGCCCATGCTCAGCTGACCTCAAGATTCATCACACATGTGGTTCTGTGAACTTGGGATAGGATCAAGGTCACCCATGTGCTGAATAGGTCTGACCTCTACTGAAGAACACTAACATGTGCAACATCAAAGTCCATCATAAAAAGTCCAAAAATCACTGGAGCATGACCACTTGCACAAAACAGGTAGATACTTATACTTCCCTACCAAGTTTGACACAAATCTGGCTAAAAGCATTTAAGTTATAACCATAAGAAGAAATTCTCACTTTCCTGTTGAAATTAGACAGTGTCATAACCATATCCAAACCGTAGTCCATATGAAACAAATCCAAGTCAATTCCGACCAAAGGCAATGTTCCTTGGTATGTATAGCTGAAACACATAAATTTATAGTTCGTATTTACCCAAAAGAGACCAAAACGTAAGTGTAAAGGTCCATAGGGTCGAAAAAGCCATATCTAGTTTTAACATGACAGAATGCAAAAAGTTTTGTTTGAAATTATAGGCCTATTTCAGTAAATTAGCGTGAACAGGTGCATCATTCATGCGCATACAGGACCATACAATTTATGAAAAGGGACCAAAATTTGCATCACATCAGAGAATTTGTAAGCGGAGGTTCTTAATTTGTGGAAAATGTCAATAAAATTCAGTATTTAAAAAGGTACTACTTGCAACCACCATCTCAACAATGATCATCATCCATATAAGTCCACAAAGCGACACCAACACCAACATCAATCCATCAGAAAAGCCCTCTAAGCCTGAAATGACCATCAACAAGAATCCAAACAACATGATTATATAATTTGATGTGTTTTAGGCATGTAGTTAAAGACATGATGTTGTTTTAAAGGAGATAAACTAAGAGTATTTCAAAAAGAAAAGTGCTTGAATTTCCAAATATAGTAAGTACATTGGTTCAAATGTTAAACATCAGCCAGAAGCAAGTGACATTAGGCCTCAAACCATTAAAACGTAGTCAAAAATGCATTACAATAGCCAAAATTTGTAAGGATAGCAGTCACATTTCAAGTTGGTTTCCAGATGTATTTTTGAAAGGAAGATTTTTCATAAAAAATCATTTAAAAATTCCAGCAATAACTGGAGCACAACCCTTTGAACAAACTTGGTAGAGACTCACCCAAGATACATTGCCACCAAGTTTTCAGACAATCTGACAGACAGTTTCTTTGGAGAAGTTGAAAATGTGAATAAGCATAAGAATGCCCATAGACATGGATGGTATTTACATAGTAATCAATAGCAAAGGTGCATTTACCAATATGTACAAAATTGAAAAAATCCTTAAAAATCAGGAATCCACAGCAGTGCCACCTGGTCAACAACTTTGTTTGACCCGTCAGCAAAAAATATATCAACCAAGTTTCTGCTTAATCTGAGTGACAGTTCTGGAGAAGTTTATTAAAAAAAAAAAAAAAATAAAATAAAATGAAATAAAATAAAATAGAAAACAAGAGGATTGTGACAGTCCTGTGCTCACCTCACATGTACAAAAACTCTTGCCATTTTTTAAGATTTGCCCCAAAAAATAATATAGTAATTTTTTTTTTTAAGATTTGCTAAAATAAAAACCAAAAAATCTTCAAAATAAAAAAATCAATGGAAGTGACCATTTGAACAAATCTGCTAGAAACCAACCCAAGGTACATTGCCACCAAGTTTGAAGTCAATCTGAATGACCGTTTTGCAGAAGTAAAAAATGTGAATTAGCATTAGAATGCCAATTGACATAATAATCAATAGGAAAGGTGCATTTACTGATACGTACCCAAATTGAAAAAATAGTTAAAAATCAGGAATCCCAGGAGTGCCTTCTACTGAACAACTTTGTTTGAGCCTTCCACAAGGAACATATCCACCAAGTTTCAGCTGAATATGAGTGAAGGTTCTGGAGATGAAAAAATCGAAAATAGTGAAAACACACAAAAGATCACAAACTAGAGGATCGGGACTGATTCTGTGTTCAGGTGAATCATAAGCTGACGGTTTGAGCAAAGTTCATAGAAACCGACTAGAGGAACATTGCCACCAAGTATGAAGTCGATCTGGCTGATGGTTTCAGAGCAGAAGTTGAAAATGTAAATCTGTATTAGAGACCAATTGATTTATATAGTGAACGATAGGAATATATGCATTTACCGACAAGTACCCAAAATGAATAATTCCTTTAAAAAAAAATCAGGATTTCATAGTAACACCAATTAGCAAACAAATTTAACTGGGCCTTCCACAAGAAACATTCCTGCAGCATTTCAGCAAAATCTGAGTCACGGTTTTGGAGAAGAATTTGAAAATAGTCAAAACACACAAAAATTCATAAAAAATTAGAAAAAACTTGCAGTGCCACCTGCTGAGCTATTTAACAAATACAGGTCCCCAGAAGTGTCCCTGTGTGATTTCAAAGCAATTAGGTGAGTGCTTTTGGAGATTTTTTAAGGTTTGGCCAAAAAAAAGAACAAACAATTTAACAAAAATACAAAAAATCTTTAGACCGCAATCATTTGAACACACTAGGCGGAGACGCACTAGAGGAACATTCCCAAAAAGTATGAAGTGAATCTGGCTGATGGTTTAGGAGAAGTCGAAAATTTGAATTGTTTAAGACAGACGATGATGGATGACCGATGGAGGGACGACAGAACATGGGACTACGGTATAAGCTCAGGTGATATGGATCACCTGAGCTAAAAATAGGGGAAAAAATTGCAGCGCCACCTGATGTACAAATTAAGAACTAGGAGTCCCTAGGAGTGTTCCTGTGTGATATCAAAACAATTGGGCGAGCGGTTTGGAAGAAGATTGAAATTTGCTAATTCACTCCATTCCAGTCCCCTATTTTCTTGTTTTTTCATAGATTTATTGCAAATTGCATATTCACATTCTTCACAAAATCTGCCACAAGGGCATGTACGCTATGCCTGACATGTATGCCATGCCACAAAGACAACTACAGTTATGACTTGCCAGGCTGTGCAAAAATCACCCAGTTGACCAAGTTTTTTTTTTTTTTTTTTTTTAACCATTATAGAAGGGGCTGGCAGCGAAAGAGCAAGATTTTTCTGTGTATCTGTGCCTCATTTCTCTTAGAACCACTTTTTGTAGTTGTTGGGCTGGTACTTCAAACATCAAGGAGACCAAAGACGCAACACTGGATCACTGAGGTTCCAAGTGATTATGTCAATGCTATAGAGCCCTAAGCAAGCAGCATGTTCCACAGAGTAGTCAACATCCATGTAGGACCAATACTCACAAAGTACTCAACATCCATGTAGGACCAATACCCACAAAGTACTCAACACACATGTAGGGCCATACCACAAAGTACTCAACACTCATGTAGGGCCATACCACAAAGTACTCAACACTTATGTAGGGCCATACCACGAAGTACATGTATTCAACACTCATGTGGGGCCATACCACAAAGTACTCAACTCATATAGGGCCAATATCAACAAAGTACTCAACTCTCACATAGGGCCACTACCCACAAAGTACTCAACACTCATGTAGGCCACTACCCACAAAGTACTCAGCTCTCATGCAGGGCCAATACTGACAAAGTACTCAACAGTCACGTAGGGCCATACCCAACAAAGTACTCAAGACTCATGTAGGCCACTACCCACAAAGTACTCAGCCCTCATGCAGGGCCAATACTGACAAAGTACTCAACACTCACGTAGGGCCATACCCACAAAGTACTCGGCTCTCATGTAGGGCCAATACTGACAAAGTACTCAACACTCATGTAGGGCTATACCCACAAAGTGCCCAACATTCATTAGGAGAAAAAAAAGTTACTCCCACACAGATGTGAAGTGCTTTCCAATAATACACAGTACAGGTATTTCCATAATGCAGCCCCTCTATTTACACACAAGAAACAGCTATACCTAGGAGGGGCACCCCTGGTATTCTGTTTACATGCTCTGTGAGGTAATGGGAGCTGAATCAATAAAAAAATACAGGGGTTTTGGGAGCTGGAATTGACAAAGTCCAAGGGTAAAAGTGCACATCCCATAAGGGAAATACAGCTGTACTTGAACTCGAGTACAATTTACGGGGGTTTTTGGGAGTAACAATTAAAAACATGGGGCCTTTAGGATCAATAGTTTGAAAAAGGGAGGTCTTTGAGAGCAAGAAGTGGTAAAAAAATGGGGGGTCTTTCCCACGGAGCCTACCCAAAATGCTAGGTAATGGGAGTGCCCCCCCTCCCCCGTCTACGAGCGAGAATTTGAAATAAAATATGGCCCCACACCACAAGCCTTTGACCGCAACAACACGCCCTACCAGCCTTGGGCAATCTATGAGTCAACATATTTCCATAACAGTTTTGAGCACCAAACACCAAAAGGTGTACCTTCGCTCTCCGTGTTTGAAATCTTGGGGGGGGGGGGGGGGGCTTTTTTTAATATACATATAAACAGGCCAGACAGACTTTTGGGCTCCATAACAAAGCAAGAATATTTCAGGTAGTTGGATATGTACACCCCAGTAGAAGTTAATTATTGTTACAAATGCTAAGTTCCAGAAGCACATGGTGAACAAAGAGGAAGGCTGTGCTATAAGACATACATGCTGCAAGGCAATGGTCACTGGCAGGTAGCAATTAGCTGGAGCACCATGATTTATGACTTCCTAAGATTCTTAGTAGTAATTATATACATTGATGTATATAGTTGCCAGATTGCAAAACAGATAATTGTGTTGATCAATGAGTGAGCCCAATGGTTTATTCCTTAAAACCAGAAAATGCAATAACGGAGAGTTCTTCTTTCCTGAAACTAAACATAATTTATCTGGGCTTGCTGGTTTGTGGACTATTACATTACGGGGTTGAGCAGTAAGCCAGACCAGGGGGTAGTTCCGCTCGCCTCCATACGATTGGCATTGGGGGACCTTCATAACAGGGCTTTTAGGCACCTGACGTGCCTGCACACAAAGCTAACACTGGCGGAGCAAGTGTGCAGTTTCCAAGCTGGAAACTTATACTTTAATGATTGCTCAGTGCCATTGTGTGAGGAGTCTGACCCTCAGGTTTGGGGACCCACTCTTAGAATGACTACCTTACGTACGAGGACTCTGGGCTGACCTATTTTGTTACCTGTGCCCAGAGGGACCATTCTGCTACCCGACATGTGATACTCTTACAATGCTCAGCATTTCCAAAGCTGGCCTGTCTTGAATGTAACTAAGTCAAAGGTGCAGCCACAGTAAAACTCAAAACACAATGCCTTGATCTGTTGGTCTGTCTACTCGCAACTAACACCAGGAATATGAGCCACACATCTCTTTGTTTGACAGACATGCACCCCAATCAACCATAACAGGTACATTTAACCAAACAAAATAAATTGTGTTTGCTCTTACTTTATCAATCATTTCCTCTATCTATCCCTTACTTTATCTATCCCTTGCTATACATTCATGATGCATGGAGCATGTTTGAACATAAATATACATGGGGTATGGATGTTTTACCATACGCACAGGATGTATGGAGACTGTTTAACCTTTCATACATGATATGGGTTAATGTTTTTACCACACATATTCATGATGCAGAGGAGAAGGTTTTACCCATATATATATGCATAAATGTAGCTTGTTGAATGTGAAATATGACAATATATACACACACACACACACACACACACACACACACACACACATATATATACAGTGGTCCCCCTCTTATAAGGCCCCCCTGAAGAAAGGCCACTTTGCCATGCAGCAAGTATGGGATTTCCATAGTATGATACACCTGAAGAGAGGCCACCCCTCTTATAAGGCCACATTTCTGGTGCATTTGGGCTGGTCTTACAAGATGGGGACCACTGTATATATATATATATATATATATATGTATGTATGTATGTATGTATGTATGTATGTATGTATGTATGTATGTATGTATGTATGTATGTATGTATGTATGTACACTGGTGGCGAGATATTCAACTTCTTTGGGGTTTTTTTTTCAATTTGACATTTGCAAATCCAAATGATATCAGAACACCAAAAGAGTATATAATGACATTGTTACATCCAGAGTTCTTTAGGTAACAAAAAAAAATCTAAAAAAAGAAAAAGATGTTGATGTTGCTCAGTTCAGCTGACTGGAATCTGCTGCTTGTGGAAGTGGAGACTTTACTGCTCTATTACGCGTACTGTATAAGTGTTTACCAGTATCAAAGTGACCACAAGTTTAAAATTACCAATATACATATAGCCAATATGTCAGTTGACCTCTCAAGGTGATTCAACGTTAAAATTAACTATGCCAAAACAAAGCCCATGGGTACTTTGTTATTTATGTTTGATATTAACTATGGACCTATGAACCACCATTACCAACATGTCAGTTTGCCCATGATAAAATTGACCCAAGAGACAAACAAAACACCAGGGCCCGTATGCATAATGGAGGTGTAACTTACCCGTGGTATAACTTAAAACAGTTTTAGTTACCCCTCAGTTCATGGTGTAAGAAAATTGGTATGCATAAAAGCTGGTGTAGTTATAACCGGGGTTACTAATCCATGAGGCAGTTACCCCACTGTTTAACTGAAGACCCTGATACAAGTTTTAACCCCCTTTCCCAATAATGGCCAGCTGACCTGTCCTGGGTGAGCACAGTGAGGACTGTCGTGTGACTGCTGTCCCCTTTTATTGACAGATTGCATTACGTGACGAGGGGGGCAAGGGGCTTCAGATTTATGTTTGTCAAAATGAAATTGAGTGTACACACAGTGGTCAATAATGGAAATATTACTCTTATAATATATGTGCATGATAAACAATAAACTTATATGTGTGTATTTAATCCTCAAAATATGTCTGTGTTATGGATAACATGATGATGTAAATGATCACTGGAGTTTCAATAGAACATTAAAGTTTCTATCTTCCCCATATAACCCCCTTTTTCCAAGTCCAGTCACAACAACCATGGCTGCACAAGGCATACACAGCAAAGCCAAAAAGAGGAGGAGGGGAATTAGCAACATGAGAAAAAAAGAACGTTGTCTAGCTATGTCCCACTGCTATAAGTGCGCTATCCCTCTGTTAGTTGCATATTGTAACAAGTATTCCAATAGACATATGCAATGTATACATTTTTAAACAAGTAGTGGTCAGTAGTTTGTGGAAAAGGCAAAAATTCTGATCCTGCAATTAATCGTCTCATAAACAACAGTTCGTTTGATCAAACAAGAGGGCTGTGTGAACAGCCCATGCTCAGCTGATCTTGACATTCATCACACTTGCAGATCTATGAACTTGGGAAAGGATCAAGGTCACCCATGTTCTGAGTAAGTCTGACCATTACAAAAGAACACTAACATGTGCAACATCAAGGTTTAAGTAGTTCTCAAGTTATAATGAAGAGTAAAATTCATGTATGTTGCACTGTGACCCCGGAAATGAGGTCAAAGTCATTCATGTACTGTCTCAGCATGACCTTCATACAAAAAGATTAACATGTGCAGCATCACAGTACAGTGTACTAACTCAAAACAGATCTCAAGTTATCAAGTAAACAGTAAATTTTGTGTCAGTTGTCCTGTGAATTAGCACTACAATACCCATTGACTTACATAGTAATCAATAGGAAAGCTGCATTGATCGATAAGTACCCGAGTTGAAAATACTTAAAAATCAGGAATCTAAAGCAGTGCCACCTAGTAAACAACTTTGTTTGACCCTTCCACAAGAACATATCCATCACATTTCACTTTAATCTGAGTGACAGTTCTGAGAACAAGTGACAAATAACAAAACCATATAAAAAATTCATTAAAAAAAAAAATTAGAAAAAATTACAGTGCCACCTGGTGAACAAATTGTGAACTATGCATCCCTGGGAGTGTCTATGAACGATATCAAAACAACTGGGTGAGCAGTTTCAGAGGTGAAGAGTTTTTAAGGTTTGCCCCCCAAAAACGAAAAAAATTCATAAAAATTCCAAAAATCAATAGAGCGTGACCATTTGAACAAACTTGGTAGAGATCCACCCAAGGCACATCCCCACCAAGTTTGAAGTAAATCTGGCTAAAAGTATTTAAGTTATAACCATTACAAGAAATTCCCATGTTAAAACTTTCCTATTAAAACTTTTGTCAAGATTTTTGAAAAAAAAATCATAAAAAAACCAAAATTCATTGGAACATGACCATTGGAACAAACTTGGTAGACACCCACCCAAGGTACATCCCCACCAAGTTTGAAGTTAATCTGGATGACAGTTTTGGAGAAGAAGTCGCAAATGTGAATTAGCATTAGAATACTCATTGACTTCCATAGTAATCAATAGGAAAGTTGCATTAACCGATAAGTACCCGAATGGAAAAAATCGTTAAAAATCAGGAATCTGCAGCATTCTCACATAGTGAACAACTTTGTTTGACCCTTCTACAAGGAACATATGCACCACGTTTCAGCTTAATCTGAGTAACGGTTCTGGAGAAGAAGTCGAAAGTAGCTAGAACACACAAAAATTTATAAAAAATTAGTAAAAAATTGCGGCACCACCTGGTCGACAAATTAGGAACACAGAGTCCCTAGGTGTTTTCCCGTGTGATATCAGAGTGATTGAGTAAGCGGTTTCAGAGTAAAAGATTTTTTAAGATTTGTCCAAAAAAAGAACCAAAAAATTCATTTAAAATCCAAAAATCAATGGAGCATGACCATTTGTACAAACCTGGTAGACACCCACCCAAGGTACATTGCCACCAAGTTAGCAGTTAATCTAGATGACGGTTTTGGAGAAGAAGTTGAAAATGTGAATTAGCATTAGAATGCTCATTGACTTCCATAGTAATCAATAGGAAAGCTGCATTGACCGATAAGTACCCGAATTGAAAAAATCGTTAAAAATCAGGAATCTGCAGCATTCTCACATAGTGAGCAACTTTGTTTGACCCTTCTACAAGGAACATATGCACCACGTTTCAGCTTAATCTGAGTAACGGTTCTTTAGAAGAAGTCGAAAGTAGCTAGAACACACAAAAATTTATAAAAAATTAGTAAAAAATTGCGGCGCCACCTGGTCGACAAATTAGGAACACGGAGTCCCTAGGTGTTTTCCCGTGTGATATCAGAGTGATTGAGTAAGCGGTTTCAGAGTAAAAGATTTTTTAAGATTTGATATCACACAGAAACACATTTGACCTGTGTTGCCACATATACATATATACAGTGGCAGCACTCACTTACAGTTGCAAAGTTTGATATTCCATTACTTTGTCAAAAATTAACATACCCGTATTATTTTCACAAACCCTGGTAGCCAAAATAAGAACTGGTTGACCCTAGGTGACCCTATGTGCAATATCAAAGCAATTGGTCAAGTAGTTCTTGAGATGAGGAACTTTAAATTTTTGTCAAAAAATAAATTACAAACTTGAAAATTATTGCATCATCTTCTCCAGAGATAAATCCCTCATATTGGCAGGGGCCTGTTGCCGGCCCCATTCCCCAAGGGCTGGGGCCTTTTTATTTTCCCAAACAAAAAGGCAGGGGCTTTTTTCTTTTCCCAAACTAACAGTGCCACCTATTTTAATCCCAATCAACCCCTGTGACACAGCATAGCCTTAGAATAATGAAATATTGCCCTCAAATAGCCCAAAATGAAGTATTTTGCACATAAAAATTGATAATTTTCCAAGAGGGCAAGCCACTGGACCCAACAAGCTTCGATTCATGCCTTTGGACCTTGCCAGAAAAATTTCCCAAACCAGCACGATTATCCCAAATCTTTTTGAAAAAGGCCTCCCTAAGAAATGTGTAGATTAATCCCTGATCTCCTTTGCAAACTTGGTACAAGTCCATCTGGGGAACATCCATGTGCAAAATCAAGACATTCCATGTAGCGATTTTTGAAAAGAAGTCGAAACTGTAAAAAGTCTAACAACAGATGGACGGTCGCAGCACCACCCGGTGACCAAAATAGGAACTAATTAACCCCAGGTGACCTTTGCGCAATATCAAAGCAATTGGTCAGGTAGTTCTTGAGACAAAGAATTTTTTTTTCCAAAAAATAAATTTAAAAATTCATAAAAATTGACAAATTATTGCATCATCAGGCCAGCCTTAAAAATATTTCTAATTCGTATAACGCGCCTGGTGTGCGCAAAACCTTGCGATTGGAATATTTTTTTCAACAGTGCAAAAAAAAAAAAATTTTTCATGCTTGATTTAACACTACTCGCACGCCCGTGTGGCAGTTCTGTAAACGCACATCGTTTGCGTACCTACTATGAATGCTATCGGTACATCGTAGTAAATTTGCGTATACAGTATTGGCAAGTTCCTTGCAATAAAAGGTGTTCCAAAATCAAATTCAAACGAAAATTTTAATATTTCAAAGCAGAAATCGAGTGTGCACACCGTTGACATCTTTCCTGCAAATGTACACAAAAAGCTGCTTTGGCCATGTGGTCTGACGCACAACACATCACCCGATTGATCAATTTAGTCACATGCAAAAATGAGCCAATCACGGCTCGTGTTACAGTGTTTTCTTCATGGCTTCGCCCAGTGAACATGTGTGAATCTGCTGTAATTTACGGAGGGAACACACAAACGGGAAGCTTTGTTTATATTGCAGCATGCGAAAATAAAGATTTCAGTGTTAATTGCAACAATTATTTGGAGTCACAGGCAAATACACAAAGGTAGGGGATAGCGGGAATAGCCGAATGTGTCCCAAATCAGTCCGTGAGACTGGGTCAGTTCACCGCAGATCCACTCCACGCTGTCACTTGCGTGTGACTGGTAGTCCTGTCAAGGCACCTATTTTTTCCAACACTGTTAGAACCCACCGATAAATGGCATTTGAATTTTGATGTTAATTTGCAGATGAATTCGCCATGCAAATATATTGCATTTTGACGCTGCTTTGACATCGTTGGGGCAGATCACACTGACGGTGACTAGTGTGACCCCGCTCAGCAAACCAATAATTACTGCCGGTATCTTTGCTATCATAACGTAATCATATGTAGTGTACGACAGTGAAAATGTCTGCTAGTGTTGATAGAGATAAAGTTCTGATGAATACAACTGCGGATCAAGTAATTGTTTAAACTTGGAATGTTTATGAATTAGTTACTATTATCACCTGTCGGCGCCCCACGCACGTGCTGTGAAAGCTCTGATTATTTAAGTGATTAGACACTCCACCCCCACCTCCACCCCACCCCCGTAGCCAGCCTTGCAAACAACTGCAACTTGTAACTGTCATGAAAATTTGAGGAATAGAGTTACCAGGGTAAAACAAGTTGCTTGCCCGACCGGGCAAGTACCTATTAATTTTAACTTGCCCGAGGTTAAATCTGACTTGCCATGGAGCAATAAAACTCTTAATCCACGTCCCTGCACATACACACAAAAGAGGTGTGTTCATGACTTGTAATATTTACTCTGAACCCTCATCATACACCCCTCCCCTTCCCTGCTGTTGTCAAGTGAAAATTAAAACTACACATTTGTATTTGATATCTTACTCTTTTTCTTCTGTGATATGTTGAAAAAAAAAGGTAACTTTATAAATACGCTAATCCTTTGTTTCTTGAACCCCTGTACATGTACATGTTCAAAATAACAAAAGACCCACCCCAATTCAAGCTAAGCCGAGGTGTATTTATAGTAGGGCTACTCTGTCTCAGCGCCAGCGAACCAGCCTGAAGCATATACATGTATATATTGTCCCGCTACAACCTCATCTGTGGCAGAGTCTCTTGCTTTAATTCAGATTTCATAAAAAATGTTCAACCTGGAATCTTGTTTATCTTGTATCAATACTAAGTCCATCAGTCCCCATACTGGCATGATGGCCATTTTGCAGTAATACGTAGTAGGTTTGGTAGTTCAAAAAATAGATAAATAAATAAATTAAAAAAAAAAATCCTCCCTGCCTCATCAAATTTTTCAAGGCCCTGTTATACGAAACAGAAATATTTTTAAGGCTGGCCTCATTTCTTTCAAAAACTTGGTAGAGGTCCAACATCCATGTGCAAAATTAAAACGTTCCATCCACCACTTTTTGAGAAGAAGTCAAAAATGTAAATACAATACTGCAACATATGCACTGTATTGCCATCTATACATACACACTGGCAGCACTCACTTACAGTTGTAAAGTTTGATATCCCGTAGCTTTGTCACAAATTAACATATTCACATTATTTTTGCAAACTTTCATTGTCTAAAGTCCAAATATATTCTGATAAAATTTTAAGCTAACTTTGTTCAACCATTCTGGACAAGAAGTCGAAAATAGCCTTCACACACAAAAATTCATTAAAAACTAGAAAAGATTTGCTTCACAGAAAATCTGTCTGGGTGTCTTCAAAATGAGAACAGTTTGAAATGCTATACTTTGCCATTGTTCAACATAATCTAAATTTTGTGTATTAGCCTAATTTGCATAACTTGAAATGCTACAACTTTGGGTTTTGGTTCATTGGATGTGGCCATGTCACAAATTTTTAACTGAAGTTTGAATGACACCAACTATCTGTAATAGTTTTGAAGCTATTCCAAGATCTTCACTTGGTATATTTGCCTAATTCACACAAACAAAAACCTACAACTTTGGTTCATGGCTCATGGAATGTGGTTATGTCACAAACCTACAAATTGATGTTGATATACAATCGTCAATGAGTTACAGAGTACAAAGACAGAGGGCATTATGGTGGTTGTGTCTCACTGGGATAATGATAGACTGAACAGTAAACAGCAGAAGAACCAAATAAGAAACAAATGTAAACAAGAGATAGAAATGATATAATCATGGACAAGTGGCCAGGAGGTAGGATCAAGGAAGATAAAAGTACAGGAACTGGACTTTTTTTTCTTCTTCTTCTTTCTGTAGCTAATATGATACAAATGAGCTTATTCAAATAACAATCTCAGCAGTTGAATCAGCATAAATTTGCAACTCAGTTGAGCAGCAAAGTGACACTTGGTGATTCTTGGGAGTTTCACAGTCACCTGACCTTTGTAAATCTTTGTCATTTCATTTGGGTGATTGTGAAAGTCCAAACTCTGGTAAGTGGTACTAAGCCTTAGTGCTTGTAGTGTGCAAGTGAAATAAGTCTTACAGTTATGTTTGCCATTATTGTTTTGCTATTGTGTTTGTTTTCTGATACTTGTGCAATATCTGGAATAATCCTAGACAGGATACATGAGTCCAAGGTGATAGAAACACAGAATTTTAATCATTACTTGTTACTTAACCTGTTACCCAGTTACATATGGAGATCAAAACAAAACAAAAACAAAACAAAAAATAATTTATCGAAAAAATGGTTTATGAGCAAATGAGTCACGATATAGACTTTTCACTGCTTTCATTGAATGCACTGGGGATAAATGAATACAAGAAAATAAAAGGAGGTTCAGGTGGATAAGGAATAAGAAAATAGATATCTGTTTTCTACAAGAAACTTTCAGTAGTAAAGAAGTTGAAAATCAATGGCAAAATGAGTGGGGTGGGAAAACATTCATGTGTCATGGTTCAAATCATAGTAGAGGAGTGGCTATTTTATTTAAAACCAATTTGGAGTTTGAAATTCAGAAGTATAAATCAGCTACCCACGGAAGATTTATAATTGTATGGATAGTCATACAGGATAGTCCTTTTATATCATTGAATGCATATGCGCTAGGGTTGGGAATTGGTCCAAATTTCAAAGTCTCGATGATTGGTTTTTAGAAGTGACCGATGATCGATTATAATCGGTTTTGGGAGTATTCTCAACAACTCATTGACAGAGCTTAATGAACCAGTTTCAAGTTCTTTTTTAAAACAAAATATGAAGGTACACACCAGAGATACCACCCTATTGGCTTGCCTTCTTGCATTTACTTGTGCTTTCTAGTGCTTTATTGTTTTATGATGTGACATGCATGTGAAATTGACTGGTTTTCCTCCTTTCTCTGGGTCTTGAATGTAGTAAAATCAGAAGTGTGCCATTGTCTTATTATGCCCTTGAATCCTTAATCACCCTCTGTAGCATGCCTGAGTGGTTATTAACATAGCTATATGGTGAGTGGTAGTAGCAGTAGTGCATGTAGAAATTAAGTGGTATAATGGTATTTTCTCATTTTCCTTGCTTTTAGGCATATGCTTTTTTCACTTTTACAAAATATATGTAAAATATGCAGTGAGAAAAGTTTGCACATTGCACATTCCTAAAGCTTTGGTCTACATTGAAGTGTAACTTGCATTTTGCTTCATGGCTCATGCACTTGCAACTACTGTCTGCACAAGTATCATATGGATTCTTAACCAGGCAACCTCAGTGCAGGAGGACCTGGGCCTGGACAATACACTGCTATAAGTCTAATAGACTTGTTGCATATGTATTGCACAGGAGCAAGGCCAAACATATTAATATTTACATGTTTGGTCTTGTTGGCCCCACCAGGAGACATTGCATTGCATCTTGAATGCTGTCATTTAAAATGCAATTTAAGCAATTCATGAGAGAAATAAAATAATAAAAGTGATTTAAATGATTTTATTATAAAGTTCAGTTAGGCATTAGACAATTACACTTGACCTGAGTGTAAAGTTCAATCATATGATCATTCACATGAATTGTGTAACTTAAAGTTCCATCAGCTTATTATTAGCCATTCAGAAAATCTAGGCATTTTGCCATTTTGTGTAATGATCATTCTGAAATATTTTGTTTAGCATTAGCAGTACCAGCATAGCATACTGTGCCACTGATGAATTACTAATGTGAATTAGTTGCATAACATCACTGACATGAATGATGTGACATAGAGTATCAAATTATCAATAGCTTATCACTTATTAGCCATTGAGATAATCTAGCCTACATTTATGATTTGTCATTTTTATAATTATGTCATTCTGATTCTGATAATATCAGAATCAGAATGAAACATATCATATATTGTGTATAGCATTACCAGGACTAGCATACTGAATTACTAATGTGGAATTGGTTGCATGACATCATTGACATAAATGATGTAACTTTTAAGTTTAAGCATCAGTAGCTTATTAGCCATCCAGGTAATAACTAGCATTTTGCCATTAATCTCCATATTTTGTATAGTAGCATAACACTTAGAAAACAGAACAGTAAGAACAAGTTACAACAATACAAAACAGTCTAACTAGCAGAACACTATCTCTGGTGAGAATTCTTGAAAACAGTCAAATACAAACTTTAGAAAAATCACGATGACTTGAATTGACTTTTCAAATGAGTAGAGTCCAGTTCAGTCTATATATAGTTGTAGTTGAGGCCACTAAGATCATGCCATGACTGATTGACTCACAGAGTCTGAGATTCAAGTCTTCTAGTATTCATAGTTAACTTAACAGCTAATGGTGACTTTACTTTTGGACCCAGTAATTTTTGTTTTTATTCAAGAAAACAAACATATCCAGGTTTTCTGAACTAATTTGTGACCGTTTTTTGCTTACAATGGATCCAGTCAGACTGAAAACTCTTTCTGATGGAACAGATGATGCAGGAACTGCCAGGTACTTTTTGGCAACCACACGGACAAGAGGAAAGTATTCAGCATGCTTTTTCCACCAATCAAGTGGTGGCTCTGTGCTAGGGTTCACAGCTACATAACTATCAACTTCATGCTTTGCCTGTTCATCAGGTCTCAAAGGTGAATTGGAAGACACATATATTACATCATCAAGCCACCTATCAGTTGCCACTTTTCTCTTTTTCACAGTCACACCTGGAGTCAGAGTCCCCATTTCTGGTTTTGAAGCAGTATCAGTGTCAGTCTTACCACCACTACCAGTGGTTGGTGAGTTGTTTGGTCCTGGGCCAGTTAAAATATCAGCCTCATTCTGGTCCATGAAATCAGCAGGTAAAGTGGGGAGATCTGGTGCTACTGCATCATCTGTTGCATCGGATTCTTGTTTTATGTTCATTCCACCATTGATATCTGACCTATCCTGTGCCACTTTTTCTACCTCCTCCAGAAGACATTGTTGTGCTTTAGTTTTCTCCTCATTTGAGAGAAAATGCAGTCCTTTTGTATTTGGATTTAGAAGGGATGCAAGCACTGCCTCAGAAAAATCCATCCTGAAGTCCATTTGTTTGCTCATTTCCTGTTTTAATTTACGAACAGCACCAGAATCATCATCCTTAAGGTGCAGAGCCTATTGTAGTTTGACTACCGTAGGCGCCACTTTGTCAAGTGTAGGGGTTTTTTCAGCTGAAAGAATTTCTGTTGCAAACTTGAAAGGCCGCAGAATCTTAGTGATGTCTTCCAGAATGCGACAGTCCTCCACAGAGAATAAATACTTCTCCAAACTTGCTCCTGCCCTTGACATTTGTGGATCCATAACAGCTGCCATGATTGCAGGGAACTGCTCTGTCAATCGCTCCACCATGTCAAGAGTGGAGTTCCATCTAGTGGGCACATCTTGTATAAGCTTATGAACAGGCAAGTTCAGGAGGGTCTGCTTGACTTCTAATATGCCAGTTGCAGAAGAACTTGTGTGGAAGAATGTTACTGTCTTCCTTCCTTTGGCCAACAATTTTGATAGTTCTGAAATTGCAAGTCCCTTTTTGACAACAAGATTAATTCGGTGGCCATAGCATCCTATGCGGGTCCATCCCAAAAGTTCAAATGCTTTCTTTTCATTAGCTGCATTGTCAGTGACAGCAATAGGATCTGAGGGGAGGCCCCATTTTGTTTTTATCTTTGTCAAGCTATCAGCAATATTGTCACTGGTATGGGAGCCCTCCACAAGCTCTGTACCTAACACTGCAGATTTCAGCTCCCAATCAGCTGATATCATGTGGCATGTTACGGTTTCATAAGACTCTGTTGCTATGGAAGTCCAGCTGTCATGAGTGATAGCAACATTACCAGCCTTCTCAATGTCTTTCTTTAATAAAATTCTTGCTTCATTGGCTTTTTTTTCCAATGATGTTACCAACTTTTTTCTGCCCATTACCTTGTATCTAGGTTCCAACATGTTAAGTAGTTTTACAAACTCAGGTGCCTCAATAAGGCTGGTAGGCAGAAGCTTACCAATGAACAGCTCCATTACTGCTTGGTCTATGTCTTTAACTTTTGCTGCACTGATCCGTGTCCCCCCTGCATGACTCTGAAATTCTGTAATCTTTGGCTGGGGTGCCTGTTCATAGGGTTTTGATTCATTAATCACAAGTTTGTGCTCATGCTCCAGGTGCCAAATAAGATTAGTAGTGTTACCTGCAAAAGTAAAGAAGCACTATTTCTACACTACTGCTACTACTATACTAACTAGTACTACAAAGCATATTTCAGTCACAATTTATTGACTTTATTAAAAGAAATCAGTTAATATGTACTACTAGTCATACACTACAGAGGGGAGAGGGAGAATACCCATCACACAAAATTAAATGCTGCAACCACACATCACACACAATTAAATGTTTTCAATCACATTCACTTGAAAGGAGTGACAACAGGGGATATCCATCCATTTCGTGGCTATGTCATGTCACATAAAATTAAAATGCCCTACCAGGCAATCACACAACAGTGACATCACACAAATTTATTTCTTCTCAATTCTCATCACACATAATTTTTATCACACATCACGCAAAAGATCCCCTTCCCCACCCCCACCCCCCCCCACCCCGCGCCACCATCACAGCCTGAAGATCAGTACATGGACTACACCCAACATTTGAAATTCAAGGAAATATATTGGCTTTTTTTGTTGGAAATAGTTTTGTTTAATCGTATATCACAACGTAACTGCCTTAAGTTCAATCAATTAGTGTGTCAATACGATCTTAATTACGCAAGTGCAAGCACATGGCATTTATTGACACACATTAACGCCATGAAACCGACCTTTGTATGTATATGCCTTTCTGTACAACTTGCATATCGCTTTGCTCATGTCCAGATTTTCTTTAATAGTGGCAGGGCCTGATTTGCCTGGCTTCCTGAGGAAACCAAATGACCTCCAAGCGGCAGAACGGGCCAAACGGCCTGGATAGTCACAGATCTTTTCCTCCGTGGCACTTGTCACGCTTGTGGAAGGTGCGAGCGCCGCCATGCTGCTGCTAGGTACGCACGGAAAGGCACCCGTATGTAGATCAATTGCCGTTCGGTCATTGTCGTAAATGAGTTACAGTTTATGGTGAATGTCGTAATCAGAACAAGGCGATGTGGTAGATAGCTGGTGTACCGTGTCGGAGTTCAAAAGACCGTGAAAATACCGCAGAAATGTCATAAAAAACATTTTTTTTTGTAGTTTATTGACTTGGGTAATATTCTATCAATTCATTTAAGATTTTTACCAAAAATATTCTACTAAAAACTTGTTTTACCGCACAAATACGCGATTAGCACTAAACTCTGTATTATCGCTCACGTATAATCGATTATCGGAATTTTATAATCGAGCGCTTGGTCTTTTAAATTAATCGGACGATTGTCGATTAATTCGATTAATCGGAACACCACTAATATGCGCCAAACAGAGAATTGGAGCAAATTAATTTTTACAGAGACATCAAAAATATTTTTGTAAAGGAAGGTATACAAGCAAATGATGACATTATATGTGGTGGTGATTTTAACTTGGTTTTTAATGCGGAATTGGATAGAAATGAATGTTCTGATGTAATAAAAAAGATTGCAACGAAAAGTTTAGAAGACATTATGGAAACTTATTTTCTTCAAGATATATAGTGAAATTGAGAACAAGTGTATTCTGTGGGATTTATCGAAATATGAAGTGAGAAAAGAAACAACGAAATATTCTAAAGCTAAAAGAAAAAGAGAAAAAAAATGGAAACGGAATTATTACAGAATTTTCAAAAGCTGAAAGAAAATTAGATGAAAATCCTTCAGAAGAAATTTCTGTGCAGTGTGAGAAATGTTTACAAGATTTACAGGAAATTGATAACAAGAAAGTAGATGGGGTGATTGTAAGATGCAAAGCAAGATGGGTGGAACAAGGTGAAAAGAGCACTTAATATTTTCACAACTTAGAAAAATGTAGTTGCAGTAAAAAGTGTATTCATAAATTGAAAGTAAGAGATCAGATAATAACAGATGCATAGAAAATACTAGAACAGGCTGATTTTCCGACAGAAAATCAAATGTCTCCCTGTGCGTCCTTACTATTGACACCCTTATTTTAATAAATAGGCATACCAATACAATGATCTACAGATATGGTGTATATTGGTACATAATCATAGAAAACTTCAACCTCTTAAGTCATATTTTTCTGACATCACATGTGGGACTATTTTCAAGGAAATGCCCATGTGTGCTTGAAACATAGGCCAAGGTCACACATCTACAGATATATAATAACACAACTTGAAGGTGCTACCTTTTAAAAAGACATGCTTGACTTATCATTTCTGCAGCTTCAAGGAAGTGCTTGTGACCTTGAAAATAGGTCAAGGTAACCCATCTATACTCCCAACCTAGTTTGTATTATGGTAAATAATCATGCAGAATTTCCGCCTCCTAAGTCATATCCTTGTGGAGTTATATCTGCATGGATTTTAGATGAAATGCTCATGTGACCTTAAAAAATAGGCCAAGGTCAAACATCTGCAATCACAAGCAAGGTCTTACAAGTCTTTCATAGAAACAAAATCACACAAAATTTCAATCTCTGTAAGTCAAATCTTTCACTAGTGTGTCTGCAATGATTTTGAAAAAGTGACCATGTGACCTTGAAAAAGGTCAAGGTCACCCATCTACGATCCCAAGCAAGGTCTTATATAGGAACATTGTCACATAAAATTTCAGCTTCCCAAGTCAAATCTTTCTTGAGTTATCAATTTTACATGACATTCCTATGTGACCTTAAAAAATAGGTCAAGGTCACCCATCTGCAATCCCTAGCAACTTCCCAAGTCAAATATTTCTTGAGTTATCACGTCCACATTGATTTTAGACGAAATGCCCATGTGACATGGAAAAATGGGTCAAGGTCATACATCTGCAGTCACAAGCAAGGTCTTACAAAAGTCTTACATAGAAACATAATCACACAAAATGTCAACCTCTTTAAGACAAATCTTTCTTGAACTGCATCTGCAATGATTTTTAAAAAGTGACCATGTGACCTTGAAAATAAGTCAAGGTCACCCATCTACAATCCCAACCTAGTTCATATTAGGGTTCATAATCATGCAAAATTTCAACCTCCTAAGTCAAATCCTTGCAGAGTTATTGCGTCCGCATCGATTTTAGATGACATGCCTATCTGACCCTGAAAAATATGTCAAAGTCACCCATCTGCAATCCCAAGCAAGGTTTTATGTAGGAAAACCTTCACAAAAAATTTCAACTTCCCAAGACAAATCTTTTTTGAGCTATCGCGTCCGCAATGCACGCAACAATGTGTTGAAGAAGAAGAAGTGGAAGAAGAGGAGGAGGAGGAGGAGGAGGAGGAGGAGCAGCAGCAGCAGCAGCAGCAGCAGCAGCAGCAGCAGCAGCAGCAGGAGGAGGAGGAGGAGGAGGAGGAGGAGGAGGAGGAGGAGGAGGAGGAGAAGAAGGAGAAGAAGAAGAAGAAGAAGAAGAAGAAGAAGAAGAAGAAGAAGAAGAAGAAGAAGAAGAAGAAGAAGAAGAAGAAGAAGAAGAAGAAGAAGAAGAAGAAGAAGAAGAAGAAGAAGAAATGGAAGAAACGGACGCAAAACCAATATGTCCTCCCGTTGCACGGAAAGACATAATTAGCTAAAGAAAAAGAATTTTATGAAAGCTTATATACATCAGGAAATACAGAACTAGATAGCACTGAATCCAAAGAATTTTTCACAATAAAAACACCTAAGTTGGATCAAGAATTGAAAGAATCCTGTGAAGGTTTACTTACTTATGATGAATGTCAAGATGTACTTAAATATTTCAAGAAAAACAAAAGTCTGGGAAATGATGGTATAACAATTGAATTACATAGAGAACTTTTGGGATGTCTTAGGTGTACATATGGTAAATGCATTTAATTATTCTTTTCAGTGTGGTCAATTGTCAGATTCTCAAAGGCAAGCAGTAATCACTTTGTTGGAGAAAAAAAAGGGAAAGACAGGATGCTCCTGAAAAATTGGCATCTGATATCACTTCTCAATGTCAATTTTAAAATTGCCTCTAAAGCTTTAGGAAAAAGGATACAAAAAGTCCTCCCATTTATTGTAATTTAAATCAGACAGGTTACATTGATGGATGGTACATTAGTAAATCAGTAACAACTATTGCAGAGGTAATAAATTATATAGAAGAAAAAAATATTCCAGGGATGCTCTGTTTTATAGATTTTGAAAAAGCATTCGATTCAGTGGAATGGCGTTATCTTCAAGAAGTCATTAAACTGTTTAATTTTGGTAATTCCTTTTGTAAGTGGGCAAAAACTCTTTATAGAAATATGTCTAGCTGTGTAATGAATAAAGAAACATCATCAGATTATTTTAATGTGTCCTGTGGGGTGACACAAGATGATCCTTTATCCCCATACTTGTTTGTGCTCTGAGTTGAATTGTTGGCTATTGCAATTAGGCAAAACATAAATATTAAAGGTATAAATGTAAGAAAAGATGAAATAAAGTTAACGCAGTAGGCAGATGACACAACTGCTATATTACAGGATCAATTCTCAGCGAAAAATTTTCTATGTTTGGTAAAAAAAGTTTAGTTCTTGTTCTGGGTTAAAAATTAATGTAGATAAGACTGAAGGAATGTGGATAGGATAACAAAGAAGAAGTCCTTTGAAAATACTTGGAATCAGATGGCTAACAACTCCGATTAAAGCTCTAGGTATCTATTTTTCATATGATGAAAAACAAAGTCAGCACTTAAACTTTACTCAAAAATTAGCTGTTTTAAAACAATCTCTCAATTTGCGGAGTGGTAGAAATTTAACAGTCATTGGTAGAATATTGTTAGTGAAATCAGTTGGATTATCTAAGTTTGTTTATGTCGCTTCCTTAATGCCAGTACCAGAAGATATAATAAAAGAAATGAATAAGATAATATATAGGTTTTTATGGAAAAATGGCCCTGATAAGATTAAAAGGAAAGTCTCAATAAATTCTATGGAAAATGGTGGTTTAAATATGATCGATGTACATGTAGAAAGTTTATTTAAAAGTGTTCAAATTCAGTGGGTAACAAGGTATCTCAGTAATAAACCAGCAAAATGGAAGTTATTTTTAAATTATTATTTTCGAAATGTAGGTAGTAAGTTACTAGTAATTAGTAAGTTTAATTTGAAATTGTTAAGGTGCAGTCTGCCATTATTTTACAGACAAGTATTTAAATACTGGTCTGAGTTCACTGTAAAAAGATGGAGGAGTATGAAGCACATGAAATTGCAGAGCAAATTCTGTGGAATAATGAGAATATTGTTGTAAATGGTAATTCGGTGTGGTATAATAGTACATGTATTACGGAATCAGAATTATGTTGGTTAAAGATTTGTTTAATCAGGAAGGTAAATTTATCTTATTTGAATATGTAGTTAGCAAAGGCGTCCCTAAGTCAAATGTGTTCAAATGGTTTGGTTTATTATCTGCAGTTCCACCTTTATTTAAAACCAAACTAAGACAATGTTTAGATATATTGAACATGTTAACAAAGACGCATTATTTAATAGTATTAACATAAATGGTCAAGTTCCAGATGTCACAAGAGTTAGAAGTAAAGACTTTTATTTAGAGCTGGTAAAAAAGAAAAGGGAAAAGTCTACATTAGAGGAAATATGGCAAAGAGAATTTGAAGAAATTGATTGGAGAATTGTTTATTTGTTTTCAAAGAAAGTAACAATGGAAACTAAATTACATGAATTTCAATTTGCAATAATACATAGGTATATACATACAAATAAGTTTCTAAAGAAAATAAGTTTAATACAGTCAAGATTTGTGATTTTTGTAATGAAGAGGTCCAGTCAATTGAACAGTTATTCTGGGATTGCGAAAGTGTTAATAGATTTTGGGATTTGTTTGTTGCTTGGTGGAATGTTATTACAAGTGATAATGTAAATTTGATTAAGAAAGATGTTATTCTAGGAGCTCTTGGAAAAGAAGAAAATTGTATTACAAAATTCTGGGTCTACAAGTTGATAAGTATTTGACCTGGGAAAAACATGTAGCATTAATCTGTAAAAATACCGTTCAAAGAACGCAGTACCCTTCGGCCGCCTTCAATCTCTTTTGCTGCAAGTGAATAGGAATAGTGTCCCATAGCATCAGGTATAGTTACCTACACAAATACTACTATTGTACACTTAACCTTTGACCTCAAAAACAGTTGGTCAAGTATAGAGGCATAACCTTGACTTTCAATAGCCTTCTAGATCACCCTGTGTTGCTTCTTTTGTTTTAAGATTTAGATTTCTAGATGCACGTCACTCAGCAATCTTGTGACCCTTGTGTGACCTTGAAAATTAGGTCAGGGTCAATATGCTTGCAGTGGTGTACTATCATATGCAATTTGAAAGTCCTGTCTCAAAAGCTTCTGAAGTTATAGTGGTAAACAAAATTTCAATGAATAGGTCACTGTGACCCAATTACTTGACCTACTGACCTACTTTTGATTCATGACACATTTTTTTGGTTATGATACATGTGTGTATAAAATTTCATGTAACTAACTTAAATACTTCCTTACTTATACCAATACCACCATTGTGCACTTGACCTTTGACCTCAAAAGTACGTCAAATATAGAGCTATGACCTCCATTTTCGATAGGCTTCTAGATGACTCTATGAAGCTTCTTGACTGTAAGCTTTAGATTGCTAGATGCAGGCTTTCAATAGTTAGAGTGATAACGTCACTCAGCACATGTGACCATTGTGTGACCTTCAGAAATATGTCAAGGTCAACTATGCTTGCACACAAAGTAGGCCATATTGGAGTGTACTATCATGTGTTATTTGAAAGTCCTGCCTCAAAAATTTCTGATGTTATGGTAAACAAAATTTCAATGAATAGGTCACTGTGACCCAGATACTTGACCTTGTGACCGACTTTTGATTCATGACACATTTTTTGGTTGTGATACATGTGTGTATAAAATTTCATGTAACTGACTTAAAAACTTTCTCACTTATACCAATACCACCATTGTGCACTTGACCTTTGACCTCAAAAAGTAGGTCAAATATAGAGCTATGACCTCCATTTTCAATAGGCTCTTAGATCACTCTATGAAGCTTCATGTGTGTAAGATTTAGATTGCTAGATGCAGGCTTTCAATAGTTAGAGCAGTAACGTTGCTTAGCACATGTGACCACTGTGTGACCTTGAGAATTCTGTCAAGGTCAACGATGCTTGCACACAAAGTAGGCCATACAGGAGTGTACTATCATGTGCAATTTGAAAGTCCTGTCTCAAAAACTTGTGAAGCGATGGTGGTAAAACCACGGGACAGACGGACGGCACCGGGTACAACAATACCCGTCCGCCTCATAAGGCCAAAGGGTAAAAAAATATCTGCCAAATTAGGAGTGTTGAAGAAGATAAGAGATTATTTACCCATGCATGTCCGAAAATTGTATGTTAATGCATATATTCTTCCTCACATTGATTATTGCTGTACAATATGGAGTGGTTGTAGGAAAGATTCACTAGACAAGGTTAAACGCTTTCATAAATTGGTAGCGTATTTGATTCTGAATGTAAATGGCAGACAAAGTTACCAGTTTTTGACATCAAAACTAAATTGGATGTCAATAGAAGAAAGACTTAAGTTTAAAAAATGTGTTCTAATGTTCAAGTCACTAAATGTTTTTTGGGCTGATTATATGAAAAATATGTTCACCTATATATCAGATGTGCATAGTATGAATCTTGGATCAGCTGTCATAAACTCTCTTCACCTTAAAAACCCCAAGTCAGCTTATGGAACACAAGCATTTGTTTACTCTGGGGCTAAAATATGGAACAAATTACCAAAAGAAGTAAGAGAAGCTGAGTCTGGACCTGAGTTTCAAAGGTTGTGTACAAAGTTTATTCTAGAGTCAAGAAAGTAATGTAGACAATTTAGGTATGGCACCACAGCTTACTGGTTTTATGTATTAGGTATTGTACATGGTATTTACTTTCATCTTGAAACGTGACTGTTCACATTATACTTTTGTAAGTACCTTCTAAAGAGGGCCCTTGGATAAATTAGTACTTATTAGTGCTAACTGGGTCACCCTCTCAAAATAAAGTTATATATATATATATATATATATATATATATATATATATATATATATATATATATATATTGTTTAATTGTTTTATTTTGCATGGTAAAAATAATACATTTTTAAACAGAAGATAGCAAAAGCATCTCTGTCTTCTGGTGTTTTTTAACACAGTATCATCAAGATTGAACTATTTGAAAGTAAATGGAAATGTTTGGAAAATTTTATAGGATAGAAGAAACGAGTTTTTGTTTCTGTCACTAATGTGTATTTTAGTTTAAATTGTCTATGAGTCTGTCACACTATTGTTTTGTGCCTTTGTACTTTTATATGTTTGTAATAATAATTAAAAAAAAAAAACCTACAAATTGAAGTTGGAATGGTACCTCTCTGTATAATAGTTTTGAACTTACTCAAGATTTAGATTTTGTGTAGTCACTTTATTTGCAAAAATCAAAATCCTACAACTTTGGTTCATGGTTCATTGGATGTACCTATGTCACAAACCCATGAAGTTAAAATGGCACTTCTGTCTATAACAGTTTTAAAGCTATTCAAGATACAATTTTGTGCATTCACCTAATTTGCATAAATAAAAATTGTACAACTTTGGTTGTAATTTGCATAAATTGAAATCCTACAACTGCGGTTCATGGTTCATTCAATGCAGCTTGGCCACAAACCTATAAACTGAAGTTGGAATGTCATTTCTATAATAGTTTTGGAGACACTTTAACATTTTTCAATGCCCCTAATTAGCATAATTTAAAATTCTACAACTTTTATTTACTGTCCCTTATATTGGCAGGTGTCAAAAACTTATACATGCAGATTGAAATTTTGTGTCTATCTGCAATAGTTTGGACGATAAGGGGCTTTTAAAATTTTAAGTTCCCGTAACTTGCATAATTTTAAACAGCATGACTATTCCAAACCAGGTGGACAATTTCACTTGTAGGTCAGTCCCCATGACAAGGAAGGAAGGAAGGAAGGAAGGAAGGAAGGAAGGAAGGAAGGAAGGAAGGAAGGAAGGAAGGAAGGAAGGAAGGAAGGAAGGAAGGAAGGAAGGAAGGAAGGAAGGAAGGAAGGAAGGAAGGAAGGAAGGAAGGAAGGAAGGAAGGAAGGAAGGAAGGAAGGAAGGAAGGAAGGAAGGAAGGAAGGAAGGAAGGAAGGAAGGAAGGAAGGAAGGAAGGAAGGAAGGAAGGAAGGAAGGAAGGAAGGAAGGAAGGAAGGAAGGAAGGAAGGAAGGAAGGAAGGAAGGAAGGAAGGAAGGAAGGAAGGAAGGAAGGAAGGAAGGAAGGAAGGAAGGAAGGAAGGAAGGAAGGAAGGAAGGAAGGAAGGAAGGAAGGAAGGAAGGAAGGAAGGAAGGAAGGAAGGAAGGAAGGAAGGAAGGAAGGAAGGAAGGAAGGAAGGAAGGAAGGAAGGAAATACAAATTGTCTGGGTTGGCAACCAGACATAAATAGGAAAAAAATCGCAGTGCCCCCTGGTGGCCAAAATAAGAACTAGTTGACCCTAAGTGACCCTGTGTGTAATATCAAAGCAAATGGCCAAGGAGTTTTGTAGCTGAGGAAATTTTAATTTTTTTCAAAAAATAAATTTAAAAATTCATTAAAAAATAGAGAAATTATTGCATCATCATCTCCTTCGCTAGCTTGGTAGACATTCACCTGGGGAACATCCATGTGCAAAATCAGAACATTCTATTCAGTGGTTTTTGAGAAGTTGAAAATGTAAAAAGTCTAACAACAGACAGATCACGGACACAAACAGATTCTATAAGCTCTGCTGACTGACAAGTCAGCAGAGCTAAGAACTCTGCAGACCCATAGATCATCTGTACCAAACTAGGAGGGAATAGGTCACTAGCGACCAGAGATACAATAAAAATATGGATTACCCTATAAAATTAAGAATTGCCCTGTAACATTGACCACTAGACCATGACCATTTGAACAAACTTGGTGGAGAATGACCCAACCAAGTTTGAAGTGAATATGGCTGAAGGTTTTGAAGATGAAGTTGAAAACGTGATCCACAGCAATCCCTATTTACTTGCATAGTAATCAACAAGAATGTATGTAGTTTGACCTTTCAAAGTCACCAAGGTTTACAATAAACCATACAAACTGACTGTGCCCAGGTAACAAATTAAACTGATGTGAAAAGAGGTAATGTGTAAAGAGGGGAAAGAACATCCATTTTAAACATGTTTCAACAAATGTCCAAGTAACCGAAGGCCTAACAAAAATATATGTGTGGTTCCAGTAGCCTGACAGACCCTACTAAAAGGCCCAACCCTAAAATTAATGGAACAAAAAAAAAAAGGTACATGTACTTTCAAGCCGCCCTTCCCTAATAAATATTGATCAACCCAAGCCAGTGCTAGAAACTCATGAGACCAGCACTTTTTGTGCCGAGGGTAAAAGGCATAACCTTGGACTAGGATTATCACCATTTTTTTTTTCTTTTTGTGAAGTTGATTCACAGCGAACAGCCATTGTCACATAAAAGTCAGCCAGGAGAGGGTACATGAGATCTTTTGTGAAGTGTCTAACCAGTGTACATCTCACTAACTTGCCAGCACAGCAGTTAGAGCTGTAGATCTTTTTGACGCCCATGTGCAGCTATAATGATGTTGCCTAATATCCCATAGAAACACTACAGCTTCATATATAAGCAAGAGACATAATGGTGTTTTCAAAATGTCCCCTAATGAGATGACACAGGATTTTATGAAACCAGTCGGGACCTGTGGCCTCTGGACATCCCCTACCACTGGTCTTGCCTGGTTTTTTACTGTGTGTACCATTTTACCCTATGCATTATTTTATCTTTCTTTTTGGTCACGACCTTAAACTGTCATCATAGTATCTTAATTATTTACCCTGTGTGTGTTAACATTTTGTTATACATGTATGAATCTAATATGATATTTTGGCTGATCTGTTTTCAAGATAATACACATACTTTTTCACCCGCAGTTTTCTGTCCACGGACAGCCCATGATGTGGAGCAACATCAAAATAGACACTGATAGTCTCTCTCCAACAATCAGATTGCTATTGAAGGAAGACAAAACATGATCATTTTGCCACTTGTCACATTTGGTACAAAAATTCTTCACGTTGATCTGAGCCTGACATCCATAGGACGATCTATGAATTGGTCAGCTCCATGGGGGGTTGGCACCCAGCCAATGCACAGAATATAAACAGGGCACAAAATCACAAAACATGTCTGACTCCACACCAAAAGAAAAATAAATATTCCTGCCCCATTTTCATGCCATGTAATGTATCCATGTAGCATGTGTCACATATTCCAATGGCTGCTGTGTCCATATTGCACTGCCAACCATCAGGCTATACACAGTTATACTTGATTAATCAGACACTTTGTATGTGGGACAATTTCATATGTACTTACATGCACCTCCTATTGGTGTCACCCAAGCCAAACCATCTTGGGATTGCTTTTTCCTTGTGCACAATCACCGTGATCATCTTCCATTTCTATGAATTGACTGTGAGATTATCATGCATGCAACTACAAAAATGCTTCTCCCATTTTCCTATCAGCATCCTGGGGGTATTGTAACATGTGCTATCTGCTTTCCTGGTCTGCATAACCAAACAAAGTGACCAATAAAGATATATGTACATGTCCCTCTGCTCCATATTGTATCATGAAACACATCTTTCCCGTTCTTTTTTTTTTTTTTTTTTTCGTGTATATGGGCCTCCACTGAGACCTGTTGAACTACACAGAAAAGGTATACTAGTAGCTGAAACTGAATATTCATCATGACATTTAAGAAGCCAATCTTCATGTTGTCATTTGTCATATTTCCAGTAACACTGCTATTCGCAAAATTTTGGTACGAAAAATACAGCTTTAACCTCTATTTTTTTTTCAAAACTATACTCTGAAAGTTTTAAATTCAAATAGAAAGGTGAAAAAGCCGATAATCAATTTTATCCCCACTGAGCTGAATGTTGACCTTCAGAGCCACCGTGGAAAGTTTCTGACAATGAAAGATGGAAGTTATCATTTATACCAAGTCTGGTTACTATGATAAACTTCCATGCAATCTTTCTCAACTTACTGTGTTAAAATAAGACAAGCAGGAGGAATGCCAAGAACATCATAGTTTGACCAACTGGTCACCAGGGAAGCAAACACTTGCAAAAACATTGACATTCTACTGTTAAAAATGCATGTACTTTGATGAAGGAAACTTACAAAATGAAAATTTTGCATTAATCATTTTTGTTGTTAGTGTTGAGTCATACACTGAGGCAATTCGGTCTGTTTTGCTGTGTGCTAGTCACAGTGGGACTGAGACAAGGCCACATCAGAAGGCAACAAGGGCTGGACAAACACTGGTGCAACATGGCCAACCACTGTCAAAGGCATTTTAATCTGTCCATTTCAATCAACCATGATTCTACACCTCAAATGACCAAATGCTAGTTTGAGTTCTGTAGGGATTTTGCTCAGGCACACTGGTACATAATTCTTGTATGTGTCAGTCTGTTGAACCTTTTAAGCTCACATGCCACATCAGTTTCATCAATAGGCACCAAATCTGCTGTTATTTTGCCCTAACATTTTCCTCAGGTTAGCATTTCTTGGTTTTTGTTGAGGGATCCAAAGAAGTGTCCCTATGTAATTTTGAAGCAATTGACAAGGTGGTTTCAGAGAAGAAGATTTTTAAGATTTGATAAAAAAAAGGAACAAAAAAATCATTAAAAATTCAAAAATCTCTGGAGCATCATGATTTGAACAACGTGGCAGAGACCTACCTGAGGTATATCCTTACCAAGCATGAAAAAAAATCATTAAAAAAATGGAAAAAATTTGCAACACCACCTGGTGAACTAAGAGTCCCCGGGAGTGTCCCTGTGACATATCAAAGCAACTGGGTGAGCGGTTTCAAAGAAGATATTCTAAGATTTGCTTTGCCCCTCCCCCCCCCACCCCAAAAAAAATCATAAAAGATCCAAAAATCACTGGAGCATGACAATTGAACAAACTTGGTAGAGACTCACCCAGGGTTCATCCCCACCAAGTTTGAAGTAAATCTGATTTACGGTTTTACGGTTTTTCAGAAGAAGTCGAAAATGTAAATTGCGGACGACAGACGGACGGACCCTCAAAAAAGCTCAGCTAACTGACTATTTAGCTGAGCTAAAAATGTGAATTAGCATTAGATTGTCCATTGACTTACATAGTAATCAATAGGAAAGCTGCATTGACAGACAAGTACCTGAATTGAAAAACCGTTAAAAATCAGGAATCCACAGCAGTGCCACCTAGTGAACAACTCTGTTTGACCCTTCTACAAGGAACATATCCACCACCTTTCAGCTTAATGTGAGTGACGGTTCTGGAGAAGAAGTCGAAAATAGCAAAAACACACACACAAAAAAAAAATCAGAACTAGGAATCCCTGGAAGTGTCCCTGCGTGATATTAAAGCAATTGGGCAAGCGGTTTCAGAAAAAAAGATTTTTTAAGATTTGCCAAAAAAAAAAAAGAAAAAAAAATTCATAAAAAAAAATCTGAAAGCACTGGTGTGTGACCATTTGAACAAACTTGGTAGAGATCCACCCAAGGCACATCCCCGCCAAGTTTAAAGTGAATCTGGCAGACGGTTTTGGAGAAGAAGTTGAAAATGTGAATTGTGGGCAATGGATGATGCATGGCTAGTCATAACATAAGCTCAGCTGACTGACAAGTCAGCTGAGCTAAAAATCAAGAACTCACCGAAGCATGACCGTTTGATCAAAATTAGTAGAGACCCATCCAAGGTACATCAAACCAAGTTTGAAGTGAATCTGGCTGACTATCTTTGAGAACTTGAAAATTCAAATTGTTGATGGAACAACACTGCGACTGCCCTTCACACTGGCAATGGATGAAGGACCTTCCTAAAAACTGATAATTTTAATGACCTTTCCCATTATAAGGGGAGGCTTGCATGATTTATGCATAAAACGCAACAGATGCACTGTATAATGCACAATAATTACCAGTGCATTGCAAGCTTTGCAAAAGTGCGATGTTGAATATGAAATGTTATTTAAACTTACACAACCAGTACTTTCTTGCGTTAGGAAATGAAAGTTTTCATCAACAGCATCTGAATTAGGTATTAATACCATGTACCTATGAACAAATACAAAACAAAAATTAATACATGTAATGTTTACTTAACTTTTCTGAAATTTCTACCTGACATGGTGAAGATCTGGCTTGACACTCTGCGCCTTTGTACAATGTTGCAGACATAATCACACTGAAAACTGCAGTCAAATACATGTACTGACCTGACTTATGATTTACAACAATTTTAACACGCACAAAGCTGCATCTACCCTCAACTTACAACATTACACCCACCTCAAACATCAAATTAGTATTCTACATTGCACAATAATTATCACGACCCTTGACGGTGAAACATAGTCACATCATAAACACAGTACACAAGTGTTTCATTTCTGGAACCATGCAACCCATGTATATAGCTCTTCAGTTTACTGAAATAGCGTATCTTTTAATACAATGCCAGTATTTGATGTAACTCTCCATGTCCAGTGTGGATTTTGGGGCTTATTCATATAAACATTACATTGTATGGGACACACACTATTGCTTTACAGTGACAGATCATGCCAAGCTAATTTCACTCTTGTTGCCATGGCAACTTTGAAAACAGATAGTTAAACTTTTCACTTAGAATCTATTTGACATGGATTTGCAGGCAGATCAAGCATATATCATGTATATCAATCATTTTCCAAACCAAAGAGATATGGAACTGAAGAAGTTGACCATATTACCTAGAAATCTAAGATTTTAAAACTCTTAAATTACAACATACACATCAGAAATCAAAGTGGAAATGCATCAAAATCTTGTTTTGCACAGTGAAACCACACATACAATGCTGCCAAAGACGACTTGACCACAGCATCCCCAATGAATGGTATGGGAGCACAAAAAATTAATGTAAATCAGTCCTGACTATGGATGACATTTAAAGCATGAACAATGTAGCCCTAAACAAAACAAGATATGATTGCAACATATACATGGCCTCTACCCTTGTTAATCTGTCCATGGTCAAAAGATGGTCCTCAAGAAATAGGCGTTGTCTCTGGCCATGAGAAGCACACTACCAAGTTTGAGTAGTGGACACTGGTTGATTGGACTTACATGTAATGCATGTTATCATGACCTTGACCTTTGACTTGATGTCAAGCATGGTTATCAAGTGGCCATGATGAAATACTCTACTGGCTTTGAGGGATAAAGGTGCAACTGTTGTATTCTTCAGACACTGTCCTTACTGTGTAACTGTTGTATTCTTAAGACATTGTCCTTACTGTGTAACTGTTGTATTCATAAGACACTGTCCTTACTGTGTAACTGTTGTATTCTTAAGACACTGTCCTTACTGTGTAACTGTTGTATTCTTAAGAAACTGTCCTTACTGTGTAACTGTTGTATTCTTAAGACACTGTCCTTACTGTGTAACTGTTGTATTCTTAAGACACTGTCCTCGTTGTCAAGGACATCAGAAGCATGACCGCAGACCTGCCAACTCCAAAATTAATAAAGATCCTCTACTGGCTGACCTTGAACATGAGGTCAGAGTCAGCCATATGCAGTAACAGACTGTTGAACATGTCGTCCAGAATCCAGAAACCAAGAGCACTGATGCATAATTGTGTGCCACTTGGGAGTCCTTGGTCAGAAAGTTTTCTTGTTATCATCCGGAAACCAAATACACAAAAATTGCCCTGTGACCTCGAAAAAGAAGACAAGATCACTGAGCTTTGAACTTAACCTAGGCCTTACAGTACTAGCTAGTGCATAAGCATGTGCAAGTTGGAAGTTCAAAAACCAAAAGCTTTCTGGCTATCAGCAGAAACAAGGTTAGCTGGACAGACAGACAGAATGACTGATGGACAGACAAACAGTACCTGTGCAATACAGAGCATAAAAATAAAAAAAGGGACTTATTCTAAAAGTTTGTCTTGCTGTCAACATAAAACACCAAAGTTTGGTGCCTGGTTGGTATGTCTCATTGGTCATATCCCGCTTTGAAAATTGACCGCTACAGTCCACATTAAAACTTGAAATACAACTCAAACCTTTCTGAACTTGAAACAATTCCCTGCATCTATTCAAATTTGTTATGATTACATTGGAAAATATCTGTTGGGAATTCGTTTGTTAAACATTACTGGCTGATGAATCCCCAAAACAGCACAAGTTTTACAAAATTTGCCATTCTGAACCAGGTGGAAGTCAAGTAATCTTTGCATGGTCTGATGACCCCTTTCCAGAAAATTGTTGCACATGTGGATTTGATTCTCAACTATAGAATGGGAAGATTTGGCCTAATGTAAGCCTAAAATGTCTGTCTAGTTAGACCTACATATTGTGCTACAGTTACAATTCATAGGACTAATAATATCCACACACAACAGTCCTGTGTCGTTACCGGAGTTTCTCATTAAAGCAACTGGACCCTGTACAATGAAAATAATCACATCTGACACCATAGTTTCACATACAAGAAATCTTGGCTCAGGTCTCCTGTCAGCTGATCATTGAGGGATTACATGATTTTGCATGAAGCTTGCATTCATCCATAGATGTATAATCAGGCATGCTGTTGGCAAGGTAGGCCTTTCATGTATCCTTGGTATATGCAGGCCTACATAATATAATGCAAGTTTGTACATGGTAAGCCATAACTGGAATATCTATTGCAACAGATGACAGCATTCCTTGGAAGCAATTGGACTTCAGTATGAATCACGGCCCATGCTTCCCCCAAGTGTGAAGTGAATCCAGTTCACAGTTTTGGACAAAACAAAAATGTGACTTACCACTACAATTCCCATCGACTTAATTTGCAATCAATGGAAATGTATGCATTAACCAATAACTACCAAAATTAGAAAATAGATTGACAAGAGGGCTGTATGAACAGCCCATGAACAGCTGACCTAGACATTCGTCACACTTGTAGCTCTGTCAACTTGGGATAGAATCAAGGTCACCCATTTACTGAGTAAGTCAAACCTTTATAGAACAACATTAATATGTGCAACATCAAGGCCCCAGTTCAAGTACTTCTCAAATTAAAGTGAAGAGTAAAATACATGTATGTTGCACTGTGACCCCAGCGCTAGGTCAAGGTCCCTCATGAACTGTCTACGCTTGACCTTCATAAAGAAATATTAACATGTGCAACATCAAGGTCCTAACTCAAAACAGACCTCAAGTTATCAAGTGAACAGTAAATTTCCTGTCAGTTGTCCTGTGACCCTGGCAAAGAGGTCCAGGTCCAAACATCACTGGAGCATGACCATTTACACAAAATAGGTACACACATATAAAAGGTACATCCCCACCAAGTGTGGCACAAATCTCACCAAAATTATTTAAGTTATAACCATTACAAGAAATTTCCATATTAAACCAGGGCTCGACAATTTGAATGTCCGAAAGCCAAAGGCTTGTCAGAAGTGGGCTCGGGCTAGTCAAAATAAAAAAAAAGTGCTAGCCCTGCAGGCTAGTTGGAATTTTTTACTAAAATCCATCAAAAAATAATAAAATTTGCATGGCGAATTCATCCGCAAATTAACATCAAATGCTATTTTTTGGTGGGTTCTAACTGTTGGAAAAAATAGGTGCTGTGAGATGACTACCCGGGCAAAAACAGCACACAACTGCCAGTTACACGCAAGTGACAGCGAGGAGTGGATCTGCAGTGAACTGACACAGTCTCACAGACTGATTTAATATTAAAATTTTCGTTTGAATTTGATTTAAGAACACCATTTATTGCGAGGAACTTGCCAATACTGTATACACAAATTTACTATGATGTACCGATAGCATTCATGGTAGGTACGCAAACGATATGCATCCCATCAGGGCATCAGAGGCAGCGAGAAAAGATCCTGAAGCCAATTCAACTATTTAATCGTTAGTTAAGTTTACCCGGGATACGCACTACTATAGTCCCAGAAATTACAATGTATTTTTCATCATCAGTCACACCATGCAAATAACTTACTCTTTAATTTGTATTTTTGATATTTTGCCAGTTTCACTGTCGAACAGTTGCAGCTAGAATCGTAAAATTTGACATTTTTTGTGATTTCGCAAGCGACAATAAGCGGCAAATACATTTTAGGGTAAATGCATGGTTTGTCTAGGCCTTAGCATTGTTAGAAAAAAAATACCATTCAGAGAACGCAGTACCCTACAGCCGCCTTCAATCTCTTTTGCTGTAAGTGAATAGGAATAGTGTCCCATAGTATCAGGTATAGTTACCTGCACAAATGCTACTATTGTACACTTGACCTTTGACCTCAAAAACAGTAGGTCAAGTATAGAGGTATAACCTTGACTTTCAGTAGCCTTCTAGATCACCCTATGTTGCTTCTTGTGTTTTAAGATTTAGATTTCTAGATGCACAATGTCACTAAGCAAACTTGTGACCCGTGTATGACCTTGAAAATTAAGTCAAGGTCAATTATGCTTGCAGTGGTGTACTATCATATGCAATTTGAAAGTCCTGTCTCAAAAGCTTCTGAAGTTATAGTGGGTAAACAAAATTTCAATGATAGGTCACTGTGACCCAGATACTTGACCTAGTGACCTACTTTTGATTCATGACACATTTTTTGGTTATGATACATGTGTGTATAAAATTTCATGAAACTGACTAAAAACTTCCTTACTTATACCAATACCACCATTGTGCACTTAAACTTTGACCTCAAAAAGTAGGTCAAATATAAACCTATGACCTCAATTTTCAATAGGCTTTTAGATCACTCTATGAAGCTTCCTGTACGTAAGATTTAGATTGGTAGATGCAGGCTTTCAATAGTTACAGTGGTAACATAGCTTAACACACGTGACCACTGTCTGACCTTGAGAATTATGTCAAGGTCAATTATGCTTGCACACAAAGTAGGCCATTGGAAAGGTACTAGCATATGCAATTTGAAAGTCCTGTCTCAAAAATTATTGAAGTTATAGTGGTAAACAAAATTTCAATGAATAGGTCACTGTGACCCAGATACTTGACCTAGTTACCTACTTTTGATTCATGACACATTCTTTCGTTGTGATACATGTGTGTATAAAATTTCATGTAACTGACTTAAAAACGTCCTTACTTATACCAATACCACCATTGTGCACTTGACCTTTGACCTCAAAAAGCAGGTCAAATATAAAGCTATGACCTCAATTTTCAATAGGCATCTAGATCACTCTATGAAGCTTCCTGTATGTAAGATTTAGATTGCTAGATGCAGGCTTTCAATAGTTAAAGTGGTAACGTTGCTTAGCACATGTGACCATTGTGTGACCTTGAGAATTACACCAAGGTCAACTATGCTTGAACACAAAGTAGGCCATATTGGAGTGTAATATCATGTGCAATTTGAAAGTCCTGTCCCAAAAAAATTCTGAAGTTGTGGTGGTAAAACCATGGGACGGACAGACAGATGGACGGGCAGCGCCGGGTACGACAATACCTGGCCGTTTCATATGGCCGAAGGGTAAAAAACGATGTTTATAGAAGTTTTATCAGGACAAGTGGATTTTGAAATCTACTTGCCCTGCAGACAAGTGATTTTTTAATAATTGTCAAGCCCTGTAAACTTTCCTATTAAAACTTTCTTAAATATATTCAAAAAAAAAAAATCATCATCAAAAAAACCCAAAAATCACTGGAGCGGGACCATTTCAACTATCTTGGTGGACACCCATCATAGGCACATTGCCACCAAGTTTAAAGTGAATCTGAGACAAACTTCAGAGAAGTCCAAAATGTGAACTACCATTAGAATGCATCAGAATGCTCATTGACTTGCATATTAAGCAATAGAAAAGGTGCATTTACCGATAAGTACCCGAATTGAAATCGTTAAAAATCAGAAATCGACAGCAGTACAACTTAGTGAACATCTTTGCTTGACCCTTTCACAAGGAACATATCTACAAAGTTTCAACTTAATCTGAATAATGGGTCAGGAGAAGAAATCACATGTAACAAAAACAGACAAAAATTCTTAAACAAAAAGGCTGTGTGAACAGCCCATGCTCGGCTGATCTTGACATTCATCACACTTGCAGCTCTATGAACTTGGGAAAGGATCAAGGTCACCTATTTTCTCAGTAAGTCTGACCTTTACAGAAGAACACTAACATGTGCAACATCAAGGTTCAAGTTGTTCTCAAGTTGGTTTAAACATATTTTTATTTCTGTAAGGAGTTATAATGAAGAGCAAAATTCATGTATGTTGCACTGTGACCCCAGAAAGGACGTCAAGGCCATTCATGAACTGTCAAAGCATGACCTTCATACAGAAACATTAACATGTGCAGCATCACGGTACTAGCTCAAAACAGATCTCAAGTTATCAAGTAAACAGTAAATTCCGCATCAGTTATCCTGTGAATTAGCATTAGAATACTCATTGACTTACATAGTAATCGATAGGACAGCTGCATTGACCTATAAGTACCCAAATTGAAAATCCCTAAAAATAAGGAATCCAAAGCAGTGCCACCTAGTAAACAACTTTGTTTGACCCTTCCACCAGGAACATATCCATCACATTACAGCTTAATCTGAGTAACGGTTCTGAGAACAAGTGAAAAATAGCAAAACCATACACAAAATTCATAAAATAATTAGAAAAAAATTGCAGTGGCACCTGGTGAACAAATTGGGAACTAGGTGTCCCTGGGAGTGTCTATTTACGATATCAAAGCAATTGGGTGAGCAGTTTCAGAGAAGAGTTTTTAAGCTTTGCCCGCAAAAAGGAACAAAAAAATCAACTGAGCGTGACCACTTGGACAAATTTGGTAGAGATCCACCCAATGCACATCTCCACCAAGTTTGAAGTAAATCTGGCCAAAATTATTTAAGTTATAACTATAACAAGAAATTCCCATGTTAAACTTTCCTATTAAAACTTGTGTTAAAATTCTTGAAAAAAAATCATTAAAAAAAATCCAAAAATCACTGGAGCATGACCATTTGTACAACCAGGCAGAAACCCACCCAACATACATTGCCACCAAGCTTGATGTTAATCTGTATGACGGTTTTAGAGAAGAAGTCGAAAATGTGAATTAGCATTAGAATGCTCATTGCCTTCTATAGTAATCAATAGGAAAGCTGCATTGACCGATAAGTATCCGAATTGAAAAAAAATTGTTAAAAATCAAGAATCTGCAGTATTCCCACATAGTAAACAAATTTGTTTGACCCTTCCACAAGGAACATAGCCACCATGTTTCAGCTTTATCTGAGTAACGATTCTGGAGAAGAAGTCGAAAATAGGAATGACACACAAAAATTCATTAAAAAAATTAGAAAAAAATTGCAGCGCCACCTGGTGAACAAATTAAGAAATAGGAGTACTAGGGTGTGTTCCTTGTGTGATATCAAAGCAATTGGGTAAGCGTTTTCGGAGAAGATGATTTTTTAAGATTTGTCCAAAAGAAAATCATTAAAAATAAAAAAATCACTGCACTGTGACCATTTGAACAAACCTGGCAGAAACCCACCTAAGGTACATTGCCACCAAGTTTGTTCTTAATCTGGATGACGGTTTTGGAGAAGAAGTCGAAAATGTGAATTAGCATTAGAATGCTTATTCACTTCCATAGTAATCAATAGAAAAGCTGCATTGACCGATAAGTACCCGAATTGAAAAAATCGTTAAAAATCAGGAATTCTCAGCATTCCCCAATAGTGAACAACTTTGTTTGACCCTTCTACAAGGAACATATCCACCATGTTTCAGCTTAATCTGAGTGACAGTTCTGGAGAAGAAGTCGAAAATAGCTATAACACATAAAAATTCATAAAAAAAAAAAAAAATAGAAAAAAATTGCAGTGCCACCTGATGAACAAATTAAGAACACGGAGTCCCAGGGAGTGTTCCAGTGTGATAATAAAGCAATTGGGTGAGCCGTTTCGGAGAAGAAGATTTTTTAAGATTTGCCTAAAAAAGAACAAAAAAAATCATTAAAAATCTAAAGATCACTGGACCGTGACCATTTGAGCAAACTTGGTAAAGACCCACCCAAGGCACATCTCCACAAAGTTTGAAGTGGATCTGGCAGACGGTTTTTGAGAAGAAGTCGAAAATGTGAATTGTGAACAGATGACGGATGGACGTCTCTACTATGATACACTTATGTAGAAAAACATGACCCATATTCATAAATATCAAACCCAACAATGACAGCAAACAGATTCCAGAGTTACCAAAGCATCAACATTGATCTTCCAATACCAATGTGAAGAAACAAATTTTACTCCTGACTTGAGACAGGCAGTCACCCACAAAGGGCAACTGGTGGTTTTAAAGCGGTCCTCTCAACCTTTGAAATATTCTTCATTAAATACATACTATAGTGTTTCCAATATGTACAGGCCCAACCACTCAAAATCCAAAGTTTATTACTTCTGCAAAAGATCAAGGAGAATTGGTAGGCCTATCACTATTTTGGTTCATCTGACTAATTTGTCAGCTGAGTTTATAGCAAAAGTAGAAAGTAGGCCTATATCGTTTTTGTGATATCTATGAATCTGGAATATTATCTAATTAATAAGTTAAGTGATTGAATCACTGTTATAGAGTATCAAAATTCAAATGCAAGGAGTAGACTTCTACAAGTCCCTCACTAAACAATTGAAGTTCTACAGACGGACGGACGACAACAGACAGATGACGGATGCCTCACCCTCCTAAAAGCTCAGCTGAATTATCAGCTGAGCTAAAAATTACAGCACCACCTCTTGAACAAATTAAGGTCTAGGGGTCCACAGAAATGTCCCTATGCAATTTCAAAGCAATTGGCCAAGTGAATTTGGAGAAGATTTTTTAAAACTTGACCAAAAAATGGGGAAAAAATTTCATAAAAAACAAAAACATAACTGGAGTATGACCATTTGGACAAACTGGCAGAGACCTGCCCAAGATATATTCCCACCAAGCTTGAAGTGAATCTGCCTAGTGGTTTTGGAGAAGAAGTTGAAAATGTGAATTGTGGATTTTAGATGGCGGACAATGGACACCGGATGCCAGACAGATGAAGGCGGGGACCCACCACATAAGCTCAGTTGACAAATCAGCTGAGCGAAAAATTTTTATAAAAAAAAAATGGTAGCAATTGGCTCAGCAGCTTTGGAGAAGAAAAATTTTCAAGATCTTACTACAAAATGAAAAAAAAAATTCATGAAACATCCAAAAATTAATGGAGTATGACCACTTACACAAACTTGGCCGAGACCCATCCCAGGAACAATTCCAGTCGTGTTTGAAGTAAATCTGGTTGACAGTTTTGGAGAAGTCAAAAATGTGAATTGTATATATGACACCAGACAGATGAACAATGGATGTGTAACTGCCACATAACCTCAGCTGACTGACAAGTCAGTTGAAAATAATAACAATATTTTTTTTTTAAGAGTCTTCCCTGAAAAACCAGCTACGGTCAATGGGAATGCAAATTAGATATTCCTGCATTCCTTCCTAAATTCTTGTATGAACATCTGCATTGCTTGTGATTCTCTTGGTGGATGCTTGTTGGCGCTTTTAAGGTTGGCTTGGCATGCAATCTCCCCCAGTGTTGACAGATATGCTTGGGGCGGAGGGAAGCACTGTTTGTCTGCACTGTCCAAACATTTGTACATCCACACACACAAATGTTATCTTAATTTTTGTGCTTATAACATGTATATACATGAAGCCTCAACATGCACTGCCTCATCAGGTGCAGAGAGTCACACATGATCAATAACCATACATCCATACATAAAATCAAAATACATGGAAATACAAGCGGTGGATCAAGTTTCAATCTGCACAAGGCGTACAAATGATCCTTCTAGAATTCAGACAACTAGAAATAAATGATCAGAGTCATGGTTACAGGATAACCTGTGAACATTAGATGGGGTGTTGCGTGTACATGCACAGGCTGAACTGGCATGCTGGGAATACTGACAGCCACCACAGTGAAGTATTCAACTTCCATGCTGATAATGTGATTCCTTAAAAATGAATACAACATATCCAAGGGTTTCCTTTCCATAGACTTAATGGATACACAATAGGTCCTAACCTGAATACTGCTTGTGGGCCTGATGTATATAGAATTTTGCTAAATAGCATGAATACAGACAGCATTTGTATATTATAAAGGTTACAGACTACAGTTGTGATTGGCTGGTTGCGCATCCCAACGGAGATAGTCCGTAATTGTGAAAATACTGTGTTTTCAGCATGCTGTAGCTTCTGTTTAAATAAAGTTAGCTAAGTCAGGTTTGCTGCATCGCAGAGTTGCTTCATTGGTGGTCATATGGGTGCACTGTCTTCCAGGCCAGGTGGGAACTTTATGGCGGGGAAGGACAATGATGTGACTCTGGCAAGAGCACAGTTCATACACCTGTATAAAGCTGACATCCAGGTGTTGTTTCGTATTTCAATTATCACAAATTAACGAGCTGGGAATTGTATGACAAAAATCCGTCCATATTTTTCTGACATTTTTATCTGTTAAATGCCGTTCACGGAATTTCAAAATACCAAAAGGCTGATTTTTTAGACTGAAAAATGCTAATATGAAAAATAGAAGGATTTATAACTGTGGTCTAAAGTGAAAAAGAATAGGACGTAAAACAGGTGTATATCAGGGCTCAACAATTCCCATGTCCGAAAGCCCAGGGCTTGTCAGAATTGGGCTCGGCTAGTGGAAATAAAAAAGTGCTAGCCCTGCGGGCTAGTTGGAATTTTTTTACTAAAATCTTTATTAAATCAGAAATTTTCTCATTTTCTTCCCTGGTTTTACCGGCTGGCAGCAAGTTACACTGGCAAGGAGATGCTACACCTCAGGGGATGCGACACCTGTCTCAAACACAGTAGAGCCTGACCCTGGATTCTTGAATACACAATTCTTTGATTGGAGTAATTAAACAATAGAATACACTTAATTGGTTTATCAAAAGCCTGTGTCATGTCATGATTGGTAATGCCACTTCAGGGGATAATCCACCCTGCTGTGAAATTGAGTATAAATCATACTCATATTGTACCTTAAAACAGAAGTCAATCATATCATCTGTCGGTAAATGATAGATTGTGATCGTTGGCCGGTCATCGTGCAGTTTTGATCTTGGTTGCAGCTCTGAGTTCTGCCACATTTAATGTATACGGATAAAGTAATTCAGTATGTCTTCCCCAAGTATTCGGGACTTCTTTATTAAACAGGAGGATAAAAATGGGAAAAGAAACCGGGAAGAAGATGAACCAGTACCATCACAAACCAGTACCGTCACCCACTTCAAAGACAGTGCGGTCTTCCGCAAGTTCAGATGCATGTCATAGCAGCAGCTCCGCGAAGCAAACAACATCCGGGAATCCAACATGTCCTCCAAAACAGAAGCCAGATGGCAAAAAGTTGTATGAACAGACGGAAAGAGTTCATCGAATTCAACCAAGTTGGACATTGCAGTTCCCATGGGTTGTGCATGTTAAAGACCCAGACCACATGTATTGTTCCTGGTGTAGGAAATATCCAGCCATTTCCGACCAAACAGCAGCGATTGTAAACGGGTCCACAAATTACCGGGTAGATGCACTGAGAAAGCACGATGGTTCAGCAAAACATCTCTTTTGCAAAGCCCGTGTTAAAGCAGCAAAAAAATCCTGATCAAGTCCCGCTAAAGGTTGCCATTCGACGCTTTGCAACGCAACTTGACGAGAAGACTCAAGCCTGTCTAGAGAGACTGGTTAATACTGCCTTCTATGTTACAAAAGAGACTGTCCTTTTCCCAGTTCGGAGGTCTGTGTGAACTTCAAAGCAAGAATGGTGCGGACATGGGTCAGGCCTACCATCATGATAAAGCTTGCCAGCAGTTTGTTGCCAGCATGGTGGAAAGTGACAGGGAAACTGAGGCTACAAAAGTTAGTGAGTCCAGATTCATTTGTTTGTTAGCAGACGGTTCTACCGATAGTTCTCAAACCAAACAGGAAGCTGTATTTGTAAGATTTGTAGACGACAATGGTGAAACTAAGACCACGTTGTGTGAGATTGTAGCAATTGAAGATGCCCATGCCAAGGGTGTGAAATGTGCAATTCATCAAGGTTTAATGACACTGGAAATCAGTGAAGCTAGTTTGATAGACAAACTTGTAGCTTGTAACTTTGATGGGGCAGCGGTCATGATGGGGCGGAAAAATGGAGTTGCCACATTGTCCAAAGAAATATGCCCGTGGATTATAGTGACACATTGTGTGGCCCATAATCCGGAGTTGGCAGTCTTAGATGTCATGAAGGAACTTTAGTGTGTGAAGACAGTTGAAGACACAGTAAAAGCCATCTTTAAGTGGTACTTCTACTCTCCTAAACGCAGAAGAGAAGTCAACAAGATTGCCGAAATACTTGAACAAAGCCACGTGTACTTCAGTGGGGTGCAGCAAGTTAGATGGCTGGCAAGTCGCTACAGGTAAGGATCCATTAATTTTTTACCACTTGCATTGAAATCCTCATTGAATAAACAATAATCAATATCATTGCTAGAAAGTTACTTAGATTTGAGGGTGGTGTTCTCAATCTTATTACTTCAGTTTATTGAGAAAAAAAAAAAAAAAAAGACAGTGGTGTTCCTTTGGTACATGTATGATGTTGAAGATAGAATGGTCTTTACTGATCGTAATTTTTTATGCAAAAATATTAATGGTAAACATTTTGTAATAATGAAAGAAAATATATCAAATGAAAAAAGTTGAGTGAATGACAATACTAATAAAACATTTAAATATAAATTACAAATGGGAAAAAACTCAGTTTAGATGTGGAAAAAAATTATTATATAAGCAAACTAAAAAGGTTGAGTGAATAACAAAATATTAAACATAAAATAAAATGAATATAGATTAGAAATTGTAAAAAAAAAAAAAAAACAGGATCATGATGATCCTGTGCTCAGCTGACATGCATCTGCCTATTTTAAAAAAATTACCAAAAAATTTATGCAAAAATCAATGCAGTGTGAACATTTGAATAACATATGTAGAGACCTATCAAAGGTACAATTCTACTAAGTGTGACATAAATATGGCGAAAAATATCTTAGTTGTTTTCCTTACAAGAAATCTCCATGTTTAAGCTTCGTATAAATTTGTTTTATTTTGTACTTTTTCAAAAAATGAATGAAAATGTGAACAGAGTCAACCTTTTGAGCGACTTTGTTTGACCCTTCTACAAGGAACATATCCACCAAGTTATAGCTTAATCCGAGTGCGTTTCTGGAAAAAAGTCAAAAATAACAAAAACACACAAAAAATCATAAAAAATTGGAAAAAATTTGCAGAACCACCTAGTGAACAAATTCTGAACTAAGATTCCCTGTAGGTGTCCCTGTGAGATATCAAAGCAACTGGGTGAGCGGTTTCGGAGAAGACATTTTAAGATTTGCCCAAAAAAAGAACCAAAAAAAATCATAAAAAATATAAAATCAATGGAACATGACCATTTGAACAAACTTGGTGGAGACCCATGAAGGCATATCCCCACCAAGTTTGAAATCAATCTGGATAACAGTTTTTTTGGAGAAGTCAAAAATGTGAATTAGCATTAGAATGTCCTTTGACTTCCATAGTAATCAATAGGAAAGCTGCATTGACCGACAAACGCCTAAATTGAAAAAATCGTCAAAAATCAGGACTCCGAAGCAGTGCCACCTAGTGAACAACTCTGTTTGACCCTTCTACAAGGAACATATCCACCACCTTTCAGCTTAATCTGAGTGACCGTTCTGGAGAAGAAGTCGAAAATAGCAAAAACACACAAAAAATAAAAAATAAAAAAAATAGGAAAAAATCGCAGCGCCACCTGGTGAACAAATTAAGAACTAGGAGTCCCAGGGAGTGTCCCTGTGGGATATCAAAGCAATTGGGTGGGCGGTTTGGGAGAAGAAGATTTTTTAAGATTTGCCCCAAAAAAGAACAAAAAAATTCATGAAAAATTAAAAAATCCCTGGAGCCTGACCACTTGAACAAACTTGGTAGAGATTCACCCAATGCACATCCCCACCAAGTTTGAAGTAAATCTGGCCAAAATTATTTAAGTAATAACCATTACAAGAAATTCCTATGTTAAACTTTCCTGTTAAAACTTTTGTGAAGATTTTTTTTTAAAAAATCATAAAAAATCCAAAATTCATTGGAATATGACCATTGGAACAAACTTGGTAGACACTCACCCAAGGTATATCCCCATTAAGTTTCAAGTAAATCTGGAGGACGGTTTTGGAGAAGAAGTTGAAAATGTAAATAAGCATTAGAATGCCCATTGACTTACATGGTAATCAATATACAAGGTGCATTTACCGAAAAGGAGCCGAATTGAAACTAGATATAAGCAGCTGCTTGCTTAATTGTCTGTTTCGGATAGCAAATCCCTTCATGTGATATGTACATTTGATTCATCATTTATCAAAGATACAAATTGACAGTGTAGAAAAGGTCATAGTTGACTTTATTCAGGAAACAAAATTGAATAGGGCGACCTGACTTGTCCATGGTAGTACATGTATTATTAATTGACATACCTTGCTGTTTCAATGGCTGCCGATGTACAGTGGCAGCACTCGCTTACAGTCACAAAGTCTGATATCGCATAACTTTGTCAAAAATTAACATATCCACATTACTTTCGCAAACTTTAATTGTCTAATGTCCAACTATATTTTGATAAAATTTTAAGCAATTCTATCATGCTGTTCTGGAGAAGAAGTCGAAAATAGCCTTAACATGCAAAAATTCATTTTTAAAAAAAAAAGGAAAAAATCGCAGCGCCACCTGGTGGCCAAAATGAGAACTAGTGACCCTATGTGCAATATCAAAGCAATTCGCCAGGTAGTTCTTGAGATGAAGAATTTTTTTTTTTTTAAATTAATTAAAAAATTCATTAAAAATAGAAAAATTATTGCATCACCATCTCCTTTGCAAACTTGGTAGAGGTTCACCTGGGCAACATCCATGTGCAAAATTAAAACATTCCATACAGCAGCGGTTTTTGAGAAGAAGTCAAAAGGGTAAATACAATAGTGTAATATATGCACTGTATTGCCATATATATATATATATATATATATATATATATATATATATATACAGCTGCAGCACTTCCTTACAGTTGCGAAGTTTGATATCCCATAACTTTGCCTAAAATTAACATATCTCTATTATTTTCGCAAACTTTCATTGTCTAATGTCCAACTATATTCTGATAAAATTTTAAGCAATTCTGTTCAGCCGTTCTGCAGAAGAAGTCGAAAATAGCCTTAACAGGCAATAATTCATAAAAAAAATACGAAAAAATCACAGTGTCACCTGGTGGCCAAAATTAGAATTAGTTGACCCCAGATAACCCTATGTGCAATATCAAAGCAATTGGCATTGTAGTTCTTAAGATGAAGAAATTTTAATTTTTTCAAAAAATAAATTAAAAAACTCATAAAAAATAGAAAAATTATTACATCATCATCTCCTTTGCAAACTTGGTAAGGGTCCACCTGGGAATCATCCATGTGCAAAATCAAAACATTCTATGTAATGGTTTTTGAGAAGAAGTCGAAAATATAAAAAGTCTAACGACAGACGGACGGAAGGACGGACGGACAGAGGGACGACGGACGCAAACAGATTCTATAAGCTCTGCTGGCTGACAAGTCAGCAGAGCTAAAAACAAGAGGGCTGTGTGAACAGCCCGTGCCTCAGCTGATCTCGACATTCATCACACTTGCAGCTCTATGAACTTGGGAAAGGATCAAGGACACCATGTTCTGAGTAAGTCTGGCCTTTATAGAAGAACACTTACATGTGCAACATCAAAGTTCAAGTAGTTCTCAAGTTATAATGAAGAGTAAAATTCATGTATGTTGCACTGTGACCCCACAAACGACGTCAAGGTCATTCATGTACTGTTTCAGCATGACCTTCATACAGAATAATTAACATGTGTAGCTAACTCAATACACATCTCAAGTTATCAAGTAAACAGTAAATTTCGTGTCAGTTGTCCTGTGAATTAGCATTAGAATGCCCATTGACTTACATAGTAATCAATAGGAAAGCTGCATTGAACAATAAGTACCCGAATTGAAAATCCTTGAAAATCAGAAATCCAAAGCAGTGCCACCTATTAAACAACTGTTTGACCCTTCCACAACAACATATCCATTACATTTCAGCTTAATCTGAGAACAAGGGAAAAATCGCAAAACCATACAAAAAATTCATAAAAAAATTGCAGCCCCACCTGGTGAACAAATTGGGAACTAGGTGTCCCCGGGAGTGTCTATGTACGATATCAAAGCAATTGGATGATCGGTTTCAGAGGAGAAGAATTTTTAAGGTTCCTCCCCCCCCCAAGAACAAAAAAAATTCATAAAAAATCCAAAAATCAATAGAGCGTGACCACTTGAACACACTTTGTAGAGATCCACCAAAGGCACCCCCCCTACCAAGTTTGAAGTAAATGTGGTCAATATTATTAAAGTTATGACCATTACAAGAAATTCCCACGATAAACTTTCCTTCCTATTAAAACTTTTGTAGAGATTTTTGGAAAAAAATCATAAAAAAATCCAAATTCATTGGAACATGACCATTGCAACAAACCTGGTAGACACCCACCCAAGGTACATTGACACCAAGTTTGAAATAAATCTGGATGACGGTTTTGGAGAAGAAGTAGAAAATGTGAATTAGCATTAGAATGCCCATTGACTTCCATAGTAATCAATGGGAAAGCTGCATTGACCGACAAGTACCAGAATTGACAAAATCGTTAAAAATCAAATATCTGCAGCATTCCCACATAGTGAACAACTTTGTTTGACCCTTCTATAAGGAACATATCCACCATGTTTCAGCTTAATCTGAGTGACGGTTCTGGAGAAGAAGTCGAAAATAGCTATAACACACAAAAATTCATAAAAAATTAGAAAAAAATTGCAGCGCCACCTGGTGAACAAATTAAGAACTAGGCGTCCCAGGGAGTGTTCCTGTGTGATATCAAAGCAATTGGGGGAGCGGTTTTGGAGAAGAAGATTTTTTAAGATTTACCCAAAAAAGAACAAAAAAATTCATTAAAAATCCAAAAATCACTGGACCGTGACCATTTGAACAAACTTGGTAGAGACCCACCCAAGGCACATCTCCACCAAGTTTGAAGTGAATCTGGCTGACGGTTTTTGAGAAGAAGTCGAAAATGTGAATTGTGGACGACGAACGGACGGACGGACGACGGACGACAGACCCTCAAAAAACCTCAGCTCACTGACAAGTCAGCTGAGGTAAAAATCATGAATTTGGAGGTCACTGGTGGAACTTTATTTTTTACAGAATAAGACATGACTTGAGAGGGAGAGGGATTTAGCATTATTTCATGATTTCATGTCCCCCAGTTTCCCGATTTTCATTGTGATGGACTTTTTTTTTAAATTTCTACTTGCAGGGCCTTTTCTGCTATGCAGAAGCACTTGTCCACAACTGTTGTATACCTTGAAGCTGCAGCCAGTTTGCCTGGTGATGATAGTGCAAAAGCCAAGGGTTTGCTTGTGCAGCTCACCAACAAAGAGTTTGTGGAATCTCTTTACTTTCTGCTGGATGTAATGAAGATTCCCGCAGAGATTAGTGTGGTGTTCCAGAAAGATGGCCTCTTCAACACTGAAGTAATGAGAAATGTAGAGAAAGGCATGCTGCAACTTGTGGAACTTAAATCAACCCCTGGTGAAAGCTACGAACTATTCAAAGAGAACTTTGATGAGGAAAGTTATATTCTTACATGTGGGAATTCTACTGTTCAGTTGAAGAGAAACAACAACAGAAGAACAGCTTCTCTCACTGAGGGATTATATAATGCTCTGGCCAAGGTTGTATCCTATATGGATAAGCATTTGGTGATCTGCAAAGGCCTCCTGTCAGCTTGTTTGAAATCTTTGATCCAACACAGTGGCCTATGGACAAAAGACTTCTTTTGCGTCATGGAGATAAAGACATCTCCGCCTTGATAGAGCACTTCCAGCCTGTACTTACAGAAGAAGTTGCAAAGATTCCTGATGAGTGGGTTGATTTAAAGTTGATGGTGCACAGAAGAAGAGCTGAAGATCCATATGATGTGTACAAGGGATTGCTAGCATCCAAACCCAAAAATGTGCAGAATGTGTTGTCTCGTGAAAATAATGATGACTGGGTCTCCTTCAACAGCAGCGGTGGAACGTTCATTCAGTTCCATGAATTTGGTCAAAACAAATCTAAAAACTAACATGAAAGCATACACTTTAAGTGACATACTCAGGGTGTGACTCAGTGAAGACTCTTTGATGGATTATGATCCACGTCCAGCTGTGCAAGATTTCCTCACCAGTGGGTTGGGGACCATGCACACACAGGGGCATGCCAGTTATGCTAATTCTGTTGAGGTGCAAGAGATTCGTCTGGAGTAAATTGTGATGACTGTGCCTCTGACTATATTTGTGCTGGGAGCAACTTAACATATATAACGTGCTATTTTAGTCAAAATAAACAAGGTGATATTGCTTTAAGTGTGATCATGGTGACTGTAGTGATTTTTTTTTTTTTTTTTTTGATAGAAACATTCAATTTATACATTATGTTGACTGTAATCAAATGGTACTTCGATTGAAAGGATTTAGAAATCCCAAATATTTTGCCTGAAAAGGACACTCAGCCTCTACCTGGGCTCATCTAAATCCAAAATATTTTGCCTGAAAAGGACACTCAGCCTCTACCTGGGCCCATCTAAATCCAAAATATTTTGCCTGAAAAGGACACTCAGCCTCTACCTGGGCCCATCTAAATCCAAAATATTTTGCCTGAAAAGGACACTCAGCCTCCACCTGGACCCATGTGCTTTCATCGACAGACAGTGACTGTATCAAATACATCTTAAAATACATTTACATCTTTTTTACATTTGATTGAATTTTACCTTTTTATACAACAGACTCACAGAAATATGTTTATGGGCTATGAGCCAAAGTGCATCATTTTCATGTGACAAAACAGTAATGTGATTTTAGGCCTATGTGCCAGAAATGCTTTGACTGTTTTCTTACCTTCTTTATCAGCATGGATGATATTAACCATTTTATACAACAAACTCACAGATTCAGTATCTTTATGGGCTATGAGCCAATGTGGGTCACTTCAAGTGATAAAACAGTACTTTTATTTTAGAGCCTATGTGCCTTTATATGAACTGAGTTAAAGACAAAGACATATTTTAACTTTATTAAGTGTGGAAAATGTCTCTCATGATGTAGCAGAGTGGATTGTGCTGAAGACAGTGGTATCTTGGACTCTTTATTTATTATATGCATTTAAAACCTTCATTTTCTTTGAGTTTAAAGCTGATGATTTTGAAGTACCTGCAAACAGAAAAAAATAGATATACACAAGCAGAAAGAGTTTGTATTTTAAGCGCAATAAAAGATTAAAAAGTGAGTTTTCTTATTGTTTTTTAACAGGGTGTAATATGGGAGCAAGGAAAAAAAGAAAGATCCATCCCCAGTGCCACATACAAGCATTAGTGACTTAGTGTTCAAATACGTACATTGGATGGGAAGGGCCTAGTGAAATTTCAGGGGGGCTTGTGACTTTTCAAATCCACAAGCCCTGGGGGCTAGTGGATTTTTTTTAAAAAATTGTCTTGCCCTGATATATAGGCTGTGTGCATTGTCAGTTATTCTGATTATTCCGAATTGTTGAAAAAAAAAATATATACAGTAGTCCCCCTCCCCAACAGACCTCCTTCTAAGTGGACACCCGGTTCCGGCAGACAGAGTCCCACGGCAACGACGGCTTTCCCATTGAAATTGCCGTTCGTTGCTGGACACCCCTCTGACGCGGACAACGGACAGGGTTTTAATCTCCAAATAATAGAAATACCTCTCTGTGCGGACACAAAATCGTTAAATTCTTCGCTGTCCGTAAATCAGCATAAGAATATACACGTACTTTTTGTCCAATACAAGTTACAACACTACTGAACTTGAAAAGATGTCAAAAGACCAACTTCTATGTCGTTTTGATTTTACTGCAGAAAGTTGAAGATGGGGACCTGTTCGTTTCCAGTCTTACACACACAAATAAATCGAACACCAAGAAAACTTGTAGTTTACTCTTGATCATTTTGTCTATCATATTTCTGATTGAACTTAATAACTTTAGTTCTTTAAATTCGCCCCTAAACATAACAGATAAAATTCACACACATTCGTATTATGGTTTTTCTCGATATGTCAAAACATTTTATAAAAATCAATATTCTGAAACCTGCTCAATTTCTAATTGCTTTGTCTGCAATAACTGTCTATAATCTGCTTGGAAGAACTGCACTATGGCAATGTCAAAGTTATTTTAATTTTCTTTAATGCAATGACTGTACACATGTAACATTCTATTGAAATCAGGTGTATAACTTGCCACGTAGATTTATTTTAGGTGGCCCAAGCGATAGCGGATGTTTCCTCATCCTTAGCTGGGTCATCCTGACTATCTTGATGTATGTATGGTAATATTTTGTATGTTCAACTTAACCTGCAGTTACAGAATTTTCGTTATTGTTATTACCAACTACTGATTAAAATGTATCTTACTTTATGTCGAATAAATAGATCTGAATCTGAATCTGATAAGTGATTTATCTGTTCTAAATTATGTTGCTGTTTGACCAAAGTATGAGAAAAAAAAAATCCCACAGAGCATCCTATCACTGAACCTAGTGAAGCCTGAAGGACCATTACTGAATGGTACCGCATTAAGAGCTTGCCTGCATGAGCACGGGCGGCCGACACTGACAAAGTGCATGTCAGATCCATTTTTCCCACGGTCAAGAACGAGGTCAACATGGCGCCCAAAACATACGTGGTGGCAATGGGAAAATGCCGAGTCTTATTTTGATACATAACTTATGAATTACTGTGAGTAAGGCTCCACCAATTGTGTAGAATAAAGTTAAGACAGTGAGTAATGCCATCAAAACAGTTTTATGACAGTTTAAGCTGGTTACTTCGCAGGCGAAGGCTCCATACCTGGCAATGTATCGGGCCCATTGAGCGTCATGGGAAAATGACAGCTCAAGACCGGCAAATATTTTCAATTTGCGAAACACATCTTTCAGCACTCAGACAAGAGTTCTTTATTGAAATAAAGATTTTAAGGGTTGTAATTGTTAAATTTAATAAATGATAATTTCTTGTCACAGCATATGTAATCGATAATGATGACCTGGTGGTGCCAGAAATTTGCGTACCTCGCTACCTGAGTACCTCTGGACAAGTCCACCATGGATTTGAGGTGGTGCATATGCGATTCCTCCAATGAGCGACCACCTGCATTATACGACCGCTTTTTTGTCAGCGCGAGGGCTGGTCGCTCAAAAGAGGGACTTCTGTATCTATAATGCAGTTGTGTCTGGTATTATATAATAGAAGATATTTGATCCCCTCTTCAATGGACAACCCCCTGCAGCGGACACTTTCCCTGTGCAGAAGGGGTGTTCGCTACAGAGGGGGCCTACTGTACACACACACATATATCATGGATGAGTGCCAGCCAGGTAAAAGTACTTTGATACAGTCTTGAATAAGGTGAAAAGGGCAATAGGTGTTTTCTCTAGGGAAGCCAGATACATACCACCTAACAGTAGAGTCTCAAACTCAAAACTCATTTATTTTAGCCAATCAATACAATGACGATTTCAATATTGAGATATATGTACATAATGATGAAAAAATTGATGTGGCTAGGGGGACTCCTATCAAGACAAATACATGTCGCTCTCATAGGAGCCACCTTTAAGTCTTAAACATTTGAAACAATATAGATGGCAGTTACTTTAACAATAAATGTCGAAATAAGATTCAAGATATAATACAGTTTACACACACAACATGGGTGGGAAAGTATAATTATTAATTATTTTGACAAACATAGCAGTTAAATATATTACAACTCTGTTCATAATTATTCAAAAAAATATTTTTAATATACAAGGAAAACCCTTGTAAACTATGAGTATGTATTTTCCTTATAACATTCATATCTGTTTGATTCACTGTGACTGGAATATCATAGTTTAAACTCTGTTTTGCAAATATTTTATTTTAAAAAGATGATGATGGATTATTTCTGCTTTGGGTAGCATATTACCTAGGCAACCCATTGGGAAACCTCACACATGTACCCACAGTGTTTATACACAGTCCTAAGCTCCTGTGTTCAGGGCTTTGTGGTATGGTAATACCACCACCGAGAAGTCTGATTGATCACATTTGCTGACCCCCAGCAATGTTTCTATGGCAGTCTTTATTTTACAAGCCTGCTGCGATTCAAATTCTATTGAATCCAATTCATCTTGACAATAACGTCTTGGTGGAACTGATATTCTGTGTTACGTAATCATGATTACGTGTTTTACGTAGCAACAGAAAGTTACCCCTTGGCATATAAATCAGACATAACGTCAGTTAGCCCACGGTTCCTGACGAGTTGTGAAACAAACAAAACCAGTTGAACTTTTTCAACTTCTAGCTACGGTGACCCTTGCTCAGTCCTCATAGATATACATATACATACATATATATATATATATATATATATATATATATATATATATATATATATATATATATATATATATATATATATATATATTGTTATGAGCCTCCATGACTCAACAGAATGTATTTTCTGAATATGGATTGCTGATAAAACTTGTAAACTTGTAAACATGCGAACTACTTGAACTGGGACCTTGATGTTGCACATGGGTTATAAATGTGGGTATGCCTGTCTGTTTTGATTTTACGGGTCAGTGTACTCATTGAGTGTGTGTACCACGTCACAGAGTTAGCCTGCTTTGTTGGGGTGACTCTCAGGCAGCTTGTAAACAAAGTGTTAACCTACATTCATATGACTCATTTCATTGTATTGTCTGTACACATTTAAGGGGTGAAAGATCAGAGACAGGTCTCACTCAATGCACCGGGATGTGCGACTAATTGGAAAAATATGGAACAATGGTGAGATTTCTTTGTTTATATACATGTATATAAAGCAGCTATTTTCCAGACTGGGGAGAGAATTCTGAAACATCTGACAGAAGCTCAATGTTGTCATCAAGCCACTAGGACTGTGAGCTATTGTCATTGTCAGGGAGACACCCATTTTTATATTGTACCTGTGCAGTGTGGACAGTGTCTTTGAGTGGACTGGTATATTTGGAGTTAATTTTACCACACTGGAACCAAACTGCCCCTCTGTGGGATTGGATCAGCACCACACCTTTCAGTACCACACTGGAACCAAACCCTCCCTCTGTGGGATTTGTACCAGATCATTTAGCACCTGTCATAGGACTTGGAACAGTGGTACAGTACCTGTGGATAATCTCAACAGGGATCAGGATTTCCCTAGGACAGTTTAACTATTGAAATACCAGCGGAGATAAGTTTACCTACTTTGTATTGATGTATAATGTTATGAGCCTCAATGCCTCAACAGAATGTATTTTCTGAATATAGATTGCTAACAAAACTTGTATCTAAAGTGTAAGGAGTCTTAGGGATGGTTCAACATTATCATCATTTTTTAATTAGTACTTAGGGTACTAAATTTCATAACCCCCCTCCCCCCCCCAACTTAGTACTTGAAAATGATGATCTTCCAAGAAATACCAAAATAACACAAAATTTGTGTTACAAATGACTGTTTTTCCATTATATTTCATGTTCAGAACGAGCGGGACTCAAACCTGCAACCCCTGGCACCAGTCGCCTAGCTGAAATGGGAAAGGCACATATCCACTTGACCAAATCCCCATTCTCAAAAAGAATGGTTCAATGCAGATAGTTATGTGCGAGTGCCATATCAACATGGCTATGCAGCACAAGTACTGAGTCGGCATTATGTGTAGAAGTGTACGTGTCCATTTACCCCCTCCTCCCCCCCCCCCATACTGAAGGTACTAATTCAAAAATGATTAAAATCTTGAACCATCCCTTAATAAATCATCCAGCTATATCCCTGACAACCTCATAGCGGTTATGCTCAGTCCTTATATTTAGTGCTACTTCTGTGACCTCATAAAGTGGGCGACATCCATTCACAAGGTAAAACAGAAATATTTATTAAAAGGTGAGGATAGAATGCCATCTATAACCACAATACAAATGTTGAAATTTTACTTCATTTTACGAACAAAAGAACTGTGACAGTCCTGTGCTCAGCCAACCGTACATGCACAGACTGAAGTGATCCTGTGAACTTCAGAATATCAAGGTCACCATCATCACTACTGCTAACATAAACATATCACATTTTAGGATGTCCCTGAAGCTTTATAGCTAAACCCAAACAGAATAATACCTGTGTTTGCTCTACCACGACCGATCTTGTCACAAACCTACCAGTCTGAACTGGAAGCAACATCAAGATATAAAACCTTCTAATATGTCTCAGAATGTTGATGTAATGAACAGATTAAAATATTACATTCATAAAGATTCTTCAAACAATTATAATTGCATTAGTACTTTCTAGAACTAACTATTGTCTCCTTGCTTGGGGCCATAAAATTGACAGTTTTTTCAATGTACAAAATAGAACAGTGCACATCATTATTCGTGCAGTAAATATAATGCACATACAGAACCTATTTTTAACAAAAGAAAATTGTTAAAGTTGAAGACACATACACGTACAAAGGACAACTCTTGAAATTTTATTTCAAATATTATAATAATGAATTATCTAGATATTTCTTGAGCATGCCCATTATGAACATAACTGATATACTGTACATCAACATGAGACACGAAGGAAAGAAATTTTCAGGGTAAAAGCTGGGAATAGATTTGCCAAAAATGTGTTTGACACCAGATTGTAAAGGTTATCAATGAAATGCCAGATATAGTGAAAAGTAAAGTACACACACACACAGTTATTTCAGTTTTAAAATATATATCAAACAATATTTTACACAAAAATATGAGTCTATCTGTAATATCCCAAACTATTATATATGCAATGCTCCAATGTTTTGAGTTTACATATGTTTTAGCAAATGTTTAATTCCTCTAATTATCAGTCATGTATAGCAGATATCTGTGTCTTAGATATCTATATATTTGTGTGTTGTCACCATGGCAGTTCATAATGATTAAACTAATTTAATTTGCGTGGCTCATATGCTAGCGATTGTTAAACAATCTTAAAATGAGTCTCCTGACCAGATAATTGCTTTTAAAAAAATATATTATCAGATTGATTGTAAATTCGTATTGATACAATATACCTATTGTGAATTACACTATACTGTACTATATTGGTCAAGTAAATGAATCGAATTGAACCAACCAAATCTGCTTGCAAAAGAAAAACAAAAACAAAACAAAAAACAAGAGGGCTGTGTGAACAGCCCGTGCTCAGCTGACCTAAGCCTGTTCACAAGATCAAAGTTGCAACTGAATAGAACTGTGTTGAGGTTTAGCTGAGTGCACACAACATTTAGAAGTATTTCTAAGACTTGTCTTAAGAAAACTTCATTAAAAATATAAATTTTACTGGAGCATGGAAAATTGGAAGAATATTTAAAGAGAACTTTAAAAAACATTGCTGCGTGGTGGAGAAAATACATGATACTGAGCATTATAATGCCAACTGACTTCCATAGTTATCAATGGGAAAAGTGTGTTTACCGATAAGTAACCGGATTGAAAAAATCGTTAAAAATCAGGAATCAATAGCAGTGCTACCTAGTAGACACACTTGTTTGACACTTTCACAAAGAACATATGCACCAAGTTTCAGCTTAATACCAGTGACATTTCTAGAGAAGAAGTCAAAAATAGCAAAAACAAACAAAATATCATAACAAGAGGGCTGTGTGAACAGCCCATGCTCAGCTGATCTTGACATTCATCACACTTGCAGCTCTGTGAACTTGGGAAAGGATCAAGGTCACCCATGTTCTGAGTAAGTCTGACCACTAAAAAAGAACACTTAACATGTGCAACATCAAGGTTCAAGTAGCTCTCAAGTTATAATGAAGAGTAAAATTCATGTATGTTGCACTGTGACCCCAGAAATGAGGTCAAAGTCATTCATGAACTGTCTGAGCATGACCTTCATACAAAAACATTAACATGTCCAACACCACAGTACTAACTCAAAACAGATCTCAAGTTATCAAGTAAACAGTAAATTTTGTGTCAGTTGTCCTGTGAATTAGCATTAGAATGCCCATTGACTTACATAGTAATCAATAGGAAAACTCCATTGACTGATAAGTACCCGACTTGAAAATACTTAAAAATCAGGAATCTAAAGCAGTGCCACCTAGTAAACAACTTTGTTTGACCCTTCCACAAGAACATATCCATCACATTTCACCTTAATCTGAGTGACAGATCTCAGAACAAGTGAAAAATAGCAAAACCATATAAAAAATTAATGAAAAAAAAAAGAAAAAAAAGCAGCGCCTCCTGGTGCACAAATTGGGAACTACGTGTCCCTGGGAGTGTCTATGTACGTCAAAACAATTGGGTAAGCAGTTTCTGAGGTGAAGAGTGTTTAAGGTTTGCCCCAAAAAAGAACAAAAAAAATTCATAAAAATTCCAAAAATCAATAGAGTGTGACCATTTGAACAAACTTGGTACAGATCCACCCAAGGCACATCCCCACCAAGTTTGAAGTAAATCTTGCCAAAATTATTTAAGTTATAACCATTACAAGAAATTCCCATGTTAAACTTTCCTATTAAAACTTTTGCAAAGATTTTTGGAAAAAAATCATAAAAAAATCCAAAATTCATTGGAACATGACCATTTGGACAAACCTGGTAGACATCCACCCAAGGTACATCCCCACCAAGTTTGAAGTTAATCTGGAAGACGGTTTTGGAGAAGAAGTCGAAAATGTGAATTAGCATTAGAATGCTCATTGACTTCCATAGTAATCAATAGGAAAGCTGCATTGACGGATAAGTACCCAAATTGAAAAAAATGCTTAAAAATCATGAATCCTCAGCATTCCCACACAGTGAACAACTTTGTTTCACCCTTCCACAAGGACCATATCCACCATGTTTCAGCTTAATCTGAGTGATGGTTCTGGAGAAGAAGTCGAAAATAGCTATAACACACAAAAATTCATAAAAAATTAGAAAAAAATTGCAGCGCCACTGGTGAACAAATTAAGAACTAGGTATCCCTAGGTGTCTTCCCGTGTGATATCACAGCAATTGAGTAAGCGCTTTTGGAGAAGAAGATTTTTTAAGATTTGTCCAAAAAAAGAACAAAAAAATTCATTAAAAATCCAAAAATCACTGGAGCATGACTATTTGAACAAACCTGGTAGACACCCACCTAAGGTATATCCCCACCAAGTTTGAAGTTAATCTGGATGACGGTTTTGGAGAAGAAGTCGAAAATGTGAATTAGCATTAGAATGCTCATTGACTTCCATAGTAATCAATAGGAAAGCTGCATTGACCGACAAGTACCCGAATTGAAAAAATCGTTAAAAATCAGGAATCTGCAGCATTCCCACATAGAGAACAACTTTGTTTGACCCTTCTACAAGGAACATATCCACAACGTTTCAGCTTAATCTGAGTGACGGTTCTGGAGAAGAAGTCGAAAATAGCTATAGCACACAAAAATTCATAAAAAAATAGAAAAAAATTGCAGCGCCACCTGGTGAACAAATTAAGAACTAGGTGTCCCAGGGAGTGTTTCTGTGTGATATCAAAGTAATTGGGTGAGCGGTTTCAGAGAAGAAGATTTTTTAAGATTTGCCAAAAAAAGAACAAAAAAATTCATTAAAAATCCAAAAATCACTGGACCGTGACCATTTGAACAAACTAGGTAGACATCTACCCAAGGCACATCCCCACCAAGTTTGAAGTGGATCTGGCTGACGGTTTCGGAGAAGTCGAAAATGTGAATTGTTGACGGACGACGGACGGACGGACGGACGACGGACGACGGACGGAGGACCATAAGATAAGCTCAGCTGACTGACAAGTCAGCTGAGCTAAAAAGTAGGAATAAAATGCAGTGCCACCTGGTGAATAAATTAAGAACTAGGAGCCCCTAGGAGTGTTCCTGAGCGATGTCAAAGCAACTGAGTAAGTGCTTTTGGAGAATTTTTATTTGTAAGATTTGTCCAAAAAAAGAACCAAAAAAAAAAATCATAAACTAGCCTGCTGCATGTAAAAACAGCCTCTGTTCAGCTGACCTAAGCTTGTCCCACAAAATCCAGGTTGCAACTGAATAGACCTGTGTTGAGCTTTAGCTGAGTGAATATGTTATTTAGAATTTTTTAAGACAGAAAACAGAGCCCCCTAAAAGCTCAGCCTGACAAGCAAATCAGCTCAGCTAAATTTTGAAGCACCACCTGGTGAACAAATTATGAACTAGGAGACCCCAAGAGTGTTCCTGTGTGATATCAAAGCAATTGGGTGAACGGTATAGACAAGATATCTTAAGATTTGCCCCCCCCCCCAAAATTGACATTTTTTTAATCTAAAAATCACTGAAGTGTGACCATTTGAACAAACTTGGTAAAGGTATATTGCCACCATGTTTGAAGTCAATCTGGACAACGGTTTTGGAGAAGCAGCAAAAAATGTGAACTAGCATTAGAATGCCCGCTGATTTCCATAGTAATCAGTGGGAAAGGTTCATTTACCGGTAACTACCCAAGTCCTTAATTGAAAAAAACGTTAAAAATCAGGGATCACCAGCAGTGCTACCTTTTGAACAACTTTGTTTGGCCCTTTCACAAGGAACTGATCCACAAAGTATCAGGTGAATCTGAGAGACAGTTCTGGAGAAGTCAAAACTAGCGAAAACACACAAAAAAATCCTAAGAAAATAGAAGAAAAAGCAGCAGCATCTGGTGAACAAATTAAACTAGGAGTTTCTGGGAGTGTCACTGTGTGATATCAAAGCAATTGGGCGAGTGGTTTTGGAGAAGATATTTTATGATGTGCCCCAAAAAAGAACAAATAAATTCATAAACTAGGGGATCAGGACTTATCCTGTGCTCAGGTGAATCATAAGTTGACAGTTTGAACAAAGTTGGTGGAAACCTACTAGAGGAACATTGCTACCAAGTATGAAGTCAATCTGGCTGACATTTTCGGAACAGAAGTTGAAAATGTGAATCTGTATTAGAGACCAATTGATTAACCCAGTAAACAATAGGAATATATGCATTTACTGACAAGTACCCAATATGAAAAATTTGTAAAAAATCAGGTATCCATAGTAACACCACTTAGCAAACAAACTTATTTGGGCCTTCCACAAGAAACATTCCTGCAGTATTTCAACAGAATCTGAGTCATGGTTTTAGAAAAGAATTCGAAAATAGTGAAAACACACAGAAATTCTTTAAAAAAATGAAAAAAATTTGCAGCACCACCTGCTGAACAAATTAACAACTAGGTGTCCCCAGAAGTGTCCCTGTGTGATTTTGAAGCAACTGAGCCAGTGGTTTCGGAGAAGATTGTTTAAGGTTTGGCCAAAAAAAAGGACCACATAGGGCGCCTCAAAAGAGAGGTTCTAGATCCTCCCCTTTACTTTTGCTCTCTGTCCTTTTTCTTTTGCTCCCTGCCTTTTTCTGTGATATATGCATCATGCTTTTATGGTTTGTGGCATATTTCTTCAATTTTGACTGCAAATCTTCGGTAAGCTGAATTCAAAGAAAATATATTAAAAGCAGTATTTTCACCATAATTTAGATATAGTTTTCAACAATTTCTTCAGTTTTGCATGAAAGATACGCTATTTTATCTGGAACCTTTCTTTTCAGGTGCCCTATGTGGTCCCTACCCACATTGACAAGTTGCCTTTTCAGATCAAACTGCCCTCCCCTTGTGAAAACCTGCAGTGACCATTGACATGGCGCAATGCATTGTGGGACGGTTGCACCAAAAAAACATTTGATTTGGATATGAAAGTGAATCACATGTTTTCAGCACAGTTTGCAATGTGCATGGACAACAGTGAACAAGGTGGGCTGAACATAATCAAATGTAGCCAAGATTGCACATAATTGTATTTGACCTCAAAATTCTTGGCAGGAGGTCTAATGCTGTTTGTTGACTATCTTTGTTTATTCATGCTCTGGCTTATGCACACATCTTTATGTCTTGCATGCATTGAAATTTTGCTGCTTTGTTTTTTCTGCTTTCATATTATTTGATTGAATGATGATTAAACTCTTCAGAAGGGGAATATGAGTTGCACGCAGTGTAATTCTCGAGTGTTTTGGGGTGTACCAAAATACCCCTCAGATCATCTCTTTTTTTTTTTTTTTTGTTCATAAACGCGTATGGTACCCTGACCTATGCAATGTGTGGTCAGGACATCTGCACATGCCCCTGACATGAACGACCACCTGCAGGATGCGACCATTTTAGGCAGCAGGGCCAGGGGTGGTTGTAAACAGCAGCTACCAGTGCTGTAATCGAAACTGATGAAACTACACTGTAAGCTACAGCGTAGTTTCATCAATTTCAAAGTAAAGGTATCTGTCTCAGAGATACTAAAATCTCATTTCAGTGAATTGAACTTATTTCCTTGTCTTTTTAAAAGCTTCCCATACAGCTGTATTGTGTCAAACTCAAGGTGAAAATGTGGTTTGGGGGCCCAAATTATCTTGGGCTCACACCAACTGCTGGACATGGATAAGGATAAAAATGTATAGCTTCAAGTTTTCCCTTGGGAAAACCCTCCCATTATGGATTTTTCTGAATTGTGATAATTTCTTAAAATTAAGATAATGACAGCACCATCATGTGCTGAACAAATTGCATGGAAGATTAACCCCACGTACATTTCCAACAAGTATGAGGAGGATCCAACTTACAGATTGGGAAAAAGTCAAGAAAAAAGAAAACACAAAAATTCTTTCAAAAGCCAAAAATAGATGTGGTGCCACCTGTTGAACAAGAGCTCCCAGAAGTGTCCCAATACAATTTCAAAGCAATTGGCTTGGTGGTTTTGGAGAAGATTTTACTTTAAGATTTTGCCAAGAAATAAACCAAAAAAGTCATAACATATGAACCCATGCTCTGCTGACCTATGATGAAGAGAGCACAGTGAGGTGGGCCCAACTTGAATGGAAATCACATTGGAACAATTTCCATCAAATACCTAAGGTCCAAGTTAGCTAGTACTGTCGATGGCTGCTAAAGCGCCAGGGTCATTTCCCGGTGCACCTTGCAGCAGGTTAGGTGGTTTCAATATAGCAGCCATATTGCGCCATAGTTAAAGTACATGGAAATGACATGGCAAAGTTGATCATTATTTTCCAACGTACTACGGAAGTATTTACAAGCTACAATGGCAAAGTTCCTGACTTTAAGCCAGACACAAGAAAACTGGGTAAATTGGATAAATACCCCTGGATGCAAGGGGTAGCTTTCCACAGTTTTCCTCCAAAGAAACATAGAAACGACGGGAGTGGTTGAATGTGGGGAAAAGACCAAGAGATTATGAACCACCAGGCAAATTTGACAGAATTTCTTCAAGACATTTTGTTGGGGGTAAAGATCCGACATCAGGGCAACCAGTGCCCACGTAATTTCCGTATAACAACTGGACGATCGCAGAAAATCAACACACAACAAACTGATGGCAGAACAGTGTGAGATGGCCGAGGATCGAGTGACCTACCCAGCAACGGAGAAAGGCCAGTTGCCAAGTAGAAAGCGGGGGTGCAATCGCTGAGTTGCAGCGGTAGCTCACAGTACTAGCTAATTTGAACCAAAGCTATTGACTTACACAGTTATCAATAGGCAAGCATGCATTAACCAGAAGCTATCAGAATATCACCACCTGATGAACATATATCTGCTTAACCCTCCCACAAGCTTAATTTCCACCAAGCGTTACAATGATCTGAGTCACAGTTTTGAATAAGTCCAAATTTGTGAAAAAACAAAAGAATATCCGGAAAAAAAAAAAAATCACAGGGCCACCTCTTGAACAAATTAAGGTTTGAGGGTCCCCAAAAAATGATCTTATGCAATTTCAAAGCAATTGGCTGAGCGGTTTTGGAAAAGGAAGATTTTTGAAGATTTGGTCAAAGAAATGAACAAAAAAAAATAACTAAAAACCCAAAAATCACTAGAGCATGACATGACCATTTGAAAAACTTGGCAGAGACCCACCTTTGGTACATTCCCACCAAGTTTTAAGTGAATCTGGTTCATAGTAATCTACTTCCATAGTAATCAATCGGAATGCATGCATTAACTGACACCTACCCAAACTAAACAAGAGGGCTGTGTGAACAGCCCATGCCTCAGCTGATCTTGACATTCATCACACTTGCAGCTCTATGAACTTGGGATAGGATCAAGGACACCATGTTCTGAGTAAGTCTGACCTTTATAGAAGAACACTTACATGTACAACATCAAAGTTCAAGTGGTTCTCAAGTTATAATGAAGAGTAAAATTCATGTATGTTGCACTGTGACCCCACAAACGAGGTCAAGGTCATTCATGTACTGTCTCAGCATGACCTTCATACACAATAATTAACAAGTGTGGCTAACTCAAAACAGATCTCAAGTTATCAAATAAACAGTAAATTTCGTGTCAGTTGTCCTGTGAATTAGCATTAGAATGCCCATTGACTTACATAGTAATCAATAGGAAAGCTCCACTGACTGGTAAGTACCGTAATTGAAAATCCTTAAAAATCAGGAATCCAAAGAAGTGCCACCTACTAAACAACTGTTTGACCCTTCCACAACAACATATCCATCACATTTCAGCTTAATCTGAGGGACAGTTCTGAAAACAAGTGAAAAATAGCAAAACCATACAAAAATTCATTAAAAAAATTGCAGCGCCACCTGGTGAACAAATTGGGAACTAGGTGTCCCCGGGTGTGTCTATGAACGATATCAAAGCAATTGGGTGAGCAGTTTCATAGGAGAAGAATTTTGAAGGTTTGCCCCAAAAAAGAACAAACAAATTCATAAAAAATCCAAAAATCAATAGAGCATGACCATTTGAACAAACTTGATAGAGATCCACCCAAGGCACATCCCCACCAAGTTTGAAGTAAATCTGGTCAATATTATTAAAGTTATGACCATGACAAGAAATTCCCATGTTAAACTTTCCTATTAAAACTTTTGTAGAGATTTTTGAAAAAAAAATCATAAAAAAATCCAAATTCATTGTAACATGACCATTGGAACAAACCTGGTAGACACCCACCCAAGGTACATTGCCACCAAGTTTGAAGCAAATCTGGATGATGGTTTTGGAGAAAAAGTCGAAAATGTAAATTAGCATTAGAATGCCCATTGACTTGCATGGTAATCAATAGTAAAGGTGCATTCAAAAAAAATATAAAAATCAATGGAGCGTGACCATTTGAACAACTTGGTAGAGATCCACTCAAGGTGTATCCCCACCAAGTTTGAAGTCAATCTGGATGACGGTTTTGGAGAAGAGGTCGAAAATGTGAATTAGCATTAGAATGCTCATTGACTTCCATTGTAATCAATAGGAAAGCTGCATTGACCGACAAGTACCCGAATTGAAAAAATCGTTGAAAATCAGGAATCCGCAGCATTCCCACATAGTGAACAACTTTGTTTGACCCTTCTACAAGGAACATATCCACCATGTTTCAGCTTAATCTGAGTGACGGTTCTGGAGAAGAAGTCGAAAATAGCTATAACACACAAAAATTCATAAAGAATTAGGAAAAAATCGCAGCGCCACCTAGTGTTCAAATTAAGAACTAGGAGTCCCAGGGAGTGTTCCTGTGTGATATCAAAGCAATTGGGTAAGCGGTTTCGGAGAAGAAGATTTTTTAAGATTTACCCAAAAAAGAACAAAAAAATTCATTGAAAATCCAAAAATCACTGGACCATGATCAATTGAACAAACTTGGTAGAGACCCACCCAAGGCACATCTCCACCAAGTTTAAAGTGAATCTGGCTGACGGTTTTTGAGAAGAAGTCGAAAATGTGAATTGTGGACGACGGACCCTCAAAAAACCTCAGCTGACTGACAAGTCAGCTGAGGTAAAAATTCAGTGAAAATCAAGAATCCATAGTATCACCATCTAGTGAACAAGTTTGTTTACCCTTTCCACAAGCTACATTTCCACCATGTTTCAGCACAAACTGAGAAGCAGTTTTGGAGAAGTCAAAAATTGCTTTAACACAAAAAATTCATAAAAAGAAAGAAGAAAAAAAGAGAAAAAACAGCCTCACCTCTTAAACATATTATGGTCTGGAGGTCGCCAGTGGTCTCCCTATCTAATATAGAGAGAAACTTATCAAACCTAAATCTCTAAACCCAAGAACCGTTTCAACACTATCAAGTCTGATGTTCCACAAGTCCTACTCCATACCATCCATGAAAAACTGCATTGTTCTATATCATAATACATGTAACAAACTATTTTGTGTAAGGAACAAATCATACTCATAAAATTTGAAATTTAGAAGAAAGTTTTAGGCTTTATTAGCAATTTCAAAGCAATTGGCTAGGCAATTTCAAAGAATATTTTTTTTTAATTTTACAAAAAATAAACAAATAAGAGGCCCATGGGCCTAATGCTCTGCTGGCATTATGGCTGTATTGCACCTGTTCATTTCAAAGTTGGGAGTCCTCAAGTGGCCTCTGAACATATAAAGTTAATCTACATTTAATGTAAAAATGGTCCACCAGATGTCAGTTCGCTCCTCATGTAATCATAGCTTATTTGTGCAACTCCTGTGATGAATATTGTTGCATGTGCCAAGACAACAATGAGTGAGTCCTTAACTTTATGTCCTCAGTGACCTTGGGATACAAGATCAAGGACACCAAGATTATGTACTACAAAAGGCCCACAGGCCTGCCTGGTGCTGTGCTGACATTGCAATTGAAATCCAAGCTACACCCTGCCACTACAATTTCCAGGTCACTGATATTACATATAATTTTAGCTTTGGACATTGTCTATATATCTTATACATTTGGCAAGTCTAATCCAATTACTTTTCCAAATATGGAATTTTATATCTTAAAACACATTTTGGATCATAACTTCCGTCAAATTATGGGTGGTGCCACTTGTATCACTACCAACTTAGACATTGACCTCCCCCACAATCCCATCAAATTCCATGTAGATCAGCCTAAAAGTAAGAACTAGAGTGTTCAGAGGAGTTCCATATTTTGACCCCGACATTGCAGAATATTGCAGGTGGTGCCACCAACATCGAAAAGAACCTAGATTTTAATACCCCCTAGTATAAAAGCCTGAAAGTTATATTCAGCTAACTTAAAAACTGTGGACAGTATTGCAGTCACAAGATTTTCACATTTTGACCTGTATATTACATAATACTACAGGTGGCGGCACCAAAATCGATGTCCACAAAGATTTTTATACACTTAATAGCTCCTAAATGTTATAAGGGCCTATCGCAAGAATTCTGGGGTGCAAAGCATTCACAAGATGACCCCCATATTCAAACTGGCCATTTGACCTGACCTTCAACTTGGATTAAAAAATTGTTACTGTTCTGTAAGTAACAGAAGATGATGTATGTATTTTGATTTCTTCACTAAGAGACTCCAGCCCTGGATCAGATGATATCAAACCTCAAGTTATCAAACATGTATCAAATGCAATTGTGATCTCTTTAACTCATATTATAAACCTATCTTTACAAGCAGGTATATTTCCAGATGACATGAAAATAGCGAAAGTTCTTTCATTATTTAAAAAGGGTGATCCAGAAATCTTTTCTAACTACAGACCTATTTCTTTACTTTCCTGTTTCTCAAAAGTGCTTGAAAAAGTTGTGTACAATCAGTTATTGACATATCTAGATGACCTAGATATTCTATACCAACTCCAATTTGGTTTTCGTAAGAAATATAACACTGAATTAGCTATAGGTTTTCTATCTAATAAGATATCGGAGGCTTTTGAGAGACAAGAACACTCCATAGGAGTTTTTCTTGATCTCTCAAAGGCTTTTGATACTGTCAACCATCATATCCTAATGACTAAATTAATGTCATATGGCATTCGTGGGTTACCACTGCAATGGTTTTCATCCTATTTGTCAAATCCTTATCAATATGTATACTTTCAGAATGAAAAATCTAATTTGTTAAATGTTACCCATGGTGTCCCTTAAGGTTCAATCTTAGGTCCTTTGTTATTTCCCATTTATATAAATGATTTATTTGTTGTATGTCCAGAATGTTTATGTCTGTTGTTTGCTGATGATACAAGTTTACTTTTCTCCGACAAAAAATTTCAAGATCTAGTCCTAAATGTTAACCAAACCTTAGAAAAGGTATCTACATGGTTTCAAGTCAATAAACTTTCTGTAAATGTCGAAAAAACAAATTATATAATATTTCACTTAAGAAACAAAAAATATAATAATAATGATATTAAAATTGAAATAAATAACTCAAATATATTACAAGTGACAAAAGTAAAATTTTTAGGAATTTGGATGGATGACCATTTAACCTGGAAATTCCACCTAATATATATTTCTAACAAAATCAGTAAAGTGATCGGGATATTGAAAAAAGTAAAACAAAGTGTTGGTACATATATTTTAAGGAATTTATAATTTGCTTTAATCTATCCATATTTTACATATGGCAATATCACCTGGGCAGCAAATTATAAATCAAATCTGGATTGTTTAATTAAATTACAGAAAAAGATTACACGCATTATGTCAAATTAAGGCTTTAATGATCACACAGAACCAATATTCCGAGAGTTATATATTATGAAATTTGAATTTTTAAACAAATTCCTTACTGGAATATTTATGTTTAAAATAATGAATAATCTTTTACCGGCATTTTGTCAAGATCTGTTTATCGTTAACCAAGATATTCATCACTATGACACTAGACAGAAACATAACTTACATATATTTCGTTATCTGGTTAATACCTCTTTATTTTCTATTAAGATTAATGGACCAAAAATTTGGAATGAACTCCCAGCATCTTTACGAACATTGCCATCCCTTTATGCCTTTAAAAGTAAACTCAAGAAGTTGTATATGGAACATATTTAGATGATGCTTTCTTTTGTTATATTGTAATGTTAGCAAGAATCTCTTTATTATTTCTTTACTTACACATGTATCTCTTATTAGTTTGCTTATGAAGCAAGAAGTTTATCATTTATATTTATAACTTTCATTTGTGTACCTTATGCTCCATGGCTAAGGGTATATAAGCCCGTAAAGGTTTCAGCCCTCAATTTATGCCTTGTATGATTTGTATCGTAATTTTCTGAAATAAAAAAAAACTTCAAAATTCATATATGCGCCCCACATATAGTCTGTTTGTTCCAATCGGGTAATTACTTTCCGAGTAATTGATGCAAAAAAATACACTTGGACAAGCGCCAAACTCCACAATTACTGGGTCACAGTGACTCAAAAAGTAGGTCAACAAGTACAGTTTTATGTATTATAAAATCAAGTGCAATTTTGATTTGAAGGCTAAATTCTTTTGCCATTGATGTCCAAGCTACACACAGCCATTACAACATTACCTTAACAACTTTACAGGCATGGTGTCCTCACAAAAATAGGTCAAGGTCATTGATATTACATAACATTCCACCTTGGGCCATGGTCTATATATCATATAAATTTGGCAATTCTAATCCAATTACTTTTCCAAATATGGAATTTTACATCTAAAACACATTTTGGCTCATAGGTGGCACCACTACTATCATTAGCAACTTAGACTTTGACCTTCCCCACAATTCCACCAAATTTAGTGAAGACCTGCTACAAATTAAGGATGCTAGAGTGTTCACAAGATTTTTACATTTTGACCCCTATATTACATGATAATGTAGGTGATGCCACCAATATCAAAAGGGACCGAGATTTTCATACACGCTTTAAGTCCTGAAAATTATTGGGCTAACTTGAAAACTGTGGACGGTATCGTGCTAATAAGCAAAAGCTTACGGACGTCTCTAGTATGATACACTTATGCAGAAAAACATAACCCATATTCATAAATATGAAACCCAACAATGACATCAAAGAGATTCCAGAGTTACCAAAGCATCAACATTCATCTTCCAATCCAATGTGAAGAAACAAATTTCACTCCTGACTTGAGACAGGCAGTCACCTACAAAAGGCAACGGATGTCTCTTTTGAAACTTAAAAGCTTCATACACTATTCCACCATACCGACACTGGTATAAACAGGTAAATAGTAATACAATTTTTAGCACCATAAAGTTGACTAGAGGTGTTATGAGGTAAAGTGTGCTAAGGTATTAGCTGGAAGCTACCTCTTCCACAATACTGGATGAAGATTGAAATGAAAAAAAATCTGCAAAAAGTGAGTATGATCATGGTTTTCCAACTTAAGACGGACTTGAGAAAATTCTCTAGGTGGGTTAAGTATACTTAACCCCGGGTACTTTCCCTCTTACCACTCTTAACACTTAGGGGACTGCACTTTGTCACTTCAAGCTCCATCTTGACACAATTTGACTAATGTTCTTGAGTTAGTGTTGTGTTTGTTAGGTATTTGGTCATATCTCTGGAAACATTTCAACAGAGTTTTGTGTAGTTGTTGTTTTTTTTATAAGCTTCATGTTGTAGTTTTTGCAACAAAGTTCTGACTCTATTGACAAAATCGCTAAAAAGTGCGGTGTTTCTGGCAATAGGTATCACTTGTCGGATACAAACTCCATATGCTTGTTTCTCTGAATGTTTCCTGTCAGATCAGGGTAGGAGATAATATGAATTTGAACTGGTCTCTCTTACAAATATTTTTGTTACATGCTGGTTGTTCTTTATTTCTGTATCCAGATCAAGGAAAGTAGCTTTTGTATCACTTTCATTTTCCAGATTTAATATTAGTTCTTTGGGATATACTTTTTCCCAATATCCCTTTATTTCAACTCCATTGTTTAAGGCACACAGGTCATCTAGAAATATTCTTGTGTGAGAATATGATCTTCTTGCAGCTGTAAAGTTTCTTTTTGCCAATTTCTCCATCCATGCTGATTCATAATAATGTAAATAAAGGTTGGCAATATATGGGGCTGAATCTGCTCCCACTGAACAGACATGAGTGGTTGCATAAGCTCTGCAACCTTTGGTCAGCAGAGCTAATTAACAAGCTTCATTGGGATTGTTATAATGGGCATGTGAGCGGAACTTGTTGACTGACATTTTTGTATGAAGGACATGAGCCTTTTCTAATATATGAAAATTGAATAAAACGATGTTTAATTCTTTTGAACAACTACAAGTGCCACATACTCATCTAAAAATGTCTTTTCATCCACATTAATTGTGATGGTTTCAGGGTGTGTGTTAAATAGAAAGATTAGCACTAATCATGCCTCCATCCTTGTCACCCAAGGTACATTGCCACCACGTTTGAATTGAATCTGGCTGATGGTTTTGGAGAAGTCCAAAATGTGATTCTGAAGGGATGGACAAGGGGGGGGGGGCATTCCATGACAACAGTTTGTCACACATGGGACATTTTGAAAAGTTTAAATCACAGCAAATTTTAAAATTTTAAATTTACCAATTACCTCCATATGTACAACAAATGAAGTATTGTGAACATATTCACACAAGTTTGAATATTTTTCTATGCTAATTACAGATTTTTAGGAAAAAAACTGTGTGTCACGGATGTGACAAGCTATGGACATATATGTAGCTTTTAGGACTGGTCACATATGCTAAAAACTCTATGAAGTTTGTGGGCATTTTAGATCAGTTGTAGTATCAGATGGTCAAAAAAATGTTTTTTAACATTATGTACCATTGATAAGTCCAATTATTAAAAAGAACTTGTTTTACTAATAAAAGTTTGCTGTCAGGGATGGGACACACTTGTGTGTCATGGATGGTACAGTTTTGTCCACCTTCATAATCGGATACAGGCCTCAAATGCTGTGCTGGAAAGCTAATACACCAGGAAAAATGTTTTTTTTATGTTTAAATTAAAATACAATCTGAATTTTATTGTAATAATTGTGATACTGTAGTACCTCCTGTGAGAGACCTCATGTCTTTTGAAGACCACTTATTGAAGACACTTGATTATATTATGTCTATATAAAATATGCCTGCATTGTTAAACCCACCTGCAGTCTTTAATGATAGGTACCACTGCACACGAACCTATTATGTCAGGAGAATAAACAATGTAAAACTGAAGTTAACTTTTATTGATGTCAACAGATAAGAATACTTCAGCAAATATAGCACTGCAGCTACAATCCACAATTGACAGGTTAGTTCATGTCCACTCACATTTTGAAAAGTCTATTTGTGCTGTTGGCTTGTCTAAATTAAATTGGTAGAAAATTAAAAAGAAAGAAAAAAGGAAAAGAAAAGATTTACTCTCCAGAAGTCATTCTATAAATTTTACAATAGACAGATAATGCACTTCATTCACAAGGGTGTCTTTATATCACAGCTAAATATATAATATCCTCTCGGCTCCAGTTTTTCCTTCAGGTTTGTTATATTTTCAATTATTTGATTACTGTCTATCCATGATTTATCCTCATTCATGGGGAACATTTCTTCCAGTCATCACCACACCTGATGAAGAAAATCACTTACATTTCTTTCCCTTCATGGCATGTGAAAAAAGTTTCTGCTTCTACTGACTATCTTATCATGCTTATGTACAAACACAACTCTTGCAGTGAAGTTAATGTGTGTGATTGATTGATTGACTTTCTTTGATAAGCTTAAGCAGATTAACATGGGCAGACAATAAGCTGTGAAAGCATTGCTGTGGCCAGAGCAGTAACAACAAGAGGGCTGTGTGAACAGCCCATGCCTCAGCTGATCTTGACATTCATCACACTTGCAGCTCTATGAACTTGGGAAAGGATCAAGGACACCATGTTCTGAGTAAGTCTGACCTTTATAGAAGAACACTTACATGTGCAACATCAAAGTTCAAGTAGTTGTCCAAAAAAAAAAAGAACAAAAAATTTTAATTAAAAATCAAAAAATCACTGGAGCATGAACATTTGAACATAACTGGTAGAAACTCACCCAACGTGCATTGCCAACAAGTTTGAAGTTAATCTGGATGACGGTTTTGGAGAAGAAGTCGAAAATGTGAATTAGCATTAGAATGCCTATTGACTTCCATAGTAATCAATAGGAAAGCTGCATTGACCGACAAGTACCAGAATTGAAAAAATCGTTAAAAATCAGGAATCCTCAGCATTCCCACATAGTGAACGACTTTGTTTGACCCTTCTACAAGGAACATATCTACCATGTTTCAGCTTAATCTGAGTGACGGTTCTGGAGAAGAAGTCGAAAATAGCTATAACACACAAAAATTCATAAAAAATTAGGAAAAAATTGCAGCGCCACCAGGTGAACAATTAAGAACTAGGAGTCCCAGAGAGTGTTCCTGTGTGATATCAAAGCAATTGGGGGAGCGGTTTCGGAGAAGAAGATTTTTTAAGATTTACCCAAAAAAGAACAAAAAAATTCATTGAAAATCCAGAAATCACTGGACCATGACCATTTGAACAAACTTGGTAGAGACCCACCCAAGGCACATCTCCACCAAGTTTGAAGTGAATCTGGCTGACGGTTTTTGAGAAGAAGTCGAAAATGTGAATTGTGGACGACGGACGGACGACGGACCCTCAAAAAACCTCAGCTGACTGACAAGTCAGCTGAGGTAAAAATTACCAATACAAATGGATCAGAGCGATCAAATTATAAATAAAGAATGCAAACTTTTCTTACCACTGTCCCTTTATTGTTTGTGTTAACTAAAATGATTACTTAGGTCTGCAGACTCAAATAACCATGACTATTTTCTATCTTCCTGAAAAAATAACCATACTTGACTTTTTTCTCTGGTATTTATAATCTAAGACTCTCCATGTGAAATTTTGTTTATTTGTGTCTGATCCATGACAAATATGTCTTGTCCATGACAAGGTATGATTTTTGTATGTGGCACAAACTTTGCGAACTTAGCAAGCCATAACATAGAAAACAAAGAGAAACAACTTGAATGGGTTTCCTATTGTGAGTATATCCTGATATTTTTGTACCATTGTATCATGTATGGGACATTTCAGATAATTATAAATATTGCTAAATGTATCAATAATTCACCACTATATATAAAATTTGTGTGCATGAGAGATGAAGTGATCAGATGAGACTAACTTTACTATAACTAAGAGAAATGTATACAAAAAGATGCAATAGTAACCTGTTACTAGTCTAGGTAAATGTGCATGGGTAATCTTTGATAGGTATGTCCCATCCATGACAAAAATGCCCTGTCCATGACAAATTATGATTTTAATATTTTGACATTAACAAAGTGCCAATCTTAATTATGTTTGTCACTGTGAAAAGCCTTTATAATGAATCCACAGAATACAAAATAACTTTTTATTCCTACCACTAGTAATAGTTAATTATTAAACTTTTGAATGTAATCTGTCACAGACGGGACATTATGGAAAGTAGACAGGCTGTGTATTATTTATTATTAATAATTCACCAACCATTACATAGTGCGTCATAAACAAGGTTCCCATGTTACTTTGTTCCAAGGGATAAAAGTCACACAACATTATCTATATTATAGATGTACATGTATCAAAAAACAAAATGTCCCATCCGTGACACAGAAATGCTAATTTGCATAAACATGGATTCATGAATTGGGCATAGGGTGCTCTGTATGGAAAAAATAGTTTTGTTCACTTCTTCAGTGATTATTAGTATGTATATAGAACCCAGCAGGTGGTTTGGCAGTAGATAAAACCAGCAAAACATGCAAAAAATAAAGAGGTATGAATACACCATTGCGGCCAATCAGGTGCAGGTTACCGCACTAAATAGTTCTTGGTTGTCGTGTGCTGACACCTTTGGGGGCCATTTACCTGTAATTAACCCACTGTTTCAGCTAGACTATTACATGAGCTTATCAGCCTGTTTGTGTTGTATGGTTTGACAGATATTTTTTCCATGATGAGTTTTATAAACAGAGGGCAAATCACATATTCATACGCAGTGACGTAATGCTGGCAAGCCGTGCTCGGAGCACGTGTTTCCTGGCTATGACAGGTAAACACTGGCATAACTTTTGATTCTATCTATAGACTCGCCTTTTTTATTTTGAATGTTTTCAATGAAAGGTGTCTGCACAACACCAACTGCATACTTTATTTTAAAAAGTGACGCAACAAAAGTTATATGCCTTTATGCTAATATGAGAATATACAGTAAATATAATGGTGGTTTCATCCCTAGATATCTATTTCATGTGAGTGACCCTGTGACCTTGAGAATTAGTTCCAAGTCACACAGTCACAATCCAAACTAAGTCCCATGTGTGACACATAGTCTTACAAAGTTCTTCAATGGTTATTGTACAGCAACCATATGTGATCTTGTGACCTTGAAAATTAGGACAAGGCCACCCAGACACCCACCCAACCAAAGTCTCACCCAGATGTATAATCCTATTAAGTAAGTTTCACCGAGTTTTTTAATGTTCTTCAGTAGTTGTCACAAGGAAACTGATTTAGACATTCATCAAGTTCTTCAAAACTTATTACACAGAGACAAAATGTGTTAACAAACAACATTCTATCCCAGTCACATAAGGACACAAGGTAAATTCACTATTCTCTGCAGTGTAGAATTTGTAACAAAGCCCCAGTCACAAGTTTGAAATTCAACAAAGCGCAGGGAACAATTTTAGCCAAAAGATTCCAAACATGTAATTTTTGTTTTAAATTCTAGCTTGTTTGTGAATTTTTATTGTTTCTAGGATAGAATGGGTTTTACTACTGTAGTTCTAGAAATTTTAGCACACACTTTGTTTAACGCGAATGCAGTTTTGCCTAAAAATAGAAATTTTAGTGCATTTTAATTTAGCGCACACTGTGGCTGCTCTAAATCAAAATGGACCAGGTAAAGTGACTGCCCTGAAAAGTGCCTGTAATCATACAGTATGGCACCCCTCACAATCCCAAATAACGCATTGGAACTCTGGTCACCTTGAAAGCCTTTCAACCTTGAATGGAAATTTCTTCTCCATTCCTGCCTTGGGTGACATGCTTGCCGAGGAGATTTTACCTTGCTGTCAGTCCTCCCTCAACTAGCATATGTTCGAGAGCCCCCCCCCCCAAAAAAAATGTATCACTACTGTGTGACAGCCTGGCAAAGTACTAACTTGGAAGTCCTCAAAGTTGTCCATACAACACTTAAACTCACACTTTCTGCTTTCACTGTGCATGCATTATTTTTGCATAGATATTTCAGCACACGTCAATTTGGCACATCAAGTAAGTGCGCAAATATCATTAAATTCAGTTAAGCTCTAAAATTTCTAGAACTACAGTATATTTGTGGAGGCTTTGCAAGTTCATAAAGCCTAGCTGTGAGGGGAGATATTGACCGTGAAACAGTACATCGACCCTAGTTCCAATAGAAGAAATGGGGGGGGGGGGGGAGGAGAGCAAAAAACATACATGAACAGGACCCCATGCATATTTCCATGGGAATGTAGTTTTGCATCAGGGATGCTGTTTTCATCTAATATTATGAGGACATCAGCCATACTGAGACCACAACAGTGTTTTATGCACTGCTTTGACCTTGTCCCAATCGATCCCCCAAGATGCACTGCAGTCAACACACTGGGATGTTATAGTTTTCAAGGTAATTGATACTCATATGCTAAAAAATTTCCAGAAGTCTCTAATATTTATGTGATCAACTTATTTAAACATGAAACAATTGTCAAACTAGTACAGGCAGATTTTCTGACAGAAAATCAAATGTCTCCCCGTGCCCCCTTACTAATTTGTCACCCTTATCTTTATAAATAGGCACTGTTTCCAATGATCTACAGATATGGTGAAGGTACACTCTAGGTCACCTATCTATACTCCCAACCTAGTTGGTATTATGGCACATAATCATGCAGAATTTCTGCCTCTTAAATCAAAACCTTGTGGAGTTATCACAAAACCAATCATAGTTCGTTTCTTTAGTCATATCACAAAAGACAAAGTCCACAAACAATGGGCCAAACTCAGGAACACGAACATCTACATCACGGAGTCCCTGACTAAAACAAATTCTGACCTCTATGCGCGATGCCGACAACACCATGCCACACGACACCGATAAGAACAGGCCTTTCTCTCAGTTATGGACAAATGACGGCAAGATCTTCGTCAGATGCAGAGAAACTGTCAGACAAATCAAGAGCACTGCGGACATTGAGAGCTTGTTACGGTGAGCTCCCTGGATAGACTTGGACTAACGGGACAGTTTACTTTCAAACCTAAGGATTACGTATGTTTATAATGGTGCGACTTACAATTAAGGATTACGTATGGTGCAATTCAGACTTCAATCATTTTTGTACATGTATGGTGAGATTTTATTCATTCATTTTTCAATGCTTTACAATGTGGACATCTAAGACTGCACAACAACACGAAGTACTTAATTAAGTAACATGAACTCTATTTTTCCCTTTGTAGGAGTAACAAATTTCCAACTTGAACTATTGTTTGAACCTAGTCAGGTTAAGCTGAAAAAGTTACTGGAACAAAACTCTTTTAAAAACATGTGAGACAAACTGTGCCACATGAGGTACTGGAAGGAATGAAATGTTCCTATGTGAACGAACATGAGTTCAACAAAACTGTCGCCGGAAACAACTTTAAATTATCACTGATTCACTTGAACAGTAGAAGTTTATTTAAAAATAGCCATAACCTGAAACTGTATCTTGAATCACTGGACTGTAACTTTGATATCATTGCTCTGTCGGAAGTCGGCATCAATGCTGATGCATGCACGGGTATACTGGATGGATATCACTTAATATATGTTAAACCCCCAGGAAATTCCAATTTTGGTGGGGTCCGTATTTACATAAGAAATGAGTTAAGTTACAAAGTTAGACCTGAAGTGAAACTACAATTTGTCAAAAGCACAACTTACATAGAAATGGTATGTGTAGATATTCATGCACCCGAAACAACTTATACAATTTTAACTATACACAGAGACCCAAACAAGGAAAGTATAGCAGATTTCCAACATGATGTAGCCAATGTACTTCAACTACTTCAAAATGAGGAGAAAAATGTTATCTTGGTTGGAGACTTAAACATTAACCTTATCAATGTGCAAAGTGATAACATAAAAGATTACATAAACAATTTGACTATTCATAATTATACCCCATGCATCACTCTACCTACAAGGATAACAGAAACCACAGCTACGCTCATTGACCATATCTACCTCAAACTTAAATTATCAGAAATTAATGACCGCATTATCTCTGGTAACCTCCTGACAGACATCACGGACCACCTACCCAACTTTCTCTCACTTGGAACACCAAAGAAAGATATTGTGAAAAAAAGACCGTTGATACGCATATATAATGAGAAAAATATAAGTAAATTCCAAACTGATTTATCTAACATTGACTGGACTGTGAAATTTGAGAACAAAACACCCAATGAGAAATGCGATGAATTTGTGACAACGTACTGCAATCTCTTTGAAGAGAATTTTCCTAAAAAGCGACTCTCACGGAAAAGAGCCAAAGACAAGAGCTGGGTTACACCAAACTTGAAAAAATGCATTCATAATAAAAACAAAATGTACCAACGTAAACTTAAAAACTCAAATCTAGAAAATACAGAATCATACAATAGATATAGAAACACCCTAACAGCCACCCTGAGAAAAGCTATGGAACTACACTATAATGAATTATTTAAAACAAGAAACAATTCCATAAAAAATCTTTGGGACACTTTTGGCAAAATAATAAATCCAGACAAACATAAAAAGAAAAAAAGCATAGAAAAAATTATAATGGACGGAGAAACAATATCAAATCCAAATCGCATAGCCGCTTTTTAATGACTATTTTTGCAACGAAGGTGAAAATCTTGCCTCAAAAATTCCAAGCTACCCTGAAACCATTCACACATACTTAAAAACGCCATCCCCTCCACAAACAATGTACTTAACACCCACTGATACCGACGAAGTTAAAAGAGAAATAATGAAACTTAATTCCAAAAAAGCTGCAGGACCTGATGACATATCGCCAAAAATAATTAAGAATACAGTAAACCAGATAGTGCAACCACTGACTATAATCTTCAACGAATCGTTTAACAATTCTGTTTATCCAGACCACTTCAAACTTGCAAAATTGATTCCACTTCACAAGAAATCAGAAAGAACCATTTTGTCAAATTTTAGACCAATAAGCTTGCTGAGCTGTTTGGTAAACTATTGAAGAAACTCATGCACAAAAGACTGTACTCTTTCCTTATCAAACATAATTTATTGTACAAGTACCAGTTTGGCTATCAACATAATCTTTCCACTTCTTTGGCGCTAATCGAAATAACCGACAACATACGAAAAAATCTTGACAATGGTGACCATGTACTGGGAATATACATCGACCTAGCTAAAGCTTTTGACACAGTAAATCATAACATTCTTCTTACCAAACTGAAACAAAACGGAATCAGAGGGAAAGCTCTAGATTGGTTTGACAGCTACCTCAGCAACAGGAAACAATATGTTCAAGCAAATGACATCAAATCACAAACCAGCCGAACAACATGTGGCGTACCTCAAGGATCAGTTTTAGGACCCCTACTGTTCTTAATTTATGTCAATGACATTTGGTGCTGCATTGAGCGACAAAATTGTGTACGCTTATTTGCTGACGATACAAACATTTTCATAACAGGAAAAAGCATTAACGAATTAAGGAATGAAGGCGAACAAATTCTTAATAAACTTTACAAATGGTTCTCAGCAAACAAACTCACAATGAATATAGATAAAACCTGCTTCAGCATATTCACATCAAAACGTAATGACCACAATTTATTCTCAACACTAACCTTCGGACATCATGTAATCAAAAGAGTACAATCTGCTACATACCTGGGCATTATCCTTGATGACAAATTAAACTGGAATGAGCATGTCGAACTAGTGCAAAACAACATAATAAAATACATAAACTGCTTCAAGTACATCAGAACACATCTCCCAGTACACTGTGCAAAAATATTATACTATTCCTTCATTTTCCCCCGCATTTCCTACGGTATTGAAATATATGGTACAACTTCCAAATCGAATATAAACAAACTGCAAACCACTCAAAATAAGTCACTGAAAATTCTTTTAAACAAGCATCCAAGAACGTCAACAAATGAAATACATAAGCAGGCAAATGCGTTAAAAGTACACCACATACATGAACATGTTATCACAAATTTTGTCCACAAGCAAATAAATGGTAAATTACCAGCAATTTTTAATGATTATTTCACAAACAACAACCAAATTCATCAATACAATACACGACAGAAGGCGAATTTGCATATTCCACGGATAAATTCAACCCACGGTCACAACATGACAAAGTTCATGGGTCCATACCTTTGGAAAAAACTCCCCCAAAATTTGAGAGACATTGACAGTGACACTAAATTTAAAAGACAACTGAAACAATTCTTCTTACTATCCTACCAGTAAATGATCTGCATATCCACTTTTTTTTAAATTTTTTAATTCATTGTGATTTAGCAGTTAACATCAATGGTATTAGATATATGATTAGTTTTTCAAATATCGAAGTTTTTTTATGTATTAATGCATGTTTTATATTTAAATCTTGATCTCAGGTACTTCATGTACATGTTCTACCATGATTACTATACATATGAACAGTTAGGTATTTGGTAAAGCTAGCATATTCGATATCTCACTTTTGATCTCAGACATCATGATTATTATACATAATATGAACTGTTTAGGTATTTGGTAAAGCTGGCCTATTTTTATATATCATTTTATGATCTCAGACAGCATGATTATTGTACATATGAATACGTAAGTATTTGGTATGCCAGCGGTTTGTGTGTGTGTGTGTGTGTGTGTGTGTGTGTGTGTGTGTGCTTTTTTTTTTTCTTATTTATTTTTCTTCTTATTTTTACTTTACCATTTTTTTCCCTCTGTTTCTGTATCATTAATTGTATGTACATATATTAGGCGCCCAGCTAGATGAGTTGTAACTCCTCTGGGAGCCCTCATACCATTGTCACCTGTAATTTATGTATGTTATGTGAAAATAAAGTTCATTCATTCATTCATTCATGTCTGCATGGAATCTTTGGATGAAATGACCATGTGATATTAAAAAATAGGCCAAGGTCAAACATCTGCAGTCACAAGCAAGGTCTTACAAGTCTTTCATACAAACATAATCACACAAAATTTTAATCTCTGTAAGTCAAATCTTTCACTAGTGTGTCTGCAATAATTTTGAAAAAGTGGCCATGTGACCTTGAAAAAGGTGAAGGTCACCCATCTATAATGCCAAGCAAGGTCTTGCAAGGTCTTACATATAGGAACATCTTGACATAAAATTTCAACTTCCCAAGTCAAATCTTTCTTGAGTTATCGATTTAACATGACATGCCCATGTGACCTTGTAAAATAGGTCAAGGTCACCCAGCTGCAATCCAAAGCAAGGTCTTATATAAATTTCAACTTCCCAAGTCATGTAACATTGAAAATACGTCAAGGTCACCCATCTACAATCCCAACCTAGTTGGTATTATGGTACATAAACATGCAAAATTTCAACCTCCTAAGTCAAATCCTTGCAGAGTTCTTGCATCCGTGTCAATTTCAGATGACATGCCCATGTGACCTTGAAAAATTATGTCAAGGTCACCCATCTGCAGTCCCAAGCAAAATCATATATAGGAACATCTTCATATAATATTTACACTTCCCAAGTAAAATCTTTCTTGAGTTAACATGTCCATATTGATTTTAGATGAAATGCCCACATGACCTGGAAAAATAGGTCAAGGTCATACATCTGCTGTCACAAGCAAGGTCTTACAAAAGTCTTACATAGAAACATAATCACATAAAATGTCAATCTCTTTAAGTCAAATCTTTCTCAAGTGCATTTGCAATGATTTTTAAAAAGTAGCCATGTCACATTGAAAATATGTCAATGTCACCCATCTACAATCCCAACCTAGATGGTATTATGGTACATAAACATGCAAAATTTCAACCTCCTAAGTCAAATCCTTGCAGAGTTGTTGCATCCGTGTCAATTTCAGATGACATGCCCACGTGACCTTGAAAAATATGTCAAGGTCACCCATCTGCAATCCCAAGCAAGATCATATATAGGAACATTTTCACAAAAAAATTCAACTATCCCAGTCAAATCTTTCTTGAGTCATCACATCCACATTGATTTTAGACGAAATGCCCAAGTGACCTGGAAAAATAGGTCAAGGTTATACATCTGCAGTCACAAGCAAGGTCTTACAAAAGTCTTACATAGAAACATAATCACACAAAATGTCAACCTCTTTAAGACAAATCTTTCTCGGCTGCATCTGCCAAGGTTTTTTTTAATTAGTTGCCATGTGACCTTGAAAATAGGTCAAGGTCACCCATCTTTAATCCCAACCTAGTTGATATTATATGGTACATAAACATGCAAAATGTCAACCTCCTAAGTCAAATCCTCGCAAAGTTGTTGTATCCATGTCAATTTTAGATGACATGCCCATGTGACCTTGAAAAATATGTCAAGGTCACCCATCTGCAATCCCAAGCAAGATCATATATAGGAACATCTTCACAAAAAATTTCAACTTCCCAAGTCAAATCTTTCTTGAGTTATCACGTCTGCAAAACATGCAACAATGTGTTGAAGAAGAAGAAGAAGAAGAAGAAGAACAACAACAACAACAACAACAACAACAACAACAAGCAAAAGAAACGCATGCAAAAACAATATGTCCTCCCCCCCCCCCCCCCCCCATTGCGGGGGGAGACATAATTACCAAAAAAGGAATCAAAACATTACCTTCTCAGGCAAATCACTATATTATAATGTAAACAAAAACTTATCACACATCATTTGCTTTATGCCCTTGGATATTCAGCACATACAATCTATGCAGGGCTCAATTTTGCTGCCTATGGGTCGCCAACAGCCACCAAAAATTAGCCCTGGCTACTAACATGAGGCAATGGCTACTAAATTTTAGTATGGAGTCTAATTACACATGATGGAGGCTGGACCCTAAAAATGGCATTTTCTCTTAAGTTTTTTTCCCCGTCACTGATCTTGTTTGGTGTTTTTTATTTGGACCCTAAAAAAAATTGCTTTAACTTTGAGCCCTGCTATGGGACATGATTTATTTTATAGCATCTTCATTAAAAGTGAGGAATGATAATAGGTAAACAAAAGATTGTTACATGTATATGTATATAATAACGAAACAATTGTGTTGCTCCATCTGCAATGAATGCACTAGTCCTACCACATACAAAAAAACACTGTTTTCATTCCCACAGATTGAGGTTGGACTTTATTTGTCACAACAGCTGCAACTAGTTCCACTTTAAAAGAAACCTTGTATTTGATTTGTAGTTTCTGTTAAAAAAAAAATGGTTGCACACAGTCAAAACTGGTTCCATTGAACAGTGGCAAACAGAGTTCATGTGTGCCAAATGATATCCCTCCTCTCACTATAACCTTTCTCACTCACTTTCAAAAAGGCTTTTTGCTGTAACTGAATTTTCAAAAAGAAATCCCAATTCCTCTTTCACATATTATATCTATGCACGGCACACATCTGGCTAAAGCACCCTTTTATCAAGGTGAAGCAAATTGGCATTACACTCAAGTTACTTCAGTGGCATAGCTTCCCTCACAAATCCAGCAACACGAGACCCTTGAAAAAGAGCTCTGAAATGGCGGGGCTGAGACAAGTGCCATGCTATATGTATACAGTATTATGAACATGATTAGCATTCAGTTGCAGCTCTCCAATCTCTCCATGTTAACATACAAAATTGGATTTGTTTGTACATATGTACATCATAATAATTGTTAAATTTCAAAGAAATTAATACCTAGTATCCTATTTGCCCTGAGTTTCCATGACAACTTCTGACATGGGTGTACATTTATAAATGTACTGTGAAAAAAAGATAGATATAGGATGACACAATACCAACATATTATACCCAACCAAACCTACATGCAGAGCTGTTCTGTCTAATTACTGCCTCCCACCAATATTGTCTAACCTTCAGTAACCAATGACAGCAGGACGCTTGCAGTGAAATACCATACTTTGGCATATTGTTTAATTTTGATTGTATTTAACCCTGAGGGACCTAACACTGATGTATTTGCCTGCATTTGACACCATCAAAATCCACAGTCTGCTGCTTTCTTCAATCCACAGTGAAACAGGGGACGAGTCAACAGCTCCCTGCTCTCTACATGTACTGCACCAAGACCGTGGCAGGCAAAGGTGTTCACTCACTGCCCAGGAAAGGTCCTCACTCACTGCCAAGGAAAGGTTTTCACTCACTGCCCAAGAAAGGTCTTCACTCACTGCCCAAGAAAGGCATTCACTCACTGCCCAGAAAAGGTGTTGACTGCCCATTTAAGCATTTAGTCACTGCCCAGGAAAGGTGCTGACTCACTACCCAGGAAAGGTGTTGACTCATTGCCCTGATGGCTGATCAGTACTGCCATGTGGATTCAACATAACAAGTCAACTATCACATGAGTTGCCCTGTGCTACAGATGTATCTAACATATTACCAGTCAAGATGTCTAATTGTTTGAAACAGTCCAGTTTGAACCAAATGATGAGAGGAGGTGAATCAGTGGTCCTGTTGGGTTTCCTGTCAACCTAATAGCTGGAAGTTAGTTGATCACCACATTCTTGACATCAAGAGCAAGATGATCTTGGCACAATGATATGAAAACTGGTGAGCCAAAGAATGTCTACTAACTTGTGACATTGACACGTAATACACATTATGCTACAGCATCTGTGTGCAAGTTCAAAAATTCAATGAAAAAAGGCAAAAGGATGGCAGCACCTGTTAAACAAACTTAGGTCCAAGTAGGGTTAGCTATCGTTACTATTTTCTGTATCATGATACTTTTCGATACACAGCCATGTATCACGATACGTATCACGATATATCATGAGAGTGTAGGAAGTGAACACACACTTGGAATTTACATATAACAGTCTGTATCACAGCCTCTGTGCTGGTGTTTTGATAAATCCTTCTGCTGTGTTTACATGTACCAGCAATGAATTGATGTAAGCTGTGAAATGTATTTTATTGGCTGTTCATCTCCATACAGGGATGACTTTCTTAAATTTCTTCACATGAAATTCATGGTTATGATGAAATTGAAGCTTTTTATTGTATCATGAAAATTTGAGACACAAGGATCGTATCACTATACGGTTCGGAACAGTGTTAGTATAGTGTTTTTTTGGTATTTGGTTATATCATCCCAACCCTAGGTCCAAGGTCCCCAGAAATGTCCATATGCAATTGCAAAGCAATTTTGGCTTAACAATTTTGGAGAAGATTTTTAAAGATTTTACCAACAGATGAACAAAGACAAGAGGACTGTGACAGTCTTGTACTCACCTTATATGCACAGACTGAAACGGTCCTGTACACTTCAAAATGATATTAAGTTCACCGTTGTTTAAGTCCATCATCACTGTTGCATATATGTGCAGTACATATCACCTTGCCAATTTTTCCTACTTTTTTTTTATTTTTTCATAAATCAGAAAAAGGCAACACCACCATGTTGTGAACAAATTCGGTGGACATAAAGTCCTTGTACATTCCCAATAAGTTTAAAGGGTACCAAACTTACGGTTTGGGAGATTAAGTCCAGAAAGAGGACAACACAAAATTCGTAAAAAGGTGAAAAATGATCGCGGCAACAGCTTTTCACCAAATAAGTTTAGAGGTCCCCACAGGTATCCCTCTGTAATTCCAATGCAATTGGCTTGGCAGTTTTGGAGAGGATTTGTATAGATTTTCATAAAAAAATGAAAACGAGGACTGTGACAGTCACGTGCTCAGTTAATATATACATATACCCTTGCGATTTTCTACGATTTCCTCCCCCCAAAATAACATTGAAATCCATAAAACTCCAAACAAGAGGACTGTGACAGTCCTGTGCTCAGCTGGCCAAGTCACCCTATGACCTTGGAAATGAGGTCAAGGTCACTGACCTATTCTGAATCTAACTTTCATAAAGGGCCATCCCCATGTACAAGATCAAAGTCACAGTACAAATAGTTCTAAGGTTATCACGCGACCAGTAAAATTCATGTTCTTGGCCCTGTGACTTTGAGAATGAGGTCAAGGTCACTAATGTATGGTCTCAATATTTCCTAAATAGAGGACCACCAACAAGTTCAACATCAAAGTCACGTAACTGTCTGGGTCCCAGTGACCTTGGGAATGAAGTTAAGGTCACCAATGTATTGTCTAAGTCTGGCCTTTGCTCAGGACAACCATCATGTTCAACATCAAGCTCCAAGTTCAAATAGCTCTCAACTTGTCAGGTGAACAGTAAAATTTGAGCAAGTGGCCCTATGACCTTGGGAATGAGGTCAAGGTCACTCATCTACAGTCTCAGTCTGGCCCTCATTAAGGACAACTAGCATGTGCAATGCCAATGTCCTACCCTTAAGAGTTCTCAAGTTACCATATAAACAGTGAATTTCATGCACCTCACCTTGTGACCTTGGAAATGAGGTCAAGGTCACTCACCTTCTGTACAAATATCACCCTCATGCCCAGAAGTGTTCCTATGCAATTTCAAAGCAATAGGCTGAGTATATACAAGGATAAAGACTTGAAGATTTGGCCAAAAAATGAACAAAAAAATCATTAAAAAATCCAAAAATCATTGGACTGTGACCATTTGGACAAAGTTGCTGGATACCCACCCAAAGAATACCCCCACTAAGTTTGAAGTGAATCTAGATGATGGTTTCGCAGAAGTCAAAAATTGTCAATAAGCATTGCAAACCCTAATGACTTTGCAATCCCACTGACTTGCATGATAATCACTAGGCACGTAAAATCAACAAGAAAAATTCCTAAAAACCTCAAAAATCACTGGACCGTGACCATTTGAATTAAGTTGGTAGAGATCCACCCAAGACACACACCCACTAAGTTTGAAGTGAATCTGGCTAATGGTTTTTTGATGAGGTTGAAAATGTAAAATACCATTGCAATTCCCATTGATTTACATAAACAATAGGAATGTATGCATTCACCAACAAGTTCCCCAACTGAAAAATTTATTAAAAATCAGGGATCCATAGCAAAGCCACCTGGTGAACAAACCCATGCGACCCTACCACAAGGAAAATCTCACCCAAGTTTCAGCATAATCTGAGGCATGGTTTTGGAGAAGAAGTCAAAAATAGCAAAAATGGACAAAAATTAACAAGAAAAACAGAAAAAAATCCCAGTGCCACCTGTTGAACAGCTTCAGGTTTGGGGGTCCCCAGAAGTGTCCCTATGCAATTTCAAAGTAATTGGCCATGTGGTTTCAGAGAAGATTTTTTAAGATTTCCCGCAAAAATGAACAAAAAAATGGCTATCAAGTACCCCAATTGAAAAATTCGTTTAAAATCAGGGACCCACAGCAATGCCACCTGGTGAAAAACCTTGTGTGACCCTACCACAAGGAACATATCCACCAAGTTTTAGCAAAGTAATTGGCCAAGCAGTTTCATAGAAGATTTTCCCTGAAATTGAACAGAAGATTCATAAAAAATCCAAAATCACTGGACTGTGACAATTTAAACAAACTTGGTAGAGACTCACCCAAGGCACATCCCCTACAAGTTTGCAGTGGATCTGGCCAGCACTTTTAGAGAAGAAGTCGAAAACGTGAATTGTGGACGGACAACGGACATCTCTAGTATGATACACTTACGTAGAAAAACATGACCCATATTCATAACTATCAGACCCAACTATGACAGCAAAGAGATTCCAGTTACCAAAGCATTAACATTCATCTTCCAATACCAACAGACAGATGACTTGCCCTCCTAAAAGCTCAGCTGAATTATCAACTGAGCTGAAAATACTGGAACACGACCATTTGAACAAATCTGGTAGAGACCCACCCAAGGTACATTGCCACCAAGTCTGAAGTCAATTTGGATGACAGTTTTGCAGAAATTCAAAATAAGAATTACCATTGCAATACCCATTGACTTACATAGTAATCAATACGAAAGGTGCATTTACCCATAAGTACACAAATTTTTTAAAAATCATTACAAATCAGGAATCCACAGCAGTTCCACCTAGTATCCAACTCTTTTTTTCAACCCTTCCACAAGGAACATATCCACAAAGTTTCAGCTTAATCTGAGTGAAAATTCTGGAGAAGAAGTCAAAAATAGCGAAAACACACTAAAAAAATCATACAAAATTAGAAAAATATTGCAGCGCCACCTGCTGTACAAATTAATAACTAAAAGTACCTAATAGTGTTCCTGTATATCAAAGCATTCAGGTCAGCAGTTTTAGAGAAGAAGAGTTTTTAAGATTTGCCCCAACAAAGAACAAAAAAATCATGAAACTAGAGGATCAGGACTGATCCTGTGCTCAGGTGAATCATAAGTTGACGGTTTGAACAAACTTGGTGGAAACTCACTAGAGTAACATTGCCACAAAGTATAAAGTAAATGTGGCTGACGGTTTCGTTGGAGAAGTTGAAAATGTGAATCTGTATCAGAGGCCAATTGATTTACATAGTAAAGAATCAGAATATATGCATTTACCAACAAGTACCCAAAATGCACCCAATGTACATTGCTACCAAGTTTGAAGTTAATCTGGATGACGGTTTTGGAGAAGAAGTCGAAAATGTAAATTAGCATCAGAATGCTCATTGACTTCCATAGTAATCAATAGGAAATCTGCATTGGCCGGTAAGTACCCAAATTGAAAAAAAATCGTTAAAAATCAGGAATCTGCAGGATTCCCACATAGTGTACAACTTTGTTTGACCATTCTACAAGGAACATATGCACCATGTTTCAGCTTAATCTGAGTGATGGTTCTGGAGGAAAAGTAAAAAAAAAAGCTATAACACACAAAAAAAATGATAAAAAATTAGAAAAAATTGCAGCACCACCTGATGAACAAATTAAGAACTACGAGTCCCAGGGAATGTTCCTGTGTGATATCAAAGCAATTGGGTAAGCGGTTTCGGAGAAGATTTTTTAAGATTTGTCCAAAAAAGAACCAAAAAAAATCATTAAAAATAAAAAAATCGCTGGAGCATGACCATTTGAACAAACCTGGTAGAAACCCACCCAAGGTATGTAATTACCACCAAGTTTGAAGTTAATCTGGATGACGGTTTTGGAGGAGAAGTAGAAAATGTGAATTAGCATTAGAATGCTCATTGACTTCCATAGTAATCAATAGGAAAGCTGCATTGACCGGTAAGTACCCAAATTGAAAAAAAAGTTAAAAATCAGGAATCTGCAGCATACCCACATAGTGTACAACTTTGTTTGACCCTTCTACAAGGAACATATCCACCATGTGTCAGCTTAATCTGAGTGATGGTTCTGGAGAAGAAGTTGAAAATAGCTATAACACCCAAAAATTCATAAAAAATTAGGAAAAAAATTGCAGCGCCACCTGGTGAACAAATTAAGAACTAGGAGTCCCAGGGAGTTTTCCTGTGTGATAACACTCCCACAAGCAACATTTCCATCAAGTTTCAGAACAATCTGAGTGATGCTTTTTGAGAGAAATTGGCAAAAGTAAAAACCCATATAACTATCCTACAAAACAGATAAAAAATCACAGCACTGCCTGGTGAACAAACTAAGGTTTGGGGGTCCCCAAAAGTGTCCCTATGCAATTCAAAGCAATTTAGGGAGTGGCTTTGGAGAAGATTTTCTAAGATTTTGCCCAAAAAAAAAAGCAAAAAAAGCAAAAATTTAAACTAGAGGGCTGTGTGAAAAGCCAGTGATCAGCTGACCTAAGCTTGTTCACAAAATCAAAGCTCTGTGACCTTGGGAATTAGGTCAAGGTCACCCATCTTCAAATGTAACCTTGACCTTTTGGGACTTTAATCCTGTGTAATAATATCAAAGTCATAGCTCAAAAACTTCTTGACAGATCATGTGGAAAGCAAATTCCACTACAATGGTCCTGTGACCTTTGGCAATAGCTCAAGGTCACCCATCCTCAAACATAACCTTGCCCTTATGGAGATTATAATCCTGTGTAATATGAATGCCGTAACTCAAAAAGTTCTTGTATTATTATGCAGAAAGCAAATTCCACTTAAATGGCTCTTTTAATCCAAAATCACTGAAGCATGACAAATTAAACAGACATGGTCTACAGAGACGCATCTAAGGTACACTGCTGCAAAAGTCTGAAGTGAATCTGGCAAACTGTTTTGGAGACGAAGTCAAAATGAATTATCATCAAAGTGCCAATTGATTTACAATAGGAAAGACCTGCCCATTTACTGGTAAGTATCATAATTGAAGACCCTATTGGGCCCTTTCACAAGGAACAAATCCACCAAGTTTCAGCTTAATCTGACAGACAGTTCTGGAAAAGAAGTCAAAAATAGCAAAAACACACAAAACAATAGGACTGTTATGGTCCTTTGCTCAGCTGACATGTACATATACTATTGCGATTTTTTAAGATTTGCGCATAAAAAAGAACGACGAAATTTATGAAAAATGTAAAAATCAATGGAGAGTGACCCTTTGAACAATCTGGTAGAGACCCACCCAAGGTATATTGCCACAAAATTTGAAGTCAATGGGGAATATGGCTTTGGAGAGGAAGTCGAAAATATGAATATAGCATCAGAATGCCTGATGACTTGCTAAGTACTCGACAGGGAAGGTGCATTCACTGGTAACTACCGAAATTTTAAAAAATTGTTCAAAATCAGGAATCCACAACAGTTCCACCTAGTGTACAACTTTGTTGGACCCTTCCACAAGAAACATGTACACACAGTTTCAAATTAATCTGAGTGACAGTTCTGGAGAAGAAGTAGAAAATACCAATACCACACAAAAATTCAAAAAAAATTAGAAAAAAATTACAGCTCCATCTTGTGAACAATTAAGAACTAGGAGACCCTAAGAGTGTTCCTGTGTGATATCAAAGCAAATGGGTGAGCGGTCACGGAGAAGATTTTTTAAGATTTACCCCAAAGAGAACAAACGAAAAAAATGCATAAAAAAATCCAAAAATCACTGGAGCATGACCATTTGAACACTCTTGGTAGAGACCCACCCAAGGTACATCCCCTACAAGTTTGAAGTAAATCTGGTTGACGGTTTAGGAGAAGTTCAAAATGTGAATTGTGGAGGGATGGATGGACAACTGACAAAGGACCATCCTATAAGCTCAGCTGACTGACAAGTCAGCTGAGCTAAAAATCATAAACATGAGGGTAGTGCGAACAGCCCATGCTCAAGAAGGAAAAACAAATGCATTGTTTCATTTTATTTTTAAAAAATTGTGTGAGTTGGTAAAGCAAAGAGAAATCATATGCCAAGTGGATTTAAATTTAAAGACATGTTATCTGTAAAATTAAATTCACGGGTCCCAACAGGCCTTCAGGCGGACTGTAGGAGTGTTCCTGTTTGATGTCAAAACAATCAAGTGAGCGGTTTCACAGAAGAGTTTTCAAAATTTGCCCCAAAAAGAACAAAAAATTTACAAAGAATCCAAAAATCACTGGAGCGTGACCACTTGAACAAAATTGGTAGAGACTCACTTAAGGTAAATCTCCACCAAGTTTGAGGTAAATCGGGCTAACGGTTTTGGAGAAGTTAAAAATGTGAATTGTGGATGGAAGGATGAATAATGGAAGAAGGACCATACTATAAGCTCAGCTGACTGACATGTCAACTGAGCTAAAAATTAGAAGAAAAAAACTGTAGTGCTACCTGGTGACTGGGGGTCCCTAGGAATGTTCCTGTGTAAAATCAAAGCAATCGGATTAACAGCTTTTGAATACTTTTTTTAAGATCTGCTCAAAAAAGTACAAAAAGAGTCATAAACTAGAGAGCTGCACGAACAGCCCATGCTCAGCTCACCTAAGCTTGTCTCACAAAATTAAAGTTGCAACTGAAGAGACCTGTTTTGAGTTCTAGCTGAGTGTATATGACATTTAATTTGGTATTTCTAAGATGGAGGACTGAGCCTCCTAAAAGTACAGCCTTACTAGCAAGTCATCTGAGCTCAACAACGCAGCACCATCTGGTGCACAAATTAAGAAGTAGGAGACCCTAGCAGTGTTTCCGTGTGATACCAAAGCAATTGGGTGAGTGGCTCGACGATTTTTTAAGATTTCCCCAAAACAAGAACTGTGACACTCCTGTGCTCAGCTGACATGTACATATATACCCTTGCGATTTTATAAGATTTGCCCCCAAGAAGAACTAAGAAATGGATAAAAAAAATCCGAAAATCAATGGAGCGTATCCATTTGAACAAATCTGCTACAGACCCAACAAACATACATGTGAATAGTGGACACTGACAGTCGCAGAATGCCTGACCATAACATAGCTCAGCTGACTGACTAGTTAGCTTTGCTAAAAATTAAAAAAAAAAAAAAAAAAGAAAAAAAAAAAAAAAGAGAGCATGACAATTTGAATAAAATTGGTTGAGACCTACCAAAGGTACCTTAATATTTGCAGCAAAGTTTGACGTGGATCTGAATGAAGGTTTTGGAAAAGTCAAAAATGTGAATTGTGGACTGATGGACGACAGACACCAGATGACGGATGACCAAAAATCCCATAAGCTCAGCTGACTGCCAATTCAGTTGAGCTAGAAAAGTCCAAAAATTACTGGAGGATGGCTATTTCAATGAACTTGGTAGAGGCCCACCTGAGGTAAATCCAATTAAATTTGAACAGAATCTGATGCATGGTTTTGGAGCAGAAGTCCGCAATTGTGAACAAGGGCCAGACAACCATCCATCCTTAAAGCTTGGCTGACTGACAAGTCAGTACAGCAGAATACAGCAAAGTCCTGTGGGCAAGTGGCCACTCTGTTAGTCTATAGGTCATTGTCTGATGGGTAGCACCAGCTCAGAAAACCTGTCACCTTGCCAGTGCACTGAAGATATTGTCACAAGTGAACCCAGTGAAGTTTGAAGTAGACATGGGTTTAATCCCTTCTGTGGCAAGATGGTTTTCCTATTTTAAATGTAGATGAAACTGAAAAACTTCCAATTCTAGCATTTGCTGTTCCAAAGGATACTATAAATGTAATTCACAAGTAAAAATTTTCATGGTTTTGCATTTTAGGTACTCAAATAAAGTGTAATTAATTAGAACATACAGTGTTATTTCATTATCTTTAAATTTTCAGGTTTGTGCAATCAGAAAAATAAGAAAAAATAAAAATGCAGTGCAGATTAAGTGAATTTACAGTAGCCCCAAGAAAATGAGAGTAATTTTCTGGTAGTAACAACCAAAGCACTGTGCAAACACACACACAGGCAATGAACCTTACTCACTATAATTGGAATCCTTCATCCATTGACTGATCCTTATACTATTTACAATCCAGCTCTTTCCTTCCTGCCCTTAATTCAGACTCTGTAACAGTCATTTTAATAGAGCACAATAGAATCTATCACATCATACTTATAAATCAGCATCATGCATGTGCACACACACACACACACACACACACACACACACATCCATACCATTTCAGTCACTCTAATTCTGCCATGAATGATTTTGTACACCGGGCTTGCACTTGGATGCCATACTGCCATTTTACAGGAAACCTTTCACATGTTTCATGAAGACATTGATCAGTGTGCTCACATTTTGTTACCCACAGCAACCATGTATCTATGCATATCAAGTTCTGAGATAGTGGGCAACTGAAGTCAAACCTGTGAGACTCATCATCTCAATGACTTTTTTTTTCTGTTTGTGCACAAACACTTTTTCTATATGCATGCATGAAAGTGTCCAGCTTTACACAGAAAATTCTCCATTTCGGAGCCAACAGAGAAGCATTTAGTTTGTACAAGCACTTGATTTGAGGAACTCTGAAATATCACACACAAAATTTGACCATAGGCATTGCTTTCTTCTCTTTAATTCTGTACACCTGTCTGTACTTGAGAGAATCTTGCCTTGTGTTTACTTAGCCCATCTCCACTACGGTATAATCATTTCATTCTCAGCAGCCTTAGGAAAAAAAAAAAAAAAAACAAGGGCAGAGTAAACTGGTATAAAAGATACGGGTTACCACCACAAACTCCAAAGTGGGTATCAAAACGGGAAGGATCTTATCATGAAAGAATTTTATCAACTCATATTTAGTTTAAGGGGCAAATCCAAACTCCATAGAGGTGGTGACCCCAGTCTGGGTGTAATCAATCTTTACTAATATTGCATAGTACTGACGTTGTACGTGGTGAAATCTAAGTTTTGGCCAAACATATCGGAAGTGTTGCTGTCACTAATCGGAACAAAGCTTGTGGAGCCTGCACCTCCATTAGCTCTACTTTACCCTGCTTCCCAGGGCCCTATTAAGGCCCCAGTGCAAGACGATAGGTGCATAAATGTAAACTTAGATGCCTTTCTCCACATTTCCTGCCTCTCACATAGAAAATCTATCTGGTTCAGTGGCTTGGATTCACACTCCAGTCCCATGTGTTTCTTCGGCATCTGTCATTATTATCCTAGCCTTTCCTGCTGAGAACTCAGGAGACACACAGACTCAAGAGATTATCTATCACTCCACAATATACTTGTCCTCAATATAGGATGTTTGCCCAAAATGCTCATTTTTTCCTCAGAAATTATGTCTTAAACCATGCATCTGTCTTTGGGGCCATTGTGCAAGCACATACCATTTATCTGCAAAGGAAATTAAGAGTAATCCAATCTCTTAATTTGAACCGCACTTATGGCAAAAGGGTGCAGCTTCTGAAATTGTAGATGTACAGGTTACCCAGTTTGAGTCTCCATGAGGAAATGACTTCAAAATTTCTTTTCTAATGTGAATTGAATCGGTCTAAGGTATCCAATGATCATGTTTCCATCTGGACAAACAGCTTAACAAAAATAATTATAAGGGAAAAAGTAGGCAAATATAATACTTACAGGCACTGCCATCTTAGCACATAGTTTGAATCTATTGACGCTGTTCAAGTTACAGCCATTTGCCAACAGTATTGGATATCACAAAAAGCATGGATAAGATTACATTTATTAAAGTACAATTTGATTATACGGGCTTACATTAGACTGAGGGAATATGAAATTTCACGCTTGTTTTCAAATGAAATGTCACTATGTTAGTTTGGGGGAATTACTAGTTAGACACTGATAATAACCCATCCTGAACCATCAAATAGGATACCTTTTCCTATTATTAAGTTGGAGTACATTGCAGCTGCACTGTTAAAGGGCCTCCTGCAGAAAATGTATAATTCATGTTTGGCCACTGTATGGTAACCATGTCACCCTTTGCTGATGTGAATATGGAATACACAATGAATAAAAATATTTTTCTGCATATATCACCATTTTGTTTGATTGCAGCCAATGCTAGTTATACCTTTGTTGATCCAGTTAAGAAAACACCCTTGTAAATATTAGCAACACTGGTAGTTGTAAACAAGAACACGATCCTATCATTTAATTGTATCTTTAGTGTTGCCTCCAGCTGTAATAAATGTAAAAAAGGAAGAAGTCAAGTGAAGCAGCAACACTTTATAATGCTACGCCATTCTTCTATCTGAATAGAATTGAATCAGATCAATATTTACCATCGAAGAACACACCTGAATTTTCCCACCTGTCAAAATTGACAGAAAGTCATGCTCCATCTTAGACCTGTTCAACAGACCCATCAAAAGATATGTTTTGATGTTTGTTCATTGATTGTACTACAATAACTTGACATAGAATGGGATCTATTCAGATACTGGATGCACAAATCCCTTGTGTTCACATGACCAAAAACTGAGAAGAATGTGCAAGCCAGTGTTGTTTGGGCTGTCAGGTGTAAAGTTTCTGCAGTGACACATGGACCAAATAGGCCAATAAAATGGAGTAGGCCATGTGGCAACACCATGTCTGTGCCCAGTGAATATTTCAATAGACTGGCAGATATGATGTTACTCAACTGGGAAGTCTGACCCAGTGCACTGGCTTGTGATGGCAGGCTGGTAAAAATAGCCTCAGCCACAATAACAACAGCCAATAAGAGTCACAAATAGGGACAATGTGATGTGTATTTTACTACCATTCAGGTGAATTTTAAATATATAGTCACTTAAAGTAGAAAATTCATAGTAAATGTCAGCCAGAACACAGTGATGATCTTGATGCAAGACTGAATGTTGAAATCACTTGAGGGAATCAACAACATATACTCTTTTAACATTATAACTTTCTGACATTGACATATGTTGTTTTTATTTAGCAATGACAATATTTGCAGGCAACACAAGATAGCTGATCACGTCAAAATAGAACTTTTGTTTTATTTGCAACATCATCTAATGAGATAACAGGCACGACTCTTGCTTCGATGAAAGCCATCACTAAATGCACTCAAAAACAGAATGACAGACTCGGATAGAAAAGGCATAAATGATTTTTTTACATGAAACACATCCTATACGTGCAGCACTTTACTAGGCGTGTTGCTGCAGACAGTTGCACGGCAATCACCTCACAAGCAAAGCATTGGAAACAGGTTTGTGCCAGTGGTCCCTTTTTCGTTTCAACAGCCCTACTTGTACCTATTTTCTACCAAATTTGGGACTTCTTGCCGTCTCGCTGTTTCAACTTTTTTCAATTTTTTTTTTTCTAATCACATTGACATCAGACCTTTCGAATGTGGGCTTGTTTTTAAATGTCAACCTACCTGTGACCTCACAGCACCATTCTATCTTTGGCTGGCGAAACCGGGAAAGCGCCGCTTTCGAGCAGACGGCACAATCCAAAATCGCCATCCTGCACGGCTGCATATCCGGGCACAGACCTTCATGCAACTACCAAAACATCGCCCATACTAGACCTATTCGCGTTGGAAATCCGATAGTTAGAGATGGAACAGATGCAACACTGACTTGTAACTATTGAGAAACCGACGGAGAATCAGTGAGCGCGAAATCCGAGGCTTGAACCTTGCGAGACTGACAGTCTGTGCGGTTCATCACCACGGAAAAACAAGCAAAACACAACATGAGTCAGATTGTACAACACACTACCTTGATATCATCACGCGGTTCCTGTTTAATTTTCACCCGCTTCTCCGCCAAATCTTGCAGCTCCGGCGATCCTTCTTTGTCCATGGCCGCGGTGCTTATGGCTTGCTTCTCAGAGGGGAGAATCGAATATGAGACTGCCCAGAATTATTGACTTGAAAACTGAGCGCCTCCCTGCCATCTGATCCGCCATATTGGGTTTCCATTTGAGCATGCTCCGTGAGGCGTGTGCTTTGTGAAGCCAGTAAGCTTGGAGCCCCTCGCAACCTGGTCGACTATTTTTAAAGAAAACACATGCAGGAACGGAAACACGAGGCTGTTTATAGTTTAGAAGGGGCCTCGTGGAGGAAATACAGCGGCGAATAAGTAAATTCAAATTTGACGTGCATTAAATGAAGAGAGGTGGTTCTCTCTGTGACACCGGCATGTGCAAAAGTAGCAAAGTGCGCGTGATTGAAAAAGTGGCGAGCGACCTGGACCTCCAGGCTGTTTAAAAGTGGAAATTTAACGACATGGTATGCACCCACCTATTTAAATTTTTACCACTGTCATATCTGATTAATTAGATATAAATGTCCCCAAAATGAACAAAAATGTGATGACAGGTAAAACAATTTAACGGAGGAATATAGCCTGTCTCTATCTTTTCTGGTCAAAAGTTGATCTGAAGACTGAATTAAAATTCGGCCTAGTAGCCTGACTTCTGGGCCAATCATGAAGCCAATAATGGTTTAAGGCTATTTCTTATTCATAACTTATATCGTTTTTGCATTTTGCCACTAAGTTCAAAGAAGAAAGACAAAGTATATTAAGAACACATTGTTAAAAAAGTAGACTAACAGAAATTTTGGAATTTAAAAAAAATTCCGGATTTCTCCAAACCAGATGGACCAGTCTATATTATAGACTAGGGACCAGGGTGCCAATAGCATGTAAACTTGGACGTCTTTCAAGGTTTAATGGGCCTTGGCTTAATTATAATTAAATGTAAAAAGAATTCATGCTGACAAAGAGGACCACTGCAACTTTTGGTTCAGTAGTTGGGCTGTTTCAAATGTGACTCGTGACCAAGGCCTCAGTTTTCAAATTCTCAAAATTAAATGACGTGCTCATTTATGCGATCACCGACAATTTTCGTTTTTCCCGACAACCATCAGAGACTGCAATGGAACTCGCTCCCATCGGGCCGACATTCCCACCGCCGACACCTCCGAGTCCTTCAAGTCTCAGCTGTCTCAGCTAAATTTACAATCGGACCAAATAAACCTTGCTCCTTTCTTCCCTCGCCTTCCCTTCCCTTACCTTCCCTTTGGCGATCATATTCATCAGAACTAAAGCCCTTTTACATTAAAAAATAAAAGGCAATTCCTCACTCATTGACAGAATCATCCACTGGTGGGAAGAAGTGATGTCACTCTATAGTGGCAAGGATGCCAACATTCAAAGTGTCATTTCAGGGACAATACCATCAGGAACACAATAGGCCTATAATTACAAAGAATATAGCTGCAAAATACTCAATTTCGATTAGGCGCACCCTTCGTAAATTGGTAACATTTTCAGCTAATTCCAGGGATTTTCCCTGACGATGAGGGATAGTTGGCATCTCTGAGTCATGTGATTTCTTGGGAAAAGGACGATTCCTGAATTGACGGGTGGCGAGGTGCTATCTGCATCGTATAAATGAATGCATAAATGCATATTGGCTGCACCTATTTATATTTTGCCTACACAACACAACACAGTTTTACAATACAATTCAAAACATAGCACAGCGTACACATAACTTACACACAGACATGTTACCACTGCAGAGAAAAAAAATATAGTAATCAACCTATTTCTTACACATGAAAATTTTTACAACGAACCTCTAATTTCAACAGTATAATTTATAATTTTTTTGACCAGAAGTATAATTTCGTAATCTTCGCATTTCATTAACATATTAAATTTCCTTTCCAAATTTAGACTATCAAAATAAAAAAATTAAAAAAATATATCTCCGTCATAAAATTAGCTCTCTGATTGGAAAATCTCTTACAAAACAATCAATGATGAAATGCATCTTCAATTACTTTGCATGTATCACATAATCTTTCCTCTACAGGTATATTAGTGGGCCGTTGTTTGTTTGTTTATTTATTTATTTGTGCATTTATTATTTATATATTCATTTATTTATTTAACTACCTTTCTTGTCCAGTATTATTATCTTTATGTTATCAAGATTCATTGTACCAATTTCATTTTGCCACAAGAACATCAACGTACATAATAACGCTCTCTCTCTCTCTCTCTCTCTCTCTCTCTCTCTCTCTCTCTCTCTCTCTCTCTCTCTCTCTCTCTCTCTCTCTCTCTCTCTCTCTCTCTCTCTCTCTCTCTCTCTCTCTCTCTCTCTCTCTCTGTGTTACCAGATGGTGTTTTGATAATTCATTCAATTTTTTCATGTTCCGTTTCCATTTAGACATTTTTCATACTATTTTAATCCCAAACCAATCGTCATTATTCAACCAAATAATGTGAAACCACGTAGTTATAGTTTTTCAAAGGCCATACTCTAACTAAACAGACTGAATGTTTGCGGAAAACATGACATCATACCGAAATATTCTTTATGTTTTTTTTGGGGGGGGGGGTTGGTGTTTGATGTTTTTGGTTGTTTTTTGTTTTTTGTTTGTTTTGTTTTTGTTTTGTTTTGTTGTGGTTTTTTTGTGGGTTTTTTTTTTTTTTCGTTTTTTTTGTTTTTTTTTTCTTTTTTTTGTTGTACGGAAAATTTTTCTCATTACGATGCTAACCTTTTTTTTCTTGTCATTGTTCTTTATATGTTCATAAACTCGTACTAATTTGTATATCCGTTTTATGGATGTATTGTATCTTGGTAAAATGTCATATGTTCCCTATTTTTGTGATCCAGCCAAACATACTTTATTTAACCATGACAGAGGGTCTTAGGCCTATTTTTCGTGGTATATGAGCAATTCAAGTATCATGAAACTGTTCAGCTATTTGGCATTTTTATTTGTAGACTATTTGTAATTTGTGTTCTCACGTCTTGTCAATATTTAACTTAAAAGTTATTGGATCCAAAAGCCGAACTAGTTAGAATGAATATATTCTCGGTAATTTAAGATTAAATAAAACATTTTCCGTTTACAGCTGGCTCTTTGTCACACTTCCAAGATTGCCTACTCAGATTTTAACTCACTACCTGAGTTCTCAGCATGCCTCAGCACATGACAAATCGGGGACTTCTCACACAAAAACAAGGACATGACCACCTTTGATCACATTTTCATGAGAATGGATTGATTTAAACATATTTTATTGATCAAATACATCGAAATTATCATACAATATAATAACCTAAGCAATCGGGAAAAAGGGCAAAACCCTATTCCATGAGAATGGATTCAATTACAGCAGTGTGCCAAGACCAGGATATTCGTTTCATGACATTAGTTGGATTATTTGATATATATCTGTGGAGCCACAACAGCAGAAAACATGCTTGAAGACTTGAGCGTCTTATCGGACGCATTTCACGTTACCTTTTCCGCTACTCCACATCTACAGATAAATTTGTTAAAACAAGACGGGACTGAGATTTTTCGATAATTACACACACACACACACACACACACACACACACACACACACACATATATATATAAATGCGTGTGTGTGTACATATATATATGTGTGCGTGTGCGTGTGTGTTGGGGTAGGGTTTTTTTTGGGGGGGGGGGGGAGTATGTCAGAGGATATGTATGCTCCTGTAGATTTGTAATTTCTAATGAACGTAATTAGTAGCATCGCTGCGGGGGGATACCAGTTCAGAAAGCAGAAATCTGAAGTTGAAACTATATGGCCCGGAAAGGAACACGACTGATCAATAAAGAGGGAACTCTATTTTATTCATTTATTCATTTATTTATTTATTTATTTATTTATTTATTTATTTATTTATTTGTGTGTTTTTGTTTGTTCGTTCGTTCGTTTGTTTGTTTATTTATCTGTCTATTTATTTATTTATATAGTCTGAAAGACGTCCCCGATTGTTCTCTGCCTAAGTGACCGCCACGACAACGAATCAATAGTATTTGTGTCTTTTTGTCCAGAACCACTTCTTAGTACCCTCATGGAGCTACAATTAATAGTAGCCCTATGGTGCCCGATTCCGCAGTCCGAACTCTTTACTCTCCGTAAGCTAAACTATCACCGTCTAACATGTATACTATTGTCCATTTTGCGCACGTTCCGCTGTCTCAGTCAGAGGTATTTTGGACCTCTCGAAAGTCGCTGGAAATAGTCTCCTGATTATGAATGGAAAGTAATACATGTACACAATATGTATTATATTCATACAGTTTAAGTGAAGCAGTGTTAACTTAAATTTGGTACATGCAGTTCTTCCAATTTTATATTATACCAAATACTAGATAACTGTTTCGTCTTAGGATTCTGAAAATGCGATGAGCATTTGGGGAATGTCACCTGTTTGCAGGTTGTCGATTGAATCAGTAATATGCCTATATATGTTACAAAAAGACGGTATAACATTCATCCAGTTTAAATGCAGTTGTAAAAATTTTAACGATTGACTAGCACTGGAGCAGCTTTTATCAGGTCTGATTAGAATTCTTGAAATGCGCTGCGCTTTTCAGGAATGTTTACCTTGTAAAATATGGCCCACATGGTCCCGTGTCCCGCAAGGTGCTGCGTGTTTCCCTCCTGCCACCCCCTACTTTGCGACTCTCATTATTGTTTCTGTCCTCTCCTGTTTGAATATTGTCGATGGTAAGTAGGCTAATAGACTCACATTCACAAAGTATAAAATGACTAAATACATGGTCGTGATTCCTGTAACGCGCAACGCATTACGGGAATTGCCTTTGTGTAAATTCCCGTGGCGCGCAGAGTATTTTGGACCTCTTGAAGGTTGCTGTCATCCTTTATTTGAAGTGTTGGTGGGAAGTAATACGTAGGTCAAGTTTAAATGAAGTAGTAATTAGCTTGAATTTGGTATTAATCACCAAATATCATATATAATATACCGAATAGGTTACAGATTTTGTAGATTCTTAAAATGCCCTGCGCATTTCAGGATAGTCTCCTCCATGTTTGGAGCTTGTAGATGGAAAGTATAATAGACCTACATATAATATAAATCAAATTCATAAAGTTTGAATGAGGTAGTATTCACTTGATTTTGACATTTTTCTTCCAACTTAAGCCTACTTGGCAACGCATGCCTTGCTATTGTGGTCTTATTAGGATTCTTAAAATGCGTTGCGCATTTCAGGAGTGTCTTTGAATCGTAAGACATACATGGTCCCGATTCCCGTAACGCGCACATATGTTGCGGTTTCGAAAGTGTCTCCTCCCGTTTGCAGACTGTCGATGGAAAGTAATAGGCCTACATATGAATAATATAGGGCAACATTCATCAAGTTTTAATGACTGCAGAACTTTTAAAAATTCAAGACATTTTTACATCAGCAAAATTAAAATTCTATTATAAATTTATCCATAATGATCTACCCATAAGATTACACTCTTTTCAATTCATCCCAATAAATGAAATAAACAACTATAAAATGTTTATCACAATGTCTGTTGTTATATATAACAACAGACATTGTGATAAACTTTTTATTAATAGAGTCAATAAAACCTTTTCAAACCAGAGTTTAAACTATGATATTCCAGTCACAGTGAATTAAACAGATAGCAATGTTATAAGGAAAATACATACTCATAGTTTACAATGTTTTTCCTTGTATATTAAAAATTCTTTTTGAATAATTATGAACAGAGTTGTAATATATATATATATATATATATATATAACTGCTATGTTTGTCAAAATAATCAACAATTATATTCCCCCACCCATGTTGTGTGTGTAAACTGTATTATACCTTAAAGCTTATTTCGACATTTATTGTTCAAGTAACTGCCATCTATATTGTTTCAAATGTTCAAGACTTAAAGGTGCATGGCTCCTATGAAAGCGACATGTATTTGTCTTAATAGGAGTCCCCCTAGCCACATCAATTTATATCATTATGTACATATATCTCAATATTGAAAAAAATCATTGTATTGATTGGCTAAAATAAATGAGTTTTGAGTTTGGTCAAGATTCTCATAACGCGCAACGCACTCTGGGAATGTTTCAACTGTAAAATAGACACGGTCCGCTCATAATTCCCGTTGCGCGCAGCGATTTTGGCAATTTGAAAGTAGGCCTATAACTTTAGCGCTATGCCTTTCAAAAACACATACAATGATACAGATAAAGTTTTCTCAAAATGCGCTGCGCATTTCAAGAATGATACCGATGTAGCCTTGTTTTCTTGAAGTGCGCAAAATGCACGTTTCACGTAGGCCTACACACGGATTCAAATGTATACATAGGCCTAATTTTCGTCATGTGCCATTGTACATGTAAGACGTGGTTTCAATAGGCCTATTATCAATTTGAACTCTGTAATATTCTTCAAATTTTACATAGGACCGAATGTTTATAGCTTTTGCCGCCTTAGTTATCACGCCTAGAAAATGATTCTTACATTCTGCTGCGCATTTCGGGAATGTCTTCATTGTAAAATGCATGGTCCTGATTTCCGTAACGCACATCTTAGGCCTATGTGGGCACTGTCAACTACTGACCTCTCCTCTTTGCAGTTGTCGATGAGAACAAAGCATGCTTAGATTTACCAATCTAATGAATGTAATTAATATGCATGGTCATAATTATCATAACCGCATTTCGGGAATGATTAGAATTCGTGTACCACGGCAGAGCATGGCATAACTGATTACATTTTCCACTGTTAAATGAAATCAGTTAAGTTAGCATGAGCATGCTGTGCATCACGAAGCCCAAAGTGAAGAAATGAAGTAGGCTATATACAATTCTTAATTTATTTTCATCCAAATAGATCGAAGATCAAAACTTTCAATTTCGTTGAAACGTTAACTTGAAAAAGTCTTAAAGGCGAAATAACTGTGCCAACACTGTAGTAAAAGGCCAACTTAAAATCAATAAAACATTAATATCAAACTTTTGCATAAAAATTGGTTTTCAGTCAAGATACTCTGGCAAAAAGTAAAATAAAACTAAAAGAACAAAAAAGAAGAGAAAAGAAGGCCAGTGAGGGTATTATTTTTTTTCATCAAAATACTTGGGACAATTAGCGCTACAAAATACACACACACACACACACACACACACACACACACACACACACACACACATATATATATATATATAATATATATATATATATATATATATATATATATTTATATATATATGCCTATCTATATAGATAGATAGATAGATAGATAGATAGATAGATAGATAGATAGATAGATAGATAGATAGATAGATAGATAGATAGATAGATAGATAGATAGATAGATAGATAGATAGATAGATAGATAGATAGATAGATAGATAGATAGATAGATAGATAGATAGATAGATAGATAGATAGATAGATAGATAGATAGATTATAGCATGCTTTGTTGACGATAGCCTAGGAGTAGGAAGTAGCCTATCAACGAGCACTGGATGCCAAATAGCAGAACGAGTGAGCGAAGCGAAGGAGTCTAGCTTTATGGTATCTAGTGCGAGCTGATTACTTCATATAGTCTACAAAGCATGCTATAAAATGTTTATCTCATGTTTGGGTTGATTTGTACATTTCAATACAAAAAGCAAAAATAAGAACGACATTTGCTGAAAGTTTTTCTCCTCATCAACACAATTACCGATGAAACCGGAAGAGTATACCGATACCACCGGCAGAGTACCGATACATCATATCGCGGCACTGTAGCTTTTAGGCCTATGATACGGTATTTATACAATCCTGTTATACTACTAAAATCGACCCAAACATGATATATATATTATATATAAGAAAAAGTTGAAATATGATTTTTAAGAAGCACACATTTAAAGATTCCACTTAGGCTATGCTATGTTAAGTCACATCAGTTACGTCCTATCTCGCACAAAATGTGTACCCGCGAGGAACATTTTCCTTTATGGTGTGAGCATTAACAAACTAAACAGATGGTACACACTACATATAAAAATGAATATGCCTATGGACAGATGTGTAGGCCTATATCATGATCCTGGTATCATATTTTTGCGTAAGGATAACAAAAGAACGCAGTACGAGCTCATTATGCAATTGCATAAAAATTTTCACGGTGTGAAGTTTTTACTGCATCAAGATTATAGTTCATGTCACGAATGGGCGATGGCATATGGTTTTTGACGGGCTCTAGCTAAAACACTCATTCACTGAGGTATGAATTTTTGGCATGAAAACCACTAACAATTGTGTGTTTAAAAAGATAGTGCCTATGTGAAAATGAAAGTGTCTACATGTTGGCCCATAATAGAAATTTACGCCGCAAGTACCAGATTAATTCTGCTATGGAAGACATTTTATTCTTCATGATAGGCCTATATGAGTGCTCGAAAAATACGGTTAAATTTATTTTTTTTAAAAAAGCTGTTGGTATTGGTGTGATAACTGTTGTTCTGACTTAGTGAAACACCGTGATAGGCCTATATGAGTGCTCGAAAATACGGTTAAAATTTTATTTCAAATTCATGAAATAAGGCAACATATTCTGTGCTTCCACCGTGAAGTCGGTCAGCCATTAAAAACAAAAACAAAACAAAAACAAAACAAAAACAAAAAACAAAAAAACAAAAAAACAAAAAAAAAACAAACAAACAAACAAACAAAAAAAAACAAACAAAGTGGTCATTAGAGGAACTCCCAGAAGTGGGATGTGGTGGATCGATATTTTAGCAGACATAAACGCAATGTGTTTAAATATCTGTTTAAACGATGTTCTTTCAAACATACACCCAATGTGAGTGTTTAAACATCCGTCCACCAAACAGGACATATATTTGGACATGAAGGCTACAAATGCATATTCTCTTTGAAAAATTCTCATAATGCGCAAATTCTAAAATCGCGCACGGGCAATTCTAGAATCGCGCAGCGCGATATAGGAATTCCTAAAATGGCGCGCATTTTGGGAATTCCAAAAATGCGCAGCGCGATTCCGGAATCGCGCAGATTCTCAAAATGCTTGGAACACCACACACACACACACACACACGCGTACGTATATGTGTATATATATATATATATATATATATATATATATATATATATATATATATATATATATATATATATATATATATATATAATAATAATGTACATGTCAGGTCTTAGATATAAATTAGTACATGCTAAGCTGTAAATTGAATGAAAGACTGGCTTTTTGTATCATAGCTTGTTTCTCATGAAAAATTTTACAGATCATCGTATACTCCCACATATATCACATGATATTTTCATATGTATAAACAGCTGTCAGGCGAATATGCTATCTGGATAGAATCAACAAAACATTCATAGCATTGAAAATTCCTTCACATTCTGATGCTGAAAAAAAGTTTCACAACATTAGGACATGATTTATACATTTGCTGTTCTTTTTCAATGTTTATATGAAAGGTGCCTTGTGCTGCCAAATCAAGAAAACGGCATAAACTGCAGATTTTCATGTTAAAAGCAGCTATGTTTTTACTTAATGGTGAAAAGTCCATAAAAAATGGCTTCTGATTTGATGAGCTTTTATTTCTGAAAGTAGTTGAGCTATGCCCCAGTAGACTAAGTACACTATCACCTGTCAGGCTGCATGAACTGAAAAGTGTTCACAAAAGTCTAGGGAAAAAGTCTATATTGTTAACGGCGACGATCAATAGATTATATTAAAAAAAAAAAAGAAGCTCAAATAGCCCCCTTTGGTTTAAATTATTGTATAAACAAAGGCTTCTTTGATCAGAAATTACAATATGATATAACATGAATATACAAATGTGGAAATACTATCCCAGTAGTTAATTCTTCAAACTGCTAACTGTTTTCCCACAATTATTGGCTACATATGTGGATGAAAAGGCGTCATCTAGAATTTTTATCTGTACTTAATCTGCAGTAATATTACAGTGATGCAAAGTTGATGCCACTGTACACTGTGGGTTTGTTAGATTCAGCCTTGAAATTCCAAAACCAAACACACACACACACACACACACACACACACACACACACACACACACACACACACACACACACAAATGGGTTGCTTTTTATGCACACGTGTTAGGAGCAATTCGATGAAAACAGTACAGAATTTGGTTGAACCGGTAACAAGTTATTCCACACTTTTGCATACCGATGTCACATCGTAATTGATTTGATTTGATTTGATTTGATTGGATTGGATTTGATTTAAACATATTTATTTTAACTGGACAACCGAATAGTACATCGAGTGCTAATCAAGAGAATCTCCAGTACAATAAAAACACACACAGTATATATACAAAACGCATAATACACTACAGCAGAATTTTAAAAAATATAATGTAGATAATACACACTACAAATTTTAACAAGAAGTTACCAAATTACACAACCGTTTTATACGATCTATACCTGTTCGCAAAGAAAAAGAAATGTACTGACATAAAAGTCAAACACAATTATGGTAAAGATTAGGACGGCCCCGGTAGCAAGAAGTTACTTTTAGAATTCAAACCTGCGAGTTTCCATTATGTATAGATGCACTGCGTCAAATATTCTTTCGTAAATTTCAGATGATAGCTCGGAATTGGCTTAAATAAAATAAGAAATAAAAATGTCACTTGCCAAATGAGAAATAAGTGTGGGGTTTACTCCCGGAGCAGAACATGGCACACAGTGTTCAAAAGTTTACTTTTGTATTGTTGTTTGTAGTGAGGACATAAAAAGAAATAATTAAAAGTATCTTCAAAGCGCATCAGTTTTGAACGTGAAATCAGGGAGAGGAAGACGGTCATCTTACGATCTTAATTTCAAATCAAAGCAGATTTAGCCACCAGTTAAAAGAAAAGGGTCATAATTTTATCTTATTTTCGATCTTTTGATCATGGAAATTAAAACTAATCTTTGAGGTTTACCGCGGCATAGCTCCAGTACCTTTAAACTAGTCTTCACGGTGATACAGCTGTAAAACTCATAACACTCTTATAACTTTATCAGGTATACCATAATGAGATAAATTGTGAACTCATCTTAGCTGGTTATCAAATAAACCGTACTGCACGAACGTGGACCTTTTACATAGAGTTAGAAAAAAGTCTAATATAATAAAAGGTAAAAAAAAAATGCACTTTTTGAATTTAAATGATTGTCTTTTCTCGATATTTCCAGTCTTCCTTTTTATGTCTTGGTGCTACCCAGACATTCTGTTTTTTTTTTCAAGAATTAATTTTTCTTTCTTTCTTTCTTTCTTTCTTTCTTTCTTTCTTTCTTTCTTTCTTTCTTTCTTTCTTTCTTTCTTTCTTTCTTTCTTTCTTTACAGGCAAATTTGTCCGACATTTCATTTGAAAAGTATTATATGTAGAAACTCCAAACTTGGCACAATTATACTTCTATGGATAAAGTCTGGCATTTTTGTAATGAGAAGTCATGCTTTTCAAAATTATGCAAATGAGGGCTAATTAAAGTTTTAAATGTTCCATATCTTATATACTATAGTGGGTGTGATTCCGAGTGTATAGGAGTTCGATCATATCAAGGTAAATGTCATCTCAAATGTCAAGGTCATGTCAAGGTCAAAGGTCAATTTTCGGCCAAAATGTCATTTTTGATGTCAAGGTTCACTTCAGGTAGAGGTCATCTCAAGATCAAAGGTCATTTCAAGGTCAAAGGCCACTTTCGATGGTGGCTTTCTTCTAGCCATAACCTAGTCAATTTTTTATCCAATTTTTATCATGTTGAGCTCAAATTGTAGCTATTGTAACCCTGCACATTTTGGAATTTACATGTGACCTCTAAAGTTCAAAGGTCAAGGTCACGTGGACCTTTGAAAGTTTCAATACGTCATAACTTGGCCAATCTCCATCCAATTCTAATCATATTGGACTCAAATTGTAGGTATTGCTACACTGGACATTTTTATAAGAACATGTAACCTCAAAAAGGCAAAGGTCAAGGTCATTTGGCCCTTTGAAAGTTTCATCTTGCCATAACTTGGTCAATTTTCATCCGATTTGGCTCATGCTTGGCTTATATTGTGGGTATTGTAACACTGTGCAATTTACATGTGACGTGTAAAGGTCAAAAGTCAAGGTCATTTGGACTTTTGAAATTTGCATCCAGCCATAAGCTTAATGGAATGTGAAGTACCAAAGGATAAAAGTTGTAGCATTCAATATTTACAACTTTTGAAGGCACACAGACAGATTTGCTTTCAAGCAAATCTTCTTTTCCAGTTTCTTTCTTTCTTTCTTTCTTCTTTCTTCTTTATTCTTTACCAGCAAATTTGTCCGACACTTTTCTCGGACACTATTATACATAGAAACTCCAAACTTGGCATGATTGTACCTCCATACAAGGAGTTTGACCCTTTTTACATATAGAAATGAAGATGTTTAAAATTATGCAAATTAGGGGCATTTGAAATTTTAAATCTTGAATATCTTCAAAAGTATAATAAATAGAGATGTCATTCCAACTTCTACTAGGGGGTTTTTGACCAGTGCAAATCTAATGAATTTACAAAAGTTGTAGTAATTTAGATTATGCTAATTAGCAGCATTGGAAATGTGATAACTTGAATATCTTCAAAACTATTATAGATAGAGATGTGATCTCAATTTCTACTAGGGGGTTGTTGACCATTGTGCACACATGTAATGAATCCAAAACAAAAGTTGTTGCAATTAAATTATGCTAATTAGCAGGATTTGAAATTTTCAATCTTGAAGATCTTCAACACTATTATAGATAGAGATGTCATTCCAACTTCTACTAGGGAGTTGTTGACCATTGCGCACCTAATGAATTAAAAATAAAAGCTGTAGCAATTTAAATTATGCTAAATAGCACCATTAGAAATTTTAAATCTTGAATTTTTCAAAGCTATAATAGATAGAGATGCCATTCCAACTTCTGCTCCTGTGTTATGGAATAGTTGTACATTGCCATACCAATATGCTTTGAAGACACACACACTGATTTGCTATGCAGCAAACCATCTTTCCTAGTTTTCTTTCTTTCTTTACGACCAAATTTGTCTGGAGTTTTTCTGGGACACAACTATTCTGAAAACCACCAAACTTGCTATGGTGCTTCACCTACCAGTGAAATTGAGCACCTGCTTTGGAATAGTCATGATGTTTGAATTTATGCAAATTAGGGACAATCAAAATTTTAAAAGCTCCACATCTTTCAAACTATTGCAGATAGAAACAAAATCTGAATGTGCAGACACAGCTTTGTGGCACCGGCCAATATAATGGACAGTAAATGAAAGTTGTAGAGTTTCAAATTATGCTAACTGAGGGCATTGAAAATTTAAAAGTTGAATATCTCCAAAACTATTTTTGATAGGGGTGCCATTCCAACTTTAATTTATAAGTTTGTGGCATGGCCCCATCCAATGAACAATGAACCAAAGTTGTAGGATCTTAATTCATGCAAATTAGGTGAATATGCAAAATTTCTATCTTGAATAGCTTCAAAACTATTATAAATAGAGGTGCCATTACAACTGCACTATCTTGGTTTGTGACATAGGTGGATCCAATGAACCATGAACCTAGGTCATAGGATTCTGATTTATGCAAATAAAGCGAAAACACAAAATCAAAATCTTGAATAACCTCAAAACTATTATACCTAGAGGTACCATCCCAACTCCATTTTGTAGGTTTGTGATATAGCCGCATCCAATGAACCATGTACCAAAGTTGTAGGATTTAAATTTATGCAAATTAATCAAATACACAAGATTAAGATCTTGAATAGCTTCAAAACTGTTATGGACGGTGCTGTCATTCAAACTTCAGTTTGTAAGTTTGTGACATAGTCACATCCAGTGCTAATTAGGAGAATATGCAAAATTGAAATCATGAATAGCGTCAAAACTATTAGAGAGTGAAGTGCCATTCCAATTTTAAGTTAGAGGTTTGTGGCAAAGCAACACCCAATGAACCATGATCCAAAGTTGTAGAATTTTAAATAATGCAACTTAGGCGAATAGACAAAATTCAAATCTTTTAATAACTTCAAAACTATTATAGATAGAAGTGCCATTCTGATTTCAATGTATGGATTTGTGACATAGCCGCGTCAAATGTACTATAAACAAAGTTGAGGATTTGAATTTATGCAAATAAAGTGAATAAACAAAAACTATATCTTGAATAACTTCAAAACTATAAAAAAAAATAGAGGTACCATTCCAACTTCAATTTGTAGGTTTGTGACAAAACCGCATCCAATGAACTATGCACCAAAGTTTTAGGCTTTTAATTTGTACAAATTTGGCAAATACACCAAATTAAAATCTTGAATAGCTTGAGAATTATTGTAGATAGTGATGTCATTCAAACTTCACTTAATAAGTTTGTGACATTGCCATCTCCACTGAACCAAAGTTATATAAATTGTAGCATTTTAATTCATGCAAATTAGGCTAATACACAAAATGTAGATTATGTTGGACCATGGCGAAGTGTAGCATTTCATACTGTTCTTATTTTGAAAGCACCCAGACAGATTTGCTGTGAAACAAATCTTCTTTTTTAGTTTTTTTTTCTTTCCATTGAACCCAAATTTGTCAGGCGTTATTCTCGAACATTATTATTCCGAAAACTACGAAAAATGCCATGGTGATTGACCTACCAATGAAATTTTGCACCTGGTTTAGAATTGTCACGATGTTTAAAATTATGTAAATTAGGGGCATATAAATTTTTGAAAACCCATATCTTCCAAACTATTGCAGAAAGGCACAAAATTTCAATGTGCATGGTAAGGTTTGTGACACCTGCCAATGCAATGGACAGGAAATGCAACTTGTGTAATTTCAAATTATGTTAATTGGGGGCATTGAAAAATTTAAAAGTTTGATAACTCCAAAACTGTTATAGATAGAGTAGCCGTTCTAGCTTCAATTTATAGGTTTGTGGCAAAGCAGCATCCAAGGAACTACGAATCAAAGTTGTAAGTTTTCAATTTATGCAAATTAGCTGAATACTCAAAATTAAAATCTTGAATGGCTTGAAAATATCATAGATAGAGGTATCATTCCAATTTAATTTAAAGGTTTGTAATATAGCTGAATCCAATGAACCATAAAGCAAATAAGGTGAATACCCAAAATTTAAATCTTTTTGAATAACTTCAATAATTATAGAAAGAGGTGCCATCCTAACTTCAATTTAAAGGTTTGTAACACGGTTGCATCTAATGAAACAAAAATGTAAAATTTTAATTTATGCAAACAACTTCAAAACTATTATACACAAAAGTGCCATTCCAACTCCAGAAATTCAATTTATAGAAATTAGGTGAAAACCCCAAATTTCTATCTTGAATAGCTTCAAAACTAGCATAGAGGTGCCATTTCAACTTCACTTTAAATGTCTGCTACATAAGCGCATCAAATTCAAATCTTGAAAAGCCTCCAAATTATTATAGATAGAAGTATCATTCCAAATTCAATTAATGGGTTTATGACAACTGCCAATATAATGGACACGAAATGAAAGTTGTACAATTTTGAATTATGCTAATTAGAGGCACTAAAAAGTTTAACAGTTGAATATCTCTAAAACTATTATACATAGAGACGCCATTTTAACTTCAATCTACAGGTTCGTGGCAAAGCCGCATCCAATGAACCCAAAACCAGAGTTGTAAGATTTCAATTTATATGCAAATTAGGTGAATATACAAAATTTTAATCGTGAAAATCTCTCAAACTAATATAGATAGAGATATCATTCCAACTTCAGTTTATGGATTTATAACATATCCCTATCCGATGAACCATAAACCAAGGTTGTAGAATTTTAATTTATGCAAATTGAGTGAATATGCAAAATTGAAACTTTAAATAACTTGAAAACTATTATAGATAGAGGTGTTACTCCAACTCCAATTTGTAAGTGTGTGATATAGCCGCATCCAATGAACCAAAATTGTAAAACTGTAATTTATCCAACGTCGGCTAATACCCAAAATTTAAATTTTGAATAACTACGAAATTATTATGCATAGAGGTGCCATTCCAACTTGAAATTGTGACATCTAATGAACCATGAATCAAAGTTGTAGATTTTTAATTCATGCAAATAAGGTGAATACACAAAATTAAAATCTCCAAAAGCTTCAAAACTATTATAGGTAGAGGGCTCAATTTACTTCACTTGATAGATTTGTGACATAGGTGCATCCAACGAACCATGAACCAAAGTTGCAGGCTTTTAATATATGCAAATTAGGTGAATGTGCAAAATTCAAAGAATTGCTTCAAAACTATCATAGATAGTGGTTTCATTCAAAGTTCAGTTTGTAAGTTTGGGACATGGCCAAATCCAGCGAACCAAGAACCAGAGCTGAAGCATTTTATTTTATGCAAATTTGGCTAGTGCACAAAATTTACATTCTGTTGAATAGTTACAAAGTGTAGCATTTCAAACTATTCTTATTTTAAAGGCACCCAGACAGATCTGCTGTGAAGCAAATCTACTTTTTATGTCTGGGTGCCAAGCCAGATATTTGGTTTTTGTTTGGGTTCTTTATTATGTCTGGGTGCCAACCCAAACATTTTGTTTTTCCAAGAATTCTTTCTTTCTTTCTTCTTTAGGACCAGATTTATCCGGGGGTTTTCTGAGACACTATTATTCCAACAACTACCAAATTTGCCATGGTGGCTAGCTTTAAAATAATCATATATAGAAGTGCCATTCCTACTTTATTTTTGGGGGGTTTGTGGCGTAACCGGGTCCAATGAACCATAAAGCAAATTTTTAGGCTTTTACTTCATGCAAATTAGGCAAATACACAAAATTAAAATGTTGAATAGCAGCTAAATCATGGACAGTAGCTTCATTCAAACTTCACTTTATAAGTTTGCGACATGGCCACATCCAATGAACTAAGAACCAAAGTTGTAGCATTGTGCTTTATAGTTTCAAAACTAAATTATAGATAGTAGTTTCATTCAAACTTCATTTTTTAGGTTTGCGACATGGCCACATCCAATGAACCCAGAACCACAGTTGTAGCATTGTGCATTATAAAAATTAGGCTAATACACGAAATTTAGATTATGTTGAACAATGGCGAAGTGTAGTATTTCAAACTGTTCTCATTTGAAAGCCACCCAGACAGATTTTCTGTGAAGCAAATCTTCTTTTTTTTCCTTTTACTGTTTTCTATGTGCTTTGTTTCTTATATTTTTTCATTTTTTTTCTCTTACTTTAGTCATTTTTATCAAAGTGTGTGTGTCAACACACACTTTTCTGTTTTTCCCGAAATTCTTTATTATGTCTGTGTGCCAACACAGACATACTGTTTTTCTAGGAATTCTTTCTTTCTTTCTTTCTTTCTTTCTTTACAGGCAAATTTGTCCGACATTTCATTTGATAAGTATTACACGTAAAAACTCCAAACTTGCCACAATTATACTTCTACGGATGAAGCTGGCCTTTTTATAATGAGAGCTCATGCTTTTTAAAGTTATGCAAACTTTCAAAGGGTCAAATGACTTTGACCTTTGCCTTTTTGGGCTTACATGGTCTTATAAAAATGTGCAGTGTTGCAGTGCCTACAATTTGAGTCCAACATGATTAGAATTGGATGTAAATTAGCCAAGTTATGGCTGGATGAAACCTTCAAAGGTCCAAATGACCTTAACCTTTGATCTTTAGAGGTTGCATGTAAGTTTCAAAAATTGCAATGTTAAAATAGCTACAATTTGAGCCCAACATGATCAAATTTGGATAAAAATTGACCAAGTTATGGCTAAGAGAAGCCATCATCGAAAGTGGCTTTTGACCTTGAAATGACCTTTGACCTTGAGATGACCTGTACCTGAAGTGAACCTTGACCTCAAAAATGACAATTTAGGCAAAAATTGACCTTTGACCCTGACATTTGAGATGAACTTCACCTTGCTATGATCGAACTCCTATACACTCGGAACCACATCTACTATAGTAAATAAGATATTGAAGATTTAAAACTTCAATTAGCCCTCATTTGCATAATTTTGAAAAGCGTGACCTCTTATTATAAAAAGACCAGACTTTTTCATTAGAAGTATAATTGTGCCAAGTTTGGAGTTTCTACGTGTAATACTTTTCAAATGAAATGTCGGACAAATTTGCCTGTAAAGAAAGAAAGAAAGAAAGAAAGAAAGAAAGAAAGAATTCCTAGAAAAACAATATGTCTGTGTTGGAACACAGACATAATTACACCAGTGGCAGTCTCTCAATATTACAGCTTACGTAGTCATTCAAACAGAAGGCGAAAGCCGAAAGAATTCGGTAAAGCTACATCAATAGATTGACACTGAGGTTATATATCAAGGAGCCCATTACAGGCTCCATGGTGACATCTATACTGACATACTGCTTCACATATTCTGCAGTTCACTGAATTTGATAAAACTAGCTTTTTTTTTTTCTTGTCACATTTGTTTGACGGTGCATTCAAGGTGTTTATTAATGTTTGGTGTGGGATACTGCAGAATACTACAGCAGTGGGCACATAGGTCTATGCACACTAGCACCACATAAATGCACAAACTTCACGTGTATTGGTACACTTGTCACATTATTGGTTGGTTATGGAAATAAACAGTACATCTTATGACCTGAACTTGTCAGTGTGTCTTTGCCACACGAGTGGCATGGACACATCACTTTGGCTTGACCTTGTCCATCGTTGGTGTTTTCAGCTGGCTCACTGGTTGGCTCCGCACATTGTCATTTGTGGACCTGGGTGTTTGCACTGGTCGTGTTTCGTATTTCCACCCCAGCGAAAATAACCAGTCTCTCTCTCTCTCTCTCTCTCTCTCTCTCTCTCTCTCTCTCTCTCTCTCTCTCTCTCTCTCTCTCTCTCTCTCTCTCTCTCTCTCTCTCTCTCCCCCCATAGCAACTGGTTATCCCTATCTGTTACATGACGTATTACATGGCGTTAGGTCAACATAATACGCTGAATACTTTCTTGCACTTTTGTTCCTATACAGGGTCCATGGTATACAATATAAAATGTACAATATGAAGCACATTATTATATATACATTTTAAAAAATCATATAAATGCACTAGAGCCCATTTTAACTCATTAAGAACTGGGGGATACGGATTTAAGAAATAGAAGAGACTGTCTAATGAATTTGCGAACATGCACCGCGCGGGAAAAACACAGTTGACAGAGAAAATGGCACTTTGGTAGACTGAAAACGAGTTTTGAGCGCACCTCTAAATATATTGTAATGTGGGCAATTTAAAAAAAAAAAAGAAGAAAAAGTTCCTCATTTTCAATAGAATTTTGATTGCAATAAACACCTAATCTGTCCGTCAAAATTTCGTTTTTGTATCTGCCAATTTCGATGCGTAATTCATGATTGCTAAGTCGTAATTTTGATAAACACTTGCGGAAGCCAAGGTGTTTTACGGAAATTAAGTAGTTTTCCACACAGTATTGTTTTTTTTTTTAAATTTTCTGTAGGTACGTAATTTTGAAGAAGTGCCAGAGGCTACCTCTTGATACGTGCTAGAGAAAAAAATATTGCTGATGTTGATCACGTAAACGAAGTGATAACTGTCGAAGGACAATTTTTTGATAAAAAAAAAATCCTTTGTTACTCCATACATAGCCAAAACCATTATTTCCAGTATTTTCTTTACCGCCCTTAATCCAAACAACCTTTCTTTGTTCGCCTAAGTCAATTATCTCTTGCAGGGAAACACGTAGTAAATGTTCTTCTGGAAGTTTCATAATCCTGAGCCAATATTTGATCATTTTCATTTCAATTGCAACAGACAACGGATATCTCCCTAGTTCCGCAAGAGAGGCCAAATTCCCATATTCACCCGAGACACCAAGGACAATTTGCAAAAGTCTGTATGTTCTTTATCGATGTGGTTAAGTTTTAATACATTCTGTGTTTGAGTATTTTTGAATATTTTGGATTTTGTAGAACTTGTATAAGTTGCAACTGACCAAATTTCAGAACCGTAAGTGAGAATGGATTTTATAAAAATATCGAATAAATCCATTGCGACTTTGGGAGATATCATGGTGTTTTTATCGGCAATTACAGCACTTTTCAATAAATAATACGACTTCCTTGCTTTATCGGCTAATTTTTCTTCTGCAGAAAGACACCACTACACTTCCAAACATTACAAGATATTCCACGGAGCTGGTATTTACAATGATTTCGTTTTAAATTTTAAATTTTAAATTTTAAATTTTATATTCTGAAACAATTTTCCCTGGGAGTTGAAAATAATTGCTGAGGATTTCCTTCCATTCATTTCCAACCCCCATTTATCACTGTAGGCCCCCTACTGGGATAACCGGTTCAACAAAATTTGTAAACATTTTTCACTTTCTGACATGAGCATGACATCATCTGCGAATAGCAAACTGTTGACAATTTTTCAGCCTGTAAAAATTCCATCTGTTTCACAAGAATTAAGTTCGGTTTGAAGATCGTTTATATAGATATTGAACAGCAAATACGTAGCATGTTGCGCTGTGGTGTTAAGTTATGGACTTTGAAGTACTGTGAAGCACTGCATAGTGTCACCCCAAACGCAACTGGTATCCTCCATGTCCCGTGTTCAGAGTTAAGTGCATTATGAACATCTGCACAATTAATGTATGAGCTATTCTTTCTTTTCTATTCATCAAAAGCGATGTTATTCTTTATTCTCGCTAAGATTGTTTCAAAACATTAAGAGGGGAGAGGGGGGTGGGGTGAAGAGGAGTATGTCCCCAGAACTCCTAGCCCGAATTCGCCCCTGTTCGGCCCTCAGTACTGTACAGACATTTCCTTTCCAACAAACGATCCTCCCTCCCCCCCCCCCCCCTTCTCAAAAGCTCTGGGTTCAGTATAAAAGGCTTTAATTCTAGGCCTATATGAGTTCCAAACTTCCTTACATTTGTTTTTTAATTCTTGCTCAAATTGAAGCCTGTGTTAAAGCCAAGGCATTCAATGCAGCCAGTGCAAACTGTGCTGGGCCTATTGCCATGATGGGTAATGGCACGTTCAATTCATGTTAGCTGTAGGGCTGCTCTAGACAGGTTATCGCTCAGCGACGTACCCGCATGTGCGGGCAGATGGCAGTATCAAACATGACAAAATAAGCCCACTTTTTCAGAAAACAGGGCCTCCAAGAAGGAGTAAAGCAAAACAGGGAAATGCCCCTGAATAGATTGTTGAAAATAGGGTGATTTTTTAAATGGTGCATTTTGAGCCATTTCAGGCCTTTTAAACGGACCCTTACAAAGCACTAAGTTTACTCCTCTTATCTTAGAAATATATCTGGACGGCACACTTTTGTAAGTCTTCTCCTTTCACGTGTTTATCACTGCACATTTTATCACAAAAATGCAAGAGTCTTTCGAGATGTAAGTCTTTTTCTACATGACCTTTCGTCATAAAATCCTTCTAGATGACACACTTTTGCCAGGCATGAATGTGTTCATCACTACATTGCACTCAAAATAAATGCAATAAATAAAGCAGTTTGAGACTTTTTTCTCCAAAATGTATATTGTGAATCACTGCTGTATGCATTGAACAATGAATAAATATGTTATTTTAAAAAGTTTACTCACTACAATCCATTACATAAAATAATTAAAATTCTTTCCAGTCGGCACCATTTCGGTGTGGAAGAAATGAGTTGGTCTGGTCAGGTTTATTGCTGATGAACTCTTTCAGTTTTTTTTTTTTCATCTTAAGTATGCCACATACATTTTCATAGTTCTCTGCAGTTCTGTCAGCACCATATCTTCTTGACAAGCTCTTTGTAACTGTCGGTTACTGTCTTGGCACACAGAGAAGACTTTTTGTCACTTTTGTTGCTTAACAGATCAAGTGCAACAGAGCTCTGCTAAACTTAAACAAATAGGTTTCAGACAACTGGTAAATCTAATAGCACACAAACAAAACTTTTTAATTTTAATGTATGCTAAATTCACTGAATTTTTCCCCAATCCACATGCAGGCCTTGCAGGCCTTGAACTGCTTGCTGTATAACCTAGGGCTATTGCTTGACCTTTATGGTGCCAGGCAACCATTTTTCATCCATGATTAATTGGCTTAACCTGTCTCACAGGCAGCTTTTTATCCATGCATGCTAGGTGTATGCTTTGGAAGTTTGGGTCTTGCGGCAAAAAAAAAGAAGAAAAGAGAAAAAAGGGAGAAAAGAGAAGAAAAGAAAAGAGAAAAGAGAAAAAAAAACGGGGGGGGGGGAGACTCCCAACAACTGGGTAATGAGGCTCTCAATTAAATACAGAGAATCTTTTTCTGTTCATGTTAGAACAGATACACTCCATACTGCCATATGTACCAGGTAGGATATAGTTTCCACTAGACTGCACAGACCTGCCAGTGCGCCATGACTGAAACTTGTGTCCTAGCTGGCTTGTTTTTGCCTCAGGCAATGTCAGTCTCCGGAGCTTATCAATCCCAAAGCAACACAGGCTTCAGACTTCTAGGCAGAACAAGCCTGGGTGTACCCTCTGTTAAAAATAAACTACATACAGAGCTGAGCTGGCCAGACTAAGGAAGGCAGAATTTGTGTAATCTCCGTAGACACTTTCATGTCTTTGTTTTCTAGTAACCAGTGAGATGAAGCCTGTTATTCATAGCGAATACTGAGACAGTATAGTGCTTATCTTGGTCTTGGTTCACAGGTACATGTATATAGGTACATGTATATGTAGTTTCTTGACAGTTTCTGTTAAAATTTGTTTATGTTATAAAGGAAGAAAGATAGTTTTGTATTGCATGTATACACATCCCCCTGAATTATAATCTGTATACACTGTACATATATATGTGCATCTGTGAATAATGTACATATATATGCACACATACTCATCCATGCTCACCAGAAGGGCTGACCCCCTGAGGAGTGGGCACTTTTCTCTGGTCCCATGGGTGACCTTTCTGTGGTCCCAAGGGTGCGCACTGTAGAGAGGTTTCACTGTATTAGTAAACACTGGAATTTTCTTTCTTTCTTTTTCTCTCTCTCCCACTTTCCTTCCTTCCTTCCACCCTTCTTTCTTTCTTTCTTTCTTTCTTTCTTTTCTTTTCCTTCTTCTTCACGACCAAGTTGGTCTGGAAATTTTCTCAAGCACCATTTTTCCGAAAACCACCAAACTTGCTATTGTGACTGACCTACCCTGTGTTATTGTGCATCTCATTTAGAATAGTCTTGATGTTTAAAAATATGCAAATTTAGGGGCAATTAAAATTTCAAAAGCTCCATATCTTCCAAAATATTGCAGATGCTCAAAATTTCAATGTGCATGCATAGGTTTGTGACACCTGCCAATACAATGGACATTATAAGTTGAGTAGAATTTCAAATTATGCTATATAAGGAGCTTTGAAAAATTTTAAACTTGAATATTTCCAAAAGTATCAGCAAAGACATGCCATTTCAACTTCAATTTATAGGTTTTTTTAAATTTAAAACTTGAATATCTCCAAAACTATCAGCAAAGACACGCCATTTCAACTTCAATTTACAGGTTTGTGGCAAAGCCGCATCTAATGAACCATGAACCAAAGTTGTAGGATTTTAATTTATGCAAATAAGGTAAACATACAAAAAGTAAATCTTGAATAGCTTCAAAACTATTATAGATAGACGTGCCATTCTTACTTCAATTAATGGGTTTGTGGCAAAGCCCCCAACCAATGAACCATAAATCAAAGTTGTAGGCTTTCAATTTATGCAAATTAGGCAAATACACAAAATAAAAATGTTGAATAGCTTCAAAACTATTACAGATACTAGCTTCATTCAAACTTCCTTTAATAAGTTTGTGACATGGCCACATCCAATGAACCAAGAACCAAAGTTTGTTGCATTTTACTTTATATAAATTAGGCTAATACACAAAATTTAGATAATGTTGAACAATGGCAAAGTGTAACATTTGACACTGTTCTCACTTTGAAGGCACCCAGACAGATTTGCTGTGAAGCAAATCTTCTTTTCTAGTTTCTTTCGTTCTTTCCATTGCACCCAAATTTGTCCGGAGTTTTTCCAGGCTTGAATATGCAAAATTTAAATCTTAAATAGCTTGAAAACTATTATAGATAGAGGTGTCATTCCAGCTTTAATTTAAAGGTTTGTAACATAGCCGCATCCAATGAACCATGAACCAAATTGTAGGCTTTTAACTAATGCAAAGTAGGCAACTACACAAAATTAAAATTTTGAGTAGCTTCAATACTACTGTAGATGGTGGTGTCATTCAAACTTCAGTTTATAAGTTTGTGTCATGGCCACATCCAATGAACCAAGGACCGAAGTTGTTGCATTTTAATTTACACAAATTAGGCTCGTGTACAAAATTTAGATTATGTTGAATAATGGCAAAATGTAGTATTTCAAACTGTGCTCATTTTGAAAACACCCAGAGAGATTTGCTGTGTAGCAAAACTTTTTTCTAGTCTATTTTATTCTTGAACTTGAACAAATCGGGAGACTCTTTCAGGAAATCAGGAGAATTGGCAAAAAAGTGAAAAAAATAGATCTCCCAAAAACTTGTTACCTGATGACAGGCTCAGACGGTAAGGGGTATATTATTATTATTATTATTATTGTTATTATTATTATTGTTGTTGTTGTTGTTATGATGATGATGATGATGATGATGATGATGTTGTTGTTGTTGTTGTTGTTGTTGTCTGGGTACCAACCAGACATACTGTCTTCTCAAGATTTTTTTTTCTTCTTCTTCTTCTTTCCGCCATATAATTTGTCTGCAGCTTCTCTCAGACACGGTGCAAGCTACAATATTTAAACTTGGCATGGTAACAGAGCTAGTAGGGAAGCTGTCCCTCTGATTTGGAATAATCGACATGTTTAATGTTAAGAAAATTAGGGCCATTCAAAAATTGAAAGCCTGGTTACATCTAAATGTGTCCGGAGTTGTTCTCAGATATTATTATTCCGAAAATCACAAAACTTTCCATGGTGACTAAACTACCAGTGAAATTGTGCACCTTGTTTGGAATAGTCAAAAGGTTTAAAATCATGCAAATTTGGGGCAATTAAAACTGTGAAAGCTCCAATTATTCTAAACCATTGCAGATGGACACAAAATTCAACCGGCATATATGCGTTTGTGACACCTGCCAATGTAATGGACTGTAAATGAAAGTTGTAGAATTTCAAACTATGTTAATTAGGGCACTGAAAAATTTGAAAATTGAATATGTCCAAAACTATGCTATTCAATTTATGGACATTAGGAAAATACTCATAATTAAAATGTTGACTAGCTTCAAAAATATTATGGATAGCAGTTTCATTCAAACTTCACTCTAGAAGTTCGTGACATGGCCACATCCAATGAACCAAGAACCAAAGTTGTAGCATTCTAATTTATGCAAATTAGCCTAATACGCAAAATTCAGATTATGTTGAACAATTGCAAAGTGTAGTATTTCAAACTGTTCTCATTTTGAAGGCACCCAGACAGATTTTCTGTGAAGGAAATCTTCTTTTCTTTATTTCTTTCCTTCTTTTTTTCTGTCTTTGTTACCAGCAATTTTGTCCGACAATTTTTGGGACACTATTACATTTGGAAACTCCAAACTTGCCAGGAATATGGCTCCATACATGAAGTCATGTCTTTTATGAAGAAGGGTAATGATTTTGAAAAGTATGCTAATTAGGGCCATTTGAAAATTTAAATATGTAATGTCTCCAAAAGTATTATAGGCACAGGTAACCAATCCAACTTCAATTAATGTGTTCGTAACACTGCACATTTTTGTAATTTACATGTGACCTCCAAAGCTCAAGGTCATTTTGCCATTTGAAATTTTATTCTAGCCATAACTCTGTCAATTTTTATCCAATTTTAAATATGTTGGGCCCAAATTGAAGCTATTGTAACACTACACACTTTTTGTAATTTACATGTCACCTCTAAAGGTCCAAAGATCAAGGTCATTTTGCATTTGAAATTTTCAGCCAGCCATAGCTCTGTCAATTTTCATCCAATTTCAACCTTGTTGGACCCAAATCTTAAATATTGCAACACTGCATATTTTTAAATTTACGTGTGACCTCTCAAGGTCAAAGGTCAATGTCATTTGGACCTTTGAAATTTTCATCCATCCAAAACTCTGTCAATTTTCATCCAATTCTCACCATTTTGGACTCCAATTGTAGGCATTGCAACACCGCATATTCTTGTAATTTACATGTAACCTTTGAAGGTCAAAATTCAAGGTCATTTGAACCTTTGAAAGTTTCATCTAGCCATCACTTGGTCAATTTTCTTCCAATTTTAATCATGTTGGACCCTGTAGGTATTTGGACACTGCACGTTTTAGTAATTTACATGTGACCCTTAAAGGTCAAAGGTTAATGTCATTTTGGCATTTGAAATTTTCTTCTAGCCTAAGCTCGGTAAATTGTTATTAGATTTTCATCATGTTTGGCACAAACTGTAGATATTGTAACACTGCACATTTTGTATTTACATGTGACCTCTAAAGGTCAAGTCAAGGTTATTTGGCCCTTTGAAATTTTCCTCCAGCCATAACTAGGTACATTTTCGTCCAATTTCAGTCATGTCAAGCTCAAATTGCAAGCATTGCAACACTGCACATTTTTGCAATTTATATGTGACCTCTAAAGGTCAAGGTCTTTGGACTTTGAAATTTTCATCTAGCCTTATTTATAACTTTTGAAGGTACAGACAGATTTGCCTTGAAGCAAATCTTCTTTTCTCGTTATTATTATTATCATTATTATTATTATTATTATTATTATTATTATTATTATTATTATTATTATTATTATTATTATTATTATTATTATTATTATTCGGAAATCTACCCCTTTGACACGGGGGCACCATGGGCTGGCGTTCGGTCCAGGAAGCACGTCCGTCTCAACTTAAAATAAGTCATGTGGACAAAGTCAGAAAATGTTTCAGATCATTGCACATTGAATATATATTTATACCTATTTACATGTCAATGTGCTACGCCTCAACTTGGAGGAATCATCAACATGGGGCGGTGGGATTCCGAACATTACCGACGGACCATAACCATGGAGAGAGAGAGAGAGAGAGAGAGAGAGAGAGAGAGAGAGAGAGAGAGAGAGAGAGAGAGAGAGAGAGAGAGAGAGAGAGAGAGAGAGAGAGAGAGAGAGAGAGAGAGAGAGAGAGAGAGAGAGAGAGAGAGAGAGAGAGAGAGAGAGAGAGAGAGAGAGACTCGTTATCTTGTTGCTGCCTAGATGCTGGGAAGCAGCCACAAGGGCTCTTCACAAAAATGAGGTTTTTGACATTTTTACGACCGTTGATTACCAAAATTCAGATTTCAAAAGTTTTTATATGAAAAACTGAAATTCACAGTTTTGTAAGTTTTAGAATTGACCATGTGTCTTTTGTTAATATTTAGACATGGTTATGATCCCGAGAGTTCAGACAGTGGACCATATCCCCCAGCAACTGCTAAACAGGATCAAATACAATAACAGCCTCCAAGTGGAACAGATGGTGATCAGCCAGCATGTCACTTCCAAACTTTCTTTGATACAGATACAAGGGCTTTGACAATGTCATCGGTTATATTCCATACACTTCTGGCAGACGGCAACAGTATTCTGAAACTACTTGCCATGGTGCGGGAAGAATATGCACTTCACTTTAATTAACTCCTAATCCTTTCCATTGTCTTTGTCCGCAGGTCCAAAATGCAGGCTGTTTTTGATCATTTAACCACTATACTTGTTCCTCGTGCGCAAACACACTTACACTTGTTGTATATATATATATATATATATATATATATATATATATATATATATATATATAATATATATATATATATATATATATATATATATATATATATATTAAATGGCAAAATTTAACGTGAACTTGTTCCACAGGTGTCTTTTCACATATGTGTATGAAATTGTCATTGTTAACTTAGGTTTTGCATCAGATATGGTGCCCAAATTCAACTAGCATAGGACGTGATTGGGATCACCAGACTATTGAAAAGTTTCAAAGCTAAATCCATATTTCCAAGGGTATCAAAATATTTAAGGTTGAATAAGGCTTTATTGGCTTTTTCTTTTAGTTTTGATGTTGCAAGGCTAAATGTACCTGAAGAGCAGAGTTCAATGCCAAGGTAGCAGTAGCTCTGTACCACTTCCATTTTGACCTTCAGGTAGTGGAACGTGAATCTTTTAATTAGTTTGCCACCTTTCTTGAATATAATTACCTTAGTTTTGTTCAGATTTACTTGGAGTTTCCATTTGTTACAATAATCACTGAGCTTGTCTAGCGCTTTTTGTAAGCCGACATCGCTCTCTGACAGCAGAACTAGAACATCTGCATATAGCAGACAGCTGGTCTTACAGGTTTCGAGTTGTGCAGGACAGCAGGAGTCATCAAAAATTTCGGGAAGGTCCTTTATGCACAGGTTGAAAAGCCCTGGGCTCAGAACACAACCTTGTTTTACGCCAATATTCGAAGAAAATTTCTCTGTAAACCCAAATTCACTTTTGATGGAGTAAAACACTTTTGAATACATATTTTGAATCAGTCCAAGAAAGTTGCCATTAATGCCACATGAAACCAACTTGTAAAAAAGTGCTTGTCGCCATACAGTATCAAATGCAGACTTAAAATCCACAATGCACGAAAATAAAATAACGGCTGGGCATTGGTTGATATATTTATCGATAGTGTTTTTAGTGCCAGGATATGGTCAGAGGTCCTACTCTTGCGCCGGAAACCAATTTGATTGGGAGGATTGGTTTTGTGGTTTTCAGTAAAATCAATCAGTCTGTTGTTTAAGATGGAACAAAGCAATTTACACAAGCTATTTGACACCACTATACCATGGTAGGTTTCCGGATTGAGAGCACTTCCCTTTTTATGGAGAGTAGTAATTGAAATTACTCGGCAGCAGTTTGGGAACTGTTGGTTAACCGAAATAGTATTAAAGAATTTTGCCAGAATAGGTAGCAGCACCTCTTTACTGTACTTAATCATCTCATTACTTATGCCATCTGGGCCAGGGGATTTATTGTTCTTCAAGTTTGAAATTGCCTTGTTGACTTCTGCTTGGGTTATTTTAAAGTTTAATTCACTTACCACCAAATCTTTATTTTCCGTGATAAAATTCTCCAAACTGGCATCATTAAGAATATGAGTTTTATCGAGTAGATTTTGAAAGTGTTCCCACCATTTACTGGGGTTAATGGGATTTGAAGAGGCTTTTGACTCGTGTTTATTGGTTATGTCGTCATGTGGGCTGTGTTTTCCGACTTATAGTTATAATAGAGGTACAGTGTTTTTGTCGTGTTCTAGATTCATAAATATCACAAGAACGATGACGACCTACTTTCTTCTTTTGCTGTCAGCTCAGCTGACTGACAAGTCAGGAGAAACAATGATTGGCAGGCTCACTATGTCTCTTTTTGTCTTGGTGCAAGTCATAAATTTTGGGTTTGAAGTGGTTAGTCCTATATGTGTTTGACCCCCCCCCCCCCCCCGAAGTCTGTAGTTAATGATGAATATTTCAAAGGTGCCTAGGACAGGTTCAAAACCACCAGTTGCCTTTATGGGTGACTGCCTGTCTCATGTCAGGAGTGTAATTTGTTTCTTCACATTAGTATTGGAAGATGAAGGTTGATGTTATGGTAATTTTTAAATCTCTGCCTTTTGCTGTAATTAAATTTGCTCTCATTTTTGGCTTGAAATTTATAAATGTGGGTAATGTTTTTTCTGAACTATTCAGTGTACTGGTGCCATCTGTCTGTGTAGCTTGCCAATCTAGCTGCCACCTGTTGGGGCATGTGAGTGGTGAGTGATGGATATGTGTGAGGTGAAGGCTGACCAGTATATGCGCCGCCAGGCATACTCTGCTCCCTCTTCCTCCATGGCCACTGTCACCTGTTAGGTAATTTATGCACCTTCCATTCTGGGTTGTCAAGCAGACCATTCCGAAACCATACACCAAGGGGGTTTGTGACCAGTATTAGCTAGTTGCCAAGGAATGAACATACTCACTACAACAAGGAATTTAGGTTGGATTTTAATCTTTTCAAAATCTCCAAAATGCCAATGGCCAGTTTAATTATCCGAAAATTACATGGTGAAGCTTGAATCAAACTTGTGTACTGCAATGGAATAACTTGGCAAGTGGATGGGCTGAAACCTGCCAAACAAGATAACGATCCTCAAATGGTGTAGAAGGGGTGGAGGGAGGGAAAACTTTTGACCATGAAAACACGCGAGAATGAGCTTATGAAAATACGTCCAAACTGTTCGGCTGCTGAGGAGAGGGAGAGGTCAGAGATAGAATTTCGAATTGGGAGGTAAAGGGTGTAGCCAATCAGTGAAGCTGACACATGCGCAGAAGAGGCCTGAGCTTTAACCTGATAATGTCCAGGCTAAGGGATACACCGAGGATTCTGGGAATTATATGAATATCCAGATGCATAAATTACGCTATCTAAAGATAGCTCTCTATTTATGCACCTTCCATTCTGGGTTGTCAAGCAGACCATTCTGAAACCATACACCAAGGGGGTTTGTGACCAGAGTTAGCTAGTTGCCAAGGAATGAACATACTCACTACAACAAGGAATTTAGGTTGGTTTTTGGGCCGAAGGCTAATCTTTTCAAAATCTCCAAAATGCCAATGGCCAGTTTAATTATCCGAAAATTACATGGTGAAACTTGGATCGAACTTGTATACTGCAATGGAATAACTTGGCAAGTGGATAAGCAGAAACCTGCCACAAAGCCAACGGCTTGCCCCCCACCTCACTCTGGTCAAAAAGCCCAATGTTCCCTACATTTAAGCTTCCTAAATATGACAAAGCCTTAACAAATCAGAGTTGTGATAAGCTGGTTATATTACATTTTGCACAGTTCGGTTTTCACTTTTCCATGTCGACTCGAAGGTTGTGTCACAAAGGTTGTTGAAGATAGCTAAATTCAAATCACACATGATTATCGTCCACAGGGCACACCTAACATTTTCCACAGTCTATCCACATGATCAGGTCGAGAGTCCACGCGTACCTGAAGTCCATTAATGTAATTGTCTATGTTGTTAAATTTAAACATTTAGATGAAATGTCGCATGGGTCATGCTTTAATTACTGTCACAAACAGCTACTAAATAAGGTGCAGTTCATGTTTGTCACACTGTTGGTGTGCTGCCTATGCAGTTTCCGCCAGGATCCACCAGTTCCCTGCAAATAGACACTCAAAAGGGGATGGTAAGAAACAGGCACGACTCTATGTAACCTACCTTGGGGACTAAATTACATACACCTCTAAATTATATACACAAGGAAGAACTATAACTATATACAATTGTGCGAGACTAACATATGTACATGAGGCGTATTCAATAAATTTATATACAATATGTACAATTGCCTAATATCTGCGCAGCAGGTGATAAGCCTAACCACAAATAACACTTTATGACTGAAAGGGCAAGACCTGACAAAAAAAAGGTGCCAACCTGCAACTAAGTTTGCCATGCTTCCTGTTACCAACCTACCAATCAACTCATGGGTACAGATCAAACACTGTTGGAGAAGCCTAGTGTATAATATTTATGTCTACGCCAAACCCAAGAAAGTCGCCAACATGCTAACTGACTTAGTAACTGGTGTATGTAACCCTATTCTAACATGATAATGAATGATATCCCTGATTGGCAGAAAGTCAGCTTTTAAACTTTTTCTTCTCACTGGCGCACTAATAATCCTAACTGTGAGGAAGACCCAGGGTCCCTGTGCATTGAGTCAAGACGCCAACATGCGAACAAGACTCCTTACAGACAAGAAACCTGGGGTTGCCAAACCTGGCTCTAAGGAAGAAAATGGGATAATTCTATTTAGGACGGTAATGCATGCTACACAACCATATAATTTATGAAATGTGCTATGCAACCATATAATTTATGAAATGACCCCGGGACTCTGTATTTTGAGCCAAGATGCCAACATGAAATTGAGACTCTCCACCCACTGAACCGAGGTCAAATACTTCCTAGCTACTGGGAAATTGAAGTAGGTGCCCTCACTCATGAAATTGGGGACACTATATATTTGTGTGGAGTTTCTAATTTAGGTGGTAGATACTCTAATGTATTTTTTAAATGCATCAGAATTCCATCTACCTCTTAGGCCTATGATGCTGTCAGGGACATTATTTTCAGAGTCAAAAGTGGCTTTACCTATTCGGAAGGAGTGACCTTTGTAACTTTTGTCTGATATTCCACAAAACAATAAAGCAGCCCTAAGTTGAGTATCAAAGTTGCGCCTTAGGATAGGATTGCCCTGCCTATCACAGAACAAGGGGCCAGGCTTATCACCTCTCAGCTGTAAATACTCTCTTAACTTAACCAATGGGCAGAAAGGATCATAGGTGGCACGAAATGAGATGTGATGGGGAAATCCTGTTAAGTTATGCTTGAAATGCCGAAAGACCACTTTTGCCTCTACAATTTCATTTGTGGTAGCGATAAAGGTCACATCACTTAAGGACAACACCCTCACCATTTTCTTGCGGGTCACTATGAGTTCACCAACACGTGCATATGTGTGAAATGTGAAGAGAAATAAAGCTTGAAAGAGTGTTTTGTTATATCCATGCAAGAGTGATTCTAATGACTGAAATAATTTCAGGAGAATGGGCAACGTGATTGGCAAGCGAAGATCAATGTGAGTCCGTAGCCTATAGGCTCCTGCAACAAGCTTCTGAATTAAAAATTCTTTAGTTGGGTCAGGGCAGTCATGCATTTTGTGTATAAAGCTGATGGCAGAAAGGTTTGAAGATACGGTTTTTGGTTATTTCCCCGGAGCATGCAAAAAAGCCACGCAAAGAACCACTATTGATATGGCAAGAGGGAGAGTTTGATTAATGTGATAAAGGTTGAGAAAGGAAGATACTGTGTGCCAAACATGCTCATATGCTGTTACCGTTTGAGGGGCTACCGATGAGTTCACTAACTGGGTCATAGTTTGAACAAGTTCTCTGGCCGAAGGTGCACTGGTACCACTGTTGCTAACTGCTGGCAATAGGGAGCGAGAGCTCGAAACCTCTGGAATTGAAATTGACTTATTGCGTCACTTAACTGATTTACCTGGCCCGGTACATGTTTGCCTTTGAACCTTATGTTATGTTGAAGGCAAGCAGCAACCAACTTGTGGACCCCGATCATGACCGTCGGCTCACGCGAAGTTTGTTTGTTTATGATGTCGACTAGTGCGTCATTGCCTGTATCGAAAATGATACAATGGTTCTTGCGGGGGAACCCCAAACATGGATAGCTACAACTATGGGTACTAGTTCTACGAAGGTGATATTCAGGTTATGCCAAAGAGTTGGAAATGTGCCTCCCATCCAACGTGAACCTAGAATGGCTCCCCAACCCTTGGAAGCTGCACTATCTGTAAACAAGTGAATCACTGGACTTGAAAGCCAAGTCTCATCCAAAAACATGGTTTTGCCATTGAACTCAACCAGGAATTCAAGCCAAGCTGCCATATTAGCCCTTGCTGCTGATTTCAGAGTAATGTGACGCCACTTGGAGGAGGTAACTATTGTGAGGTCAGTAAGGTGGCGCAGGAAGCAGCGACCTGGGTGAATGACTTTACAGCAAAATGACAAAAAGCCCAGAAGGGACTGGAGCTCGTGCAATCTGATTGACCGTTTATGAGAATATTTTAGGAGTATCTCTTTAGCTTTATGAAGCTTTTCCACTGAGGCATAATTCCATTCTTATAGAGTCAAGGGTTTATACCAACAAAGGCCAGAATCTGGGAGGGGCCGAGAGTCTTTTCGTAAGCAATAGGTACTCCCAAGTCACCACACAACCACAGAAATCGGTCAAGAGCTGCCTGGCATTCAAGCTTGGTTTTGTGTACAAAGAACAAGTCATCCAATATGTGTGTGATGTTTTGAATTTTGAATTTATGGATCAAAATCCATTGTAGCGCTGAACTGAAGTCTTCAAATATCCGACAGCTAATACTGCAACCCATAACCAGTGTTTTGTCATAATGGAAGTGACCCTGTCATTCAAATCCTTGCAACTCATAGTCTTCCGGTCGAATGGCAATAAGTTTAAACGCTTTTTGGATGTCACTACGTGCCATAAAGCAGCCAATGCCTACTCTTTTCACTAAGGCTATTGCATCGTCGATGTCTGCATACTTAACTCTACAAAATTCATGGGGGATACCTATGTTGACAGAATCAGAAGTCCCTGCATAGGAAAGGTTATGTATGAGCCGGAAACCCCCAGTGCTTTTAGGTACAAGACCCAAAGGGCTAACTTTCAAATTTGGAGGATGAATTTTGAAGGGGCCAGCTACACAGCCGGTGTCCACTTCTTTTTTAATTTTAGCTGTTACGATTTCAGGGTTGGCTAAAGCACTTCGGGAGTTTGGTGCTGACTGGGGCCCACGTATACCTTCAAATTCCAGGGAGAAGCCATTTATCAAATATTCAAATTTGTTTTTGGGATAACCCTTGAGCCAAAATGCCAGTTTTTTAACATCAACGGGAGTTGGGATTTTGCCTGGAGGGGCCTGTTTGAAAGTTACTCTGTTGGGTACTCTGATTTTGCTGACTGCGGCACTTGACCTCGGGGTGCTGACCTTTGTCACACTTGAAGCACCTGTGACTGTACCTGCAGCGGTTGCCGAAGTTGCAGGAACCCCGTTTGTGGAATTTGATGCAATTGCCATGTGGGACACGGAGTGGGGAATTGGAGTTGGGCCCCTGGGCCCTGGAACGAAAGGGCTGCCTGCGCATGCCTCGCATGAGGGCTGATGCAAATAGAACATGATCAACCTGATTCCATCCAATGCTCTCATCTTGCTTTGATTTCCAGAAATCTTCGTCATAATCTCTCCAGTGTCCCCCATCATTGTAAATTTGGCAGATAAGGTGCTGATAATTGAGCAAGGGGGATGCTTGCTCAGGAAATTTCTCTATCAGAACGGCCGAAAATAAATGGAATGCATCAGTCCATTCGTCGATTGAGAGTTGCTTAGCTCTCTCTTCCTTCCATACAATAGATGGGACATCTTGGCCAGGTCAAGCCTCGGTGGTTAGCCGCAGGGTTTGCTTTTGCTCGAGGAGAGTACTTAGGTCAATGTACTCGGCCCCCCCCCCCCAAATCTTCATTTTGATTTTTTGAGGGACACGGTTAGCTAATGGCATTACCATAGAGTGTTGAGAAGGTGTCGGGGCAGCTATCAGGAAAATGTAGGATAGTAAAGATGCAGGGATTTCTTGCTGCTCTACCACCGAGTCTACAAAGCTGGCCTCATTGACATTACTTGAGCTGGCAGAATTATTGGACAAACCGTGAGCTGGGGAACTGGCTGTAGTCTTACCTGACTGAGCTTCTATAAGGGCCCTGAAACCCTCTGCCAGGGTGGACTGGAGCATGGTGGCTAGCCGGTCGAATTGTGCTGCGTCCATGGTTGATGGTGCTGCAGCTGCTGTGCTGGAAGTAGTGGCTGCGGCATGGGGCATGGGCGGGGCAGGTGCTGAAGGGGGCTTGGCGTGAGTTACCCTTCTCTTTGTTGCAGATGGCGCTGCTCTCTCTCTCACTTTGCGGTACAGTGGTACCTGCTATTTAAGACCACCCTACAGCCAACAAAATGTGGTCTCATACTGCAGGTGGTCTTAAATTGAAGGTATATTTAACATGTAAATACAACAGAGGGTCTTGAAAGAGTGGTCTTAAAAAGACATGCGGTCTTAAATTGGAGGTGGTCTTTAGAGCAGGTACCACTGTACTGCGTGGCCCTGCGCTTACTACGCTCCATCTGAATTTGAACTAAAAAGAAGCAAAAATAAAAAGAAAGTAGTCATAAAACAGCAAATAATGGATTTACAGAGAATTCTCCTTTCATGATTGTTCACATAAGCTACTTGCAGAATCAAAGCCCGCCATTTAGCCCACCAAAGCTGGGCACTACTCTACCAATGGGATATATACCGGGGGGGGGGGTGCCGTTCATATGACCCACCCACAGCCTGCTCCCCTGTACACTTGTGAACAAAGGGGTAAAGGAAAGATACTTCACGCCACATGTGGGGACTGTTACTGTGACCCACAGTCACTGTTTTGTGAAGTTTGATGTACAATATAAAAATTAGTTATAATTCTGTTGGACAGAGCCAGCTATTACAAGACCCATAGCCAAGACTCAGTACACGGTCACTGCCACTGGCACACAAAGTTTGGTTGGCCCTGTCACATAGAGCCGACTGCTGTTAGTTGACCCAGTTATTCTCTGTACACAGGCACTGCCATAGGCACAAACATTTAACATGATCCTGTTATACAGAACTGACTGCTATGAGACTCACAGTCAAGAGTCTGCACGTGGTCACCAGAAGTGGTGCACACGAGGATCTAAGCCCCTATCACACAGGGCAGATTGCTATGACTGCTATGGGACCCGCAGCCATGTTCCAGTTCACGGTCTCTGCCTCAGGCACACACACACAACAACAGTACAGAACTGACTGCTATGAGACCCACAGTCAAGTGTCTGCACATGGTCACTACACTGGTGCAAACGAGGTACTTTAACCTCTATCACACTGAGCTGATTGCTATGACTGCTATGAGACCCGCAGCCATGTTCCAGTTCACAGTTACTGACTCGGGCATACACATACACAAACAGTAATTTATACTAGGGTTGCAACACGGTGAAATGGTCACAATAAACACAAAATCTTAGAACATATGCCAACACCTTGAAGCAAGAAAGTATTAACTTCCATTTAAGTATATGCATCTAAAGCCATAACAATTAAATACACTACAATTGGTGTGAGAGCACCAGAACATTGACTCGATATCTGATGTGATGGGCGCCGCCATGTTGGAACAGGTACCACCTATCGGTGAACATTTGCAATGGTGAGCATGTATTCAAAAACCCACAGCGTTAGGGCTGAGGGCCTTCTGAATTGAACCCCAAATGCTGCGATAGAAGTGCTCAAGACCATCGGCATTAAGATGTATCCCGTCCTTGTGGAACATGTCAGGGGCGTACATAAAATGCCTGTGCTCCCAGAAACAAGCCCCTTCCATGGTGTTCACAACCGTGGCGAGATAATCATTGGCCATGTCCCATTTCACCGCGTACTGAATAGAGGTGATGTACCTGGGCAGCGGACAGCAGAAGATCTCACATACCACGACTTTCTCCACCCCAAACTCGTGAAAGAGACACTCGACCATGTTCTTCATTTCAAAGGCCACTGTTTGAGGCGACAAATGCGCGGTACAGAGATCGTTCCCACCGCTTTGAAGCACCACGATGTGTGGATGAAAACTCCGAACAACAGAGTTGCGGGGAAGATTGACCGCTACGTCAAAGAGCCAACCGTACCGCTGCTGATCCCTTCGTATGCTACCTGGCATTCTCTAAGATCCATATGATACAGTCCTTTCGCCGCACAATAATCTTCGAGCCTCCAAATAAAACTGTGGCCGAGAATCAAGACATGCGGAAGATGCATACCAACGTTAGGGTAAAAGGCCACGATACCTGTTGCACACTGAACTCGGAAGCAAACCAAGATGCACACTTACCTTGCGATTCGGTAACCAAAGATACCCACCAAAAACTCACACTAAGAACAACATGGAAATTCGAAAATTTTGAAAAATTTTTACCATTAAAACACACAAGAATGAGCTTATGAAAATACGTCCGAACTGTTCGGCTGCTGAGGAGAGGGAGAGGTCAGCGAGAGAATTTCGTATTGGGAGGTAAAGGGTGTAGCCAATCAGTGCAGCTGACACATGCACAGAAGAGGCCATAGCTTTACCCTGATACTGTCCAGGCTAAGGGATACACCAAGGATTCTGGGAATTATATGAATATCCAGATGCATAAATTACGCTATCTGAAGATAGCTTTCTATTTCCTATCAGCTTGTTGGTAGATGCTTGCTCCTGAATTATAGTACTTACAAGGCCCAGTCATCTGATCCAGTTGTGCACTTTATTGTCCATTAAGGCATGTAGACATATTATTTATCTTTTTTTTTATTGTACTTCATTTTTTTCTATTCAGTGGCTGTGTATCATCCATGTATTGAGGGTACTTGTATTTCTTGTCCTTGGAATTGTTTCTGTTTTTAATGGAACTGCCCCCGATACCCGATGGCTTTTTCCAGCAGTGTTTTTGAAGGAAGGCCTGCTGCATCTGCAGATGAGACTCATGGCAAAAGTCCCATATCACTCACTGCCCTACTTCAGGGTCTAATAACCACATCTGGTCTATGGGCAATATGTGTGTTGGCATGAGATCTGAACAAGCCTAATAAGATGATCTAGATGTCCATAATGATCCTGTCAATTATCCTCTGCGAAAGGGAGATGGGGACCAAGTGGTGACTTTTTTCTCAGGCATAAGGTACTGAAGCCCTCCTGAGTTTGATGAGGTTTAAAATTCCAAGTGGACACTGGAATTCAGTACAGCTTGGGAAGACTCCCAGGCATTAGAAGCAACTCTGATAAGTTGCAATTGAGAGACAAGCCAGCCATAGAAACCTCCAGCTGCTCTGACATGGCCTTGGTCTGCTCCCTAATATGAGCAGAGAAGAGGATCACCATTAGCTTCTGCTCCTCTGTCGTTTGAAACATCAGCATTGGTACCTAGAGTCATTACAAACTTCTTTGGAGACATCAGGCCCTGGCTCTGAAAGTGGTCGACTGTTACCATGGACTGTCAAAGTAGCATCACACAACCCTTCTGTGTCTCCGCCATTGGAGTCCTTTTCTCGTGCAAAGACAGGTAGTGATGTCATGAAGCATATTTTCAACATCTCTCCTGCTGCTGTATTTGGACTGGTCATTGGATGGCATTGTTGATGCTGAGGCAGGAAACACTTACACAATACACAGGCACTGGCTCCATGGGTGTGACTCTTCCTCTTCCTCTTCCAGCTCCTATGACATGGAGGACAAGGACAGCCTGACTATGAATGCCAGTTTACATTAACCTCTTGGGATATCAACTGGCTTGGTAAAAGCAAAACAATATCTCTGTCTATGATGTCCTGTTCCTCCAGAAGGCATGTGATGAGGATCCAGTGTAACTGGTGATGAGGGCCGTACCCCACTCTGTGACAGTGATAGTTTCCAAATCAGAAAAGGGAACTGGACCAATGAACGAACTCTCTTGCCCATCAAACGGTGCTTCAGGTCACCTACAGGTAGCTGGTCTTGATTGAGTGGGGACATGAACTCCAAAGATGTGGTATGGGACCTAAATCATTTCTTTCTTTTCATGTGTTTCTGATGGTGCCGGTGTTCCTTCCACTCCCCCCCCCCCCCAACATGGTCCTCCTCGCAGAAAGGTATAGATGGAACTGTCTGTGAAGCCAGAGGTGGCAACGTGGCAGGAATGGGAACCATCTAAAGCTGGGCTTGTGATGGAAACTGTGCCTGGCCCTGGAGTGATGCCTTCCATGGAGAAACAACTACTAGGTTCTTATCCCTGCCACTATTGCTTGAAGTGAGGCCTCATCGAAGCTGGGTGCCACACTTACTGTGACTGGTACTCATGTGGTACTGAAGAATATATAGTTGGGGTTGAACCAGTTCCTTGTGTAACTGGAGTGGTGGTGATTACTGCATATGTGGGACCTGCAGAAGTTGCCATGCTGGTATTGAGGATATGAGTAGTCCATAAATGAAGACAAGGCAAGGCCTTTAACAAGGCTATATTTCTTCCTCTTTTGTTCAGCTTTAAGGTCAGCTTTTGCAAGCTTCTCCCAGTATCCCTGGGGCTAATCTTTGGAAATATCAAGGAGTTTGCTCTTGAGCATTCAGCTCCTCTAATAGCCTCCAAACAGTGACGGAAATATTGGTGATTGTTGCAGCTTGCCATGGTGTGTCCTGTGGTGTCCCTTTTACCAATGTAATTGTGTGACACCATCTTGGAAACCAATGATGAAGCAGGACCCACACAATCAAAATAAGCTCAGTAAGAAGGAAGTGTCCTGTGGAACTCCCACCTTCTATCATATATTGCACTTGTCCATATCTACCAAACAGAGGCAGATTACACAAGGTAACAAAAACAATAAGGTCAAACACAACTAAAATAGTTCTACAGAGAACATGGCATGGATGTGAAAGCAGCCAAAGAGAGAAAACATGATTGATCAATGTCGGAGGTCCAGTGCGGGCATGCAGGTGAGCCACTAGAAGGAGCCTCATTGACCATCACTCTACATATACATAGAAATGGTTTATGATGGAATAAAATTTTGGAGTAAACATAATTTTTTAATCATACAAGATGGGAGCTATCATGATAGGCAAGAGTCATTATATGGAGGAGGATGATCAATCTGGCCTTGTTTCTTTTGTTTGTTTGTTTTTTTTTTCTGTATTATCTACAAAGATATCAGACAATGGTTATATATCTATAATCTGGACCTTTCATTGGAGTACCAACATGTCAAAGGGCCTAACCCCGTGATTTTTGCTTTGCCAAGCAAAAGGAGTGGCCTTTGGAATACTAAAAACTTGGAAAATTTTTTAATGCAACTGGCTGTAATCAATGATCCAGTGTTTGCCATTAATGTCCAAGCTACACTTTCAACTTTACATGCATGGTGACCTCACAAAAATAGGTCAAGGCCATTGATATTACCTAACATTCTACCTTTGGCCATGGTCTATACATCATATAAATTTGGCAAGTTTAATCTAATCGCCTTTCCAAAATTGGAATTTTACATCTTAAAACACATTTTGGCTCATAATTTCTGTCAAATTATGGGTGGCGCCACTAGTATCATAACCAACTTAGACTTTGATCTCCCCCACAATCCCACCAAATTTGGTGAAGATCAGCCAAAAATTAAAGATGCTAGAGTGTTCACACGATTTTCACATTTTGACCCCTATATTACATAATAATGTAGGTGGCCACACCAATATCGAACTTGGCCTAGATTTTCATACACACTATAAGTCCTGAAAGTTATATTGGGCTAAGTTGAAAACTGTGGATGTTATTGCGCTAACAAGCAAAAGTTTACAGACGGATGTCTCTAGTATTATACACTTAATATGTAGAAAAACATGACCCATATTCATAAATATCAAACCCAACAATGACAGCAAAGAGATTTCAGAGTTACCAAGGCATTAACATTTATCTTCCAATACCAATGTCAAGAAACAAATTTCACTCCTGACTTGAGAGAGGCAGTCACTCACAAAAGGCAAATGGTGGTTTTAAACCGGTCCCCTCAACCTTTGAAATATTCTTCAATAAATACAGACTATAGTGTTTCTAATATGTATAGTTCCAACCACTCAAAATCCAAATTTTATTACTTCTGCAAAAAATAAAAAGAATATTGGTAGGGCTATGACTATTTTGGTTCACCTGAGTAGTTCATCAGCTGAGTTTTTAGCAAAAGTAGAAAGTAGGCTTATGTCGTTTTTGTGACATCTATGAATCTGGAACATTATGTAATCAATAAGTTAAGTGCTTTCCTCAGAGCACATTGCGTGCAACGCACGCAAAATGTCCCGAGGAAAGCTGTTGATCAAGTAAGACCACTTTTTTTCTTCAGATAAGTAAGGCTTTAGAGAATTTCTGCACACATATTGTGTTTATTAATTCGGGAAACAGATAAATTATACCAGAATTACTAAGTTTTTTTTCTGTACAAAAGCAAGAAGAAAAAATACATTACCATAATAACTAGGCCTGAATGAAGTTAACTTTTATCACTGAATGTTGATTTATAATTTATATGGCACACATATGCCAGGCTGGTGCAATATAATTGCTGAAAGCACACCAAACTATGATGCATGAAATGGGAGTGCCAAATGCCTAGGGAATCTTGCCTTGGCATATTTCCATGGTGGACCACAACATGAAAATAGCAGAAATGCAAGTTTGAAATCGGGAAAAATATTAAGGTAGCGGAGGGGATTGAGCCGAGCGCAGCGGTCCCGCGACTTTGACGTTGCATAGATGAACTATGTTTCACATTTCACCCACAAAACCACACATTTTATTCATTGTACTGACATCTAAATTTGTTAGAAAGAAGTTTCATATCGATACGATAATTTTCAAGGGTTTTATACACCCGTTTACAAGAGGGTATCAGATTTGACATTTTGTCAGCATTTCTTTAAAAATAATCGATGCAAAAGTGTATTACCTATGTAAAATTAAAGTATAGACCAATATGCAGGAACCGTATTTTTTGTTTACAAATAAAATACATAATAACAGAATTATCGAATTCTTTGATCATCATTTTAAACATCAACAGTTTCTTCACTTTGTGAGCTACAAAAGTCTCGGAAGGGGACATCTGACGAGAAAACAAAAAAAAACGGTTCCCAGATAATATATTTATCTTTCAAAAGACGATTATTTGAAGCAGATCGATCAATTAGCTTTTTATTGACGCTGTCTACAAAATTGATTCATAAGCAGAAAATTTCATTCCGAGAAATCGGCGTTGAAAGATTTGAGGCCCTTTTTTCGCACATTGTTGGCCATAATGACAATACAGCTTTCCAAATTCGGCCCGTTTTGGTCTCAGTACTTCGAAGAAAGGTCAATCAACATCTTTGATGTATAGTTTCCAACATACAATGATGTTTATTGGCTTAAAAAAGCAGTTATTTACCCGAATGACATCAAATGCAGCCACACTCGAAAGCTTGTCAGTCGGGTTTCCACGCGAATGGGACAGCTTCAAAGGGGGATTCGAAAGCGGATTAGCCACGTGACCCGAAGGTGCCATCACCTTGACCCTAGCAACATTGTTTGCATATGGCGCCGCTTGAACAAACGGGTTGCAGTTTCACAGCTTGCTCTGCTCAGAAGGCTGCCCGGTAGGCAGAGGTTGCTCACTCACTTCTCATCACCTTGGATCAAAGAACAACTTGCCGGAGAGAGGTCTATGTCGTTCTGAATGTAGCTTATAAATGCTAGATAGGCGGTCAACATGGATGATCGTGACGTAACATTTAAGACAATAGTCCTGCTACTGATAAACAAACACTCCCAGGATAAATTATACTTCAAAGAAGAAACAAAACACACACACACACACACAAAAAAAAAAAGAAAAAAAAAAAAAAAAAACGTTTTATATGTGTTGAGAATCCATTAGTTTCAACGTTGTATTGGTGATGAAACTGCACTGCTAGATTGAATAGCCTAATCCATTGATTTGCTGAAGTAGTCTTTCATCAGACCCTGACGGTTACATAGATCAATATAATGCACCAGACCACGCTCAGATGTAACGTGATGACGCTACACTTCGTGCGCAACGGTAAAAGTTACTTTCTTGCCTTGCAGAAGGTGATGACGCTACACTTCGTGCGCAAGGGTAAAACTTTCTTGCCTGCCAAGACGGACTGTGTTTCCTTACCTGGCGACACGCACTTCAAGCGCAATTTAACAATTACGCAGAGCGAGTCTGTCTGGCAGTCAAGAAAGATCCAATTCCCACAAAATTGAGAAAGGGATGGGCATCGTGAGGGAGTGTGTTCTTCGTGGCCTTGGCTTGTGCGTTTTTTTTTTGTGTGTGTGTTTTTTTTTGTTTTTTTTGTTTTTGTGTTTTTGTTTTTTGTTTTTTTGTTTGTTTGTTCTTTTTTTTTTTTTTGTTGCCGGGAGCACAATAGAATACGCCAAGCCTATTTCATTGGTTCCTCAACATATTAGCGCCTTCCTTGTGATAAAGAATGCCATTCACATTGCCATGTTTTTCTCGCATATTGCCATTCGAAACCTTGCCATTCATGTAATATATTTTTTATTTTGTGGAGATAACTAGCCCACTGAAAGATAGTTGGCTCACCCTTGAACTGCAATAAACTGATCGAGACACAAAACCGAAACTTCCTGATGGGTGAGTGCGGGCGAGTGGTATCGGAACATGCCAAACAAAGACAAAATAATTTTATATGACCGATCAACCAGCTAAAGGCAGAGTGCAGAGTCGCTTTTCGCAGTCATTTAACAGTAATCTGATTATTTATGCCCCTGATGGTCAAACTTTTAAAGCTTTTTTTTCTGTCCCCTCGCTCAGTGTACTTCGAAACACCCCCGTGTGAAGTGGGCAAGTCCGTGCATGTGCAATGTGCCAGTTCCACAAAATGCGACAGCGCTACAGACGATACCAGTTTTAGTGGAGGCGTGTGCTTCATATAAATTTAATTCAAGGTTAACATTTAATGCTATTCACCGTTTCACATTCAGGTAAAGGCACATATAATTATTGAAGGCAGATATAATTATTTACGCTGAATCGAATCCCCGCTTTTACAGTTTGCGGCATATTTATAGCCAAGTGGTCCAGTGTTAGGATTCCTCGATCGTCATGTGTATTTTTTGCCAGTAAACATTAAAAGCAAATTGGTCTTGGATAGGGCAAGACTGTAGAAAGGGTTGTAAGCCTTTATAATGTATACAATGCCGTGATTCTGAGTAACGATTTACGCATAGGTTGAAATCGCCTTTATTGAAAACACTGAGGCTCACGTCCATCGCCAGGTGCCGTTGTGACAATCGCCACCTTTTATCGTCCCTTATTTTTTATTTTTTTTATCACACTCTGAGAAGGAAAACATGAGCCCATCGATTTAATTATCTACATGGCCATTTGATCACCACAACAAACCAATTAATCAGTCATAATCTTGTCAAGCAGTTTATACAAGAATTGGTAGCAGCGCACCTCAAAATGTCACAGTTGGTCGCTTGTCGTTGCTACGGTCGTGGATTGTGGAAAGCAGCCGACTGCTATCCAAACTTTGGCGGAGTAATTAGCATACATTTGTAAACAGACATGCTCATGCTGCAGCCAGCTAAAACATGGTCATGTTTTTTCCCTTTTTTATCACATAAATTTTGCTTTTTTAGTATTCATGTTTGGTGACAAGAAAGTTAAAATGCCAAACTTTACGGAAATGGAAAAAACTCATTTTCTGTCGGGTCACGATTTTGCCGTTATAGCTCAATCCCCTCCGCTACCTTAAGTTGCTTCGCACAGTTTTGTAGCTGAAAAGCTTTAATTATTTAAGAATTAAGATTAATCTAAATTTTCCATAAATTAATATATAAATAAATATAAGCACCACAGGCTTATTTTTATAACTCCAGGGACCTGCTATATATAAAAATCGCAGGTCCCTGATAACACTAAGATACTGAAACTATAAATATATAAAGCGGTCCCTCTCCAGTACTCCCATCTCATGCATCAAGAATGATTTCACCTTATTTTTGAAAATGTTCTTACATTCACTCTCTTTGATATACCCTGGCAGGTTCTGCATGGGAATAGGTATAATCATGGTACAGTTGTACCTGCAATTACTGACCTCAGTCTCCACCTGGTCAAAACAACCAGATTTCCTAATTGGCACGGGTGCTTTTGCAATGTTAAATGACCTGACGCGCAGGACCATGGTCTAGCAAATTTACATCCCCTGGATCATTTTCTCAATAAACTACTACATGAGAAACGCTTATTTTGACTAAATTCTGTTGCATTTTTCAAGAAATGCGATGCAAAATTTTGCTACAATGCTCCAATTGGGCAACCTTGGACCAGCTGCAACACGCGAACGACCAGCAAAATCACCCCACAAAGAACCACTTGTAAAAAAATGGTCGTTTAAATCAACCGTAACCAAGTTGTAAGACAAAGTAAAGCAGAAAAGCTGGCCAATGTGTGCCGTTATTTTGCAGTAAAGTCAACTCAAACACAGCATTTTAACTTGTCTGGATGGTCAACTTGGGCCGGAGAAAAAGCATAGCACCACCATGGGTGCGGTATTGGTATCTAGTGTGAAGGTTTCAGGTGATTGTTCTCCAAGTTACCAGAGCAAACAGTCGTCAAAGTATTTTTAAAAGATGACTTGCAATCTTAAGTTTTAATCTGCCTGTTCTATTGTGTCTGAAGCAGTTATCATCATCAGTAATAAATTCAAATGCAACACGAAGGCATGCGCATAATGCACACACATTGAGCACCCATTTAAACATGACACAATGCATTGTGGGAAAGGAAAATTACAGTGAATGGTGGCCACGTGTTTTCAGCATGGTTCCAGGTGTTCGTTCTCCAAGTTACCAGGGCAAACGGTCATTAAAGTACTTTTAAAACATGCCTTACTATCTTAACTTTAATCTGCCCACTCAGTTGCGTCTGAAGCAGTTATCATCGTTAGTTAAAAATCCAAATACGACACGACATGCTCGAGTGCCACTTTGAACATTGCGCAGTTAAACCATTGATTGCGGCACAGTCTCACAAAAGTACACTTGATTTGGATATCAAAGTGAATCGCGGCCACAGCATATATATCATTATTGATGCTCTGAAATAATTGCAAAATATATATTTTTGGTTTCATATTATAACCCTCTTCCCACCCCCATGAGGCAAGATCCTCCCAATGCTCATTCACAAACCATTGGCATTGGGTGTGGAACTCACTATTTTCACAATGGCAGCATGTCAGTTGGATATTTTGAAGATGTAGCATCCAAAATATATGTGTGATTAGTGTTAAGGGAAGGTTAATTTGTCGAATGAATGTAATGTACAAATATAGTGGGGCTTTTTCAGAGTGAGCATTACCTGAAAATGAATATACAACCACAAACAGTGACCAGTTGTAAGCCCTAGAAATAGTATCTTGTATCGGACCTAGAAGTCACCCTGAGGCAATGAAATAAGGGTCAGCAATAGGCTGAGTGCCAAGCGCCCCACTGTGTCAAAGACGAAGCTCAATGGAGAATGTTGCCCCAATAGTGGATACAGGTCCGAGAGTACCAGTTGGCGAGTTTTTATATAAGTGGTAACAACAAATGTAATGGATCGGTAATGTATTATCACAACAATACATTAGCATGTTGCTGTAATTAGTTAAGTCAGGCAAATCATATTAAAGTAAACGATCAATGTAAGTACATGCACAATTCCTTGAATCAGAATATCTTCTGTCCAGAAAAATAACTAAACTAGAGGGCTACATGAACAGCCCATGCCCAGCTGACCTAAGCTTCTTCACAAAATCAAAGTTGCAACTGAATAGACCTGTGTTGAGCTTAGCTGAGTGCATATGACATTTAAAAGCATTTCTAAGATTTGCCTGAAGAAAAACTAATTCATATGTGAATTAGCATAAGAATGTCCATTGACTTAATCAATAGGAAAAATGCATCTGCCGATAAGTACCCGATTTGAAAAAATCATTAAAAATCACAAATCCATAGCAGTGCTACCTAGTGTACAACTTTGTTTGACCCTTTTACAAGGAACATATCCACAAAGTGTCATCTTAATCTGAGTGACGGTTCTGGAAAGGAAGTCAAAAAGAGCAAAAACACGCACACACACACACCCACACACAAAATCACGAAAAAAAAATCAGAAAAAAAATTGCAGCACCACCTGGTGAACAAATTAAGAACTTAAGTCCCTAGGAATGTTCCTGTGTGATATCACAGCAATTGGGTGAGCAGTTTTGGAAAAAAAGATTTTTTAGATTTGCCCCCAAAAAGAATAAAAAAAATTAGTAACAAATCTACTTAGAGGACTGCGGGAACAGCCCATGCTCAGCTGACCTAAGCTTGTCCCACAAAATCAAGGTTGCAACTAAAAAGACCTCTGTTGAGGTTCAGATGAGTGCATATGACATGCTGAAGTATTTCTAAGATGGACCACTGGGCCTCCTCAAGTGCAGCCTGACTATCAAGTCAGCTGAGCTTAAAATTGCAGCACCACCTGGTGAACAAACTAAGAACTAGGAGACCATCACAGTGTTCCTGTGTGATATCAAAGCAATTGGGTGAGTGGTTTCAGAGAAGATTTTTTAAGATTTGCCAACCCCCCCCCAAAATAAAAAATCACTGAAGCATGACCATAAGAACAAATTTTGTAGAGACCCACCTAAAGTACATTGCTACTAAGTTTAAAGTCAATCCAGATGATGATCTCGGAGATAAAGTCGAAAATGTGAATTAGCATAAGAATGCCCGTTGACTTCAATAGTAATCAATAGGAATGGTGCATTTACTGATAAGTACCCGAATTAAAAAAAACTGTCAAAAAAATAAGGAATCCACAGCAGTTCTACCCAGTGAACCAGGTTGTTTGAACCTTTCACCAAAAAAACCCCCATATCTACAGAGTTTCACCCTAATCTGAGTGACGGTTCTGAAGAAGAAGGCAATAATAGCAATGACACACAAGAAATCATAATAAGTAGTTAAAATGGCAGCACCACTTGGTTAACAAATTAAGACTTAGGAGTCCCTAGGAGTGTTCCTGTGTGATATGAAAGCAATTAGGTGAGCGGTTTCAGAGAAGATTATTTAAGATTTGCCCCAAAAAAGAACGAAAAAATTCATAAAAATCTTTAAATCACTGGAGCCTAAACATATGCACAAACTTGGTAGAGACTAACCCAAGGTACATTGCCACCATGTTTGAAGTGAGTCTGGCTGACGGTTTTGGAGAAGTCAAAAATGTAACTGTGAATGGACGGAAGAAGTACGACTCGGCATCCTAAAAGCTCAGCCTGACAAGCAAGTCAGCTGAGCTAAAAATCATCGGTGCATGACCATTTGAAGAAACTCTGTAGAGACTCACCAAAGGTACATAGCCACCAAGTTTGAAGTGAATCTGGCTGAAGGTTTTGGAGAAGTCGAAAATGTGAACTGTAGAGGGACGGATGACAGACGACTGAGCCCCCATAAAGCTCAGCCTGACTAGCAAGTCAGCTGAGCTAAAAATGAATATTCTCTTGATTGGTACAAAATATATGATCTCTTCTCTGCTAGGTCTTCAGACCCACAATATGCCTTGTTTGGGTCGTGTGTAACAAATTGGGGGGGGGGGGGGACTCCCAACAACTGTGTAATGAGGCTCTCAATAAAATACAGAGTATCTCTTTCTGTTCATGCAGGAACAGATTGACTCCATGCTGCAATATGTACCAGACAGGCTATAGTTTCCACCAGTGCAGAGCAGAGCTGTTGATGCACCATGACCAAAATAAGTGTCCTAGCTGGCCTGTTTGTGCCCAAGGCAATGTCAGTCTGCTGCGCTTATCAGTCCCATGGGATCAGAGGAACTGGATTTCTAGGCAGAAAAAGCCTGGAGTGTACCCTCTGTTAAAAATAGACTACATACAGAGCTGAGTCGGCCAGACAAAGGAGGGTAGAATTTGTGTCATCTCAGTGGACACTTTCATGTCTGTTTTCTTGTAACTAGTGATATGAAGCCTGTTGTTCATAGCCAATACTGAGACAGTATAGTTTTGTCTTGGTTCACAGGTACATGTTTATGTAGTTTCTTGACAGCTTCTATTAAAATTTGTTTTTGTAATAAAAGAAGAAAGACAGTTTTGTATTGCATGTATACACATCCCCTTGAATTACATGTATACACTGTACATATATATGTGCATGTATAAATAATGTACATATACATGCACACATACTCATCCATACTGCCCATAAGGGCCGACCCTCTCTGGAGTGGGCACTTTTCTCTGGTCCCATGGGTGACTTTTCTCTGGTCCCAAGGGTGCCCAGTTTAGAGAGGTTTCACTGTATTAGTAAACACTGGAATTTTCTTTCTGTCTTTCTTTCTTTCCTTCTTCACATCCAAGTTGGTCTGGAGATTTTCTCAAGCACTATCATTCCGAAAACCCCCAAACTTAATATGGTGACTGACCTAACCAATGAAATTGTGCATCTCATTTAGAATAGTCATGCTGTTTGAAAGTATGCAAATTTAGGGGCAATTAAAATTTTAAAAGCTCCGTGTCTTCCAAAATATTGCAGATACTCAAAATTTCAATGTGCATTTATAGGTTTGTGACACCTGCCAATAAAATGGACAGTATAAGTTAAGTAGAATTTCAAATTATGCTAATAAGGGGCTTTGAAAAGTTTCAAAGTTGAATATCTCCAAAACTATTATACATAGACATGCCATTTCAACTTCAATTTATAGGTTTGTGGCAAAGCTGCATCCAATGAACCATGAACCAAAGTTGTAGGATTATAATATATGCAAAGTAGGTAGACATGCAAAATTTGCACGGGGATGTGTGACTAATTGGAAAACTCTGGAATAATGGTGATATTTCTCTAGCTCTCTATATATAAGGCAGATATTTTCCTGACAGGGGAGGTGGAGAGAGAATTCTGAAAGATCTGACAGAAGCTGTGTGTTGTCATCAAGCCAGTGGCCATTGTTTACAATTGTACCATTGTTTACATTGTACCTGTGGAGTGTGGACAGTGTCTCGAGTGGACTCGTATATTTGGTGGTACCCATTTACATTTAGTATCTGTGGAGTGTGGACATTGTCTTTGAGTAGACTGTATATTGTACCACATTGGACCCAAACCATACCTCTGTGGGATTTGTACCAGATCATTTGGCCCTGTCATAGGACTTGGAACTGTGGGACAGTACCTGTCGATAATCTCACCAGGGATTAGAATTTACCTGAGACTGTTTGACTAATGAAATACTAGTGGAGATAAGTTTACCTACTTTGTACTGATTTTGATTGTTATTACATTGTTCTTGTTAAAGTTATATCACTGTTGCCATTCTTTGTTGAGTTCTGCTAATATTAAAAGGGTGGGCATCCTAACAATGACCCTATGTGTAATTCAATGCAATTGCACAATTAGTTGAGATGAAAAAATTTTAATTTAAAAAAAAAAACAATTAAAAACTTCATAAACAATACAACTAGAGGGCTGCATGAACAGCCCGTGCTCACCTGACCTAAGCTTGTCCCACAAAATCAAGTTGCAACTGAATAGACTGGTGCGTAGCCTTCGCTGAGTGCATGTGACATTTTGAAGTATTTCTAAGACAGACTACTAAGCTCCCTAAAAGCTCTGAGTCCCACTAACAAGTCAGCTGAGCTAAAAGTTTCAGCACCAACTGGTGAACAAATTATGAACTAGGAGTCCTACTGTGCGATATCAAACCAATCAGGTGAGCGGTTTTAGAAAAGATTTTTTAAGATTTGCCCCCCAAAATTGACAACAAAATTCATTAAAAATCCAATAATCACTGAAGCCTGACCTTTTGAACAAAGTTGGTCAAGTCTCAGCCCAGGTACATTGCCACCATGTGTGAAGTCAATCTGGGTGACAGTTTCCAGAAGAAATCCAAAACGTGAATTAGCATTAGAATGTCCATAAACCTTCATAGTAATCAATAGGAAAGGCGCATTTACCAATAAGCACCCAAATTGAAAAAAATAAAAATCGTGAATCCACAGCAGTGCCACCTAGTGAACAACTTTGTTTGACCTTTTAACAAGGGAATATCAGCAAAGTTTCAGCTGAATCTAAATGACGGTTATGGAGAAGTTGAAAATAGCTAAAACAGACAAAAATCATAAAAAATTGTAGTGCTACCTGGTGAACAAGATCTAGGAGTCCTTGGGAGTGTCCCTGTGTGATATCAAAGCAATTGCGTGAGCGGTTTCAGGGCAGATTTTTCTAAGATTTGCACCCCCCAAAAAGTACAAAAAAATCACAAAAATACAAAAATTACTGGAGCGTAATCATTTGAATAAACTTAATAGAGACCCACCCAAAGTATTTTGCCACCAAGTCTGAAGTCAATCTAGCCGACAGTTCTGAAGAAAAAGTCGAAAATGTAATTGTGAATGGACAGACAATGGACCACTCGGCTTCCATAAAACTCAGCCTGACTAGCAAGTCAGCTGAGCCAAAAATTAGCATCATCATCTCCTTCACAAACTTGGGTATGGTCCACCTGGGGAACATCCATGTGAAAAATCAAAACATTCCAAGCGCCGGTTTTTGAGGAGTTGAAAATGTAAATATAATACCCAAACTATGCAGTTCTTGAGATGAAAAAACTTCCAATATTTTTCCAAAAATAAATTGAAAAATTCATAAAAAAAAGAAAAATTATTGCACCATCATCTCTTTCACAAACTTGGTACAGGTCCACCTGGGGAACATATATGGGCAAAATCAAAACATTATATGCAGCATTTTTTTATAGGAAGTCGAAAATGTAAAAAGTCTAACACTAATGAACAGACAAGGGACGCAAATGGATTCCAGTAGTTCTGCTGACTGACAAGTCAGCAGCACCAAAAATTCCAAACAAGAGGACTCTGACAGTCCTGCGCTCACCTGTCTATGGTCGCCCTATGACCTTGGAATTGAGGTCAAGGAAACTGACCCATTCTGAATCTAACTTTCATACAGGGCCATCCCCATGTGAAAGATCAAAGTCAGAGTACAAATAGTTCTAAGGTTACCACGTGACCAGTAAAATTCATATTAGTGGCCCTGTGACCTTGAGAATGAGGTCAAGGTCACTAATATAGAGTCTCAATCTTTCCTAAATAGAGGACCACAAACAAGTTCAACATCAAAGTCCTACCTTCCACAGTTCTCAAGTTACAATGTGAAAAGTAAAATTCATGTAACTGTCTGGGTCCCAGTGACCTTGGGAATGAGGTTAAGGTCACCCATATGCTGTCTTATTCTGGCCTTTGCTCAGGACAACCATCCCGTTCAACATCAAGCTCCAAGTTCAAATAGCTCTTAACTTGTCAGGTGAACAGTAAAATTTGACCCAGTAGCCCTATGACCTTGAGAATAAGGTCAAGGTCACTCATCTACTATCTAAGTCTTGCCCTCATTAAGGACAACTTACATGTGCAATATGAAAGTTCTAGCCCTAATAGTTCTCAAGTTACCATAAAAACAGTGAATTTCATGCACCTCACCCTGTGACCCTGGAAATGATGTCATGGTCACTCACTTTTATACTGTACATGTATCACCCTCATACCCAGATGTGTCCCTATACAATTCCAAAGCAATTGGCTCAGTATATACAAGGATAAAGACTTTTGAAGATTTGGCCAAAAAAAAATGAACAAAAAATCATAAAAAATTTTAAAAAATCATTGAACTCTGACCATTTGAACAAAGTTGCTGGATACCCATCCAAAGAACACCCCCACTAAGTTTGAAGTGAATCTAGCTGATGGTTTCGCAGAAAAAGTAAAAAATTGTCAATTAGCATTGCAAACCCTAATGACGTTGCAATTCCCATCGACTTGCATGGTAATCAACAGGAATATAAAATCAACAAGAAAAATTTCTTAAAAACCCAAAAATCAGTGAACCATGACCATTTGGATAAACTTGGTAGAGACCCACCCAAGACACATGTATCCCCACCCAGTTTGAAGTGAATCTGGCTAACGGTTTTTACATGAGGTCGAAAATGTAAACTACCATTGCAATTCCCATTGACTTACATAGCAAATGTATGCATTGACCAACAAGTACCCGAATTGAAAAATTTGTTAAAAATCAGGGATCCACAGCAACACCACCTGGTGAACAACCTTGTGTGACCCTTCCACAAGGAACATATCCACCAACTTCCAGCACAATCTGAGAGATAGTTTGGGGGGAGAAGTCGAGAATATCAAAAACGCACAAAAATTCATAACAAAATTGCAGTGCCACCTGTTGAACAACTTAAGGTTTGGGGGTCCCCAGAAGTGTCCCTTTGCAATTTCAAATTAATTGGCCAAGCAGATTTTTTAAGATTTCCCCCAAAAATGAACAAAAACTAGGGGACCATAATGATCATGTGCTCAGATGACATGCATCTGCTTATTTTAACAAAATTAGCCAAAAATTTATGCAAAAATCAATGCAGTGTGACCATTTGAATAACATATGTACAGACGTATCAAAGGTACATTTCTGCAAAGTGTGAGGAGTGTCCCTGTGCGATATCAAAGCAATTAGGTGAGTGGTTTCAGAGATTTTTTAAGATTTGCCTTAAAAAAACAAAAAATTCATAAAAAAACTCCAAAAATCAATAGAACGTGACCATTTGAACTAACTTGGTAGAGACCTATCAAAGGCACATCCCCACCAAGTTTGAATTTAGTCTGGCCAAAATTATATGTTACAATCATTATAAGAAATTCCCATGTTAAACTTTCCTCTTGAAACTTTTTTAAAGATTTTTGAAAAAATCATAAAAAATCCAAAAATCACTGGAGCTTGACCATTTGTACAAACTTAGTATTGACCCACCCAAGGTACATTGGCACTAAGTTTGAAGTGAATTTGACAGACAGTTTCTTCAGAGAAGTCCAAAGTGTCAATTACCATTAGAATGTCCATTGACTCGCATAGTAAGCAATAGAATCGGTGCATTTACCGATAAGTAGCCGAATTGAAAAAAATTGTTAAAAATCAGGAATCAACAGCAATGCCACCTAGTGACCAACTTTGTTTGACCCTTCCAGAAGGAACATATCCAGCAAGTTTCAGCTTAATTTGAGTGACGGTCCTGGAGAAGTCAAAAATAGCAAAAGTACACAAAAAAATCATAAAAAAATAGAAAAAATTTACAGTGCCACCTGGTGAACAAATTCTGAACTAAGAGTCCATGGGAGTGTCCCTGTGAGATATCAAAGCAACTCGTGAGCATCTTTGCAGAAGTTTTTTTTAGATTCTGTTTTGCATGTTGTTGTTTCCCACTAGTTAGAAAAAATATATGCATATATTATAGAATTATTCATTGGACCAAGAAATACTGACACACCGCGGGAGTTTATGACCATATTACCTACATGTCAATGTAAAATTTGCAGCATATGCGTGATGGTGAGTGATGGCGGCCGATCCGATGATGGAAGAAACAAACTTGAAAAAGTTGTAAAATTCGTTGCAGAGGCCATAGGTTGCCCTTCTGTTTCAACCGAGCAATTAGACATTATAGATTATCTTGGGAAAGGAAAAGATGTATTTGTAAGTTTACCAACTGGTGCTGGAAAGTCATTGACATATTGCTGCTCCATTTACACTGGACTGGGAGAAGACAAATTTGATAACTGACGACTGGGTCAAACTGAGGCTCCTCATTGGCTGCCACTGACAGGAGGCTGACCAGATGATTTTTCAACCGGTACGTAGTGCCGTCTGTCGGCTGCGGATTGAAGCCGCTGATAAAATCCAGTCCTCAGTTGCTTCGCAAACTTGCGCGGTGTGTCAGTATTTCGTGGTCCAATCAATAATTCTATAATACATGTACAATTTTTTCTAACTAGTGGGAAACAACAACATGCAAACAAGGACTTGCCAGTCTAGAATGTCCACTGACTTGCATATTAATCAATAGGAAAGCTGCATTTACTAATAAGTACCCCAATTGAAAAAAAAATTGTTAAAAATCTGGAATCCACAGCAGTGCCACCTACTGAACAACTTTGTTTGACACTTCTATCAGGAACATATCCACCAAGTTTCAGCTCAATCTGAATGACGGTTCTGGAGAAGACATCGAAAATAACAAAAACACACAAAAAAAATAAGAAAAAATTGCAGCGCCACCTGGTGAAAAAATTAAGAACTAGGAGTCCCTAGAAGTGTTCCTGTGTGATATCAAATCAATTGGGTGAGCGGTTTCAGAGAAAAAGATTTTTTAAGATTTGCCCCCAAAAAGAACAAAACAAATCATAAAAAATCCAAAAATCACTGAAGCATGACCATTTGAACGAACTTGGTAAAGACTCACCCAGGGTACATCCCCAGCAAGTTTAAAGTAAATCTGGGTCACTGTTTTTCAGCAGAAGTCTAAAATGTAAATTGTGGATGAGAGCGGACAGACGAACAGACGACAGACCCTCAAAAAAAAGCTCAGCTGACTGACAAGTCAGCTGAGCTAAAAATCATTAAAAATCCAAAAATCACTGGACCGTGACCATTAAAACACAAGTGGTAGAGACCCACCCAAGGCACATCCCCACCAAGTTTGAAGTGGATCTGGCCAGCGGTTTTGGAAAAGTTGAAAATGTGAATTGTGGACAGTCTAAGACACACGGACAACGGAAGCCTCATCCTCCTAAATGCTCAGCTGAATTATCAGCTGAGCTAAAAATTACTAGAGTGTGACCATTTGAACAAGCTTGGTAGAGACCCACCCAAGGTACATTGCCACCAAGTAAAAAGTGGATCGGCTGATGGTTTCAGAGTGAGACAAAAACGTGAATAAGCATTAGAATGCCCTTGACTTACATACTGCATTCATTCCAATTGCAGCACACCCCCTGATAGAAACATACCCAGCACTTTTTACTCTTCGGGATTTCATTAAAAATTAAGTAGTTTTCAATATTTTTTAAAAATTAACTGCTTCTGATGAAAGAAGAGGGCTCATTGTTGTTGATATTTTATGCTATATGTATTCTGTAATAAGTGTAATTGCTTCTGGTGTAAATTATGACATATCATTATCACATTACTTAGCGAAAACAGGTCTGCTCCAGGAAATCTTTGCATTAGCACAGCATGCTACCATTTGAATGAACATAGTAGTAATCAATAGGGAAGGTGCATTTTCTAATAAGTAACCAAACTGAAAAATTGTAAAAATCAGGAATCCATGGCAGTGCCACCTAGTGAACAACTTTGTTTGACCCTTTCACAAGTAACATATCCACCATGTTTCGGTTTAATCTGAGTGGCGGTTCTGGAGAAAAAGTCAAAAATAGCAAAAATGCACAAACAAGAGACCCATGGGCCTAATGCTCTGCTGGCACCCTTGCTGTATTACACCTGCATCTTCATTTCAAAGTTGCAAGTCCTCAAGTGGCTTCTGAACACATAAAGCTTATGTACATTTAGTGTATACAATGTATACTAGATGGCACTTTGCTCCACATGTAATCATAGCTTATTTGTGCAATTCCTCCGATGGATATTGTTGCACGTGCCAAGACAAGAATGAGCGAGTCCTTAACTTTGTCCTCAGTGACCTTGAGACAGAAGATCAAGGTCACCCAGATCATGTACTACAAGAGGCCCACAGGCCTGGTGCTGTGCATTGATGTCCAAGCTACACCCTGCCATTACAAAATCACCTCTTTCAACTTTACAGGCATGGGGACCTCACAAAATTTCATCAATGTCACTGATATCATATCAAATGCTAGCTTTGGACATTGTCTATATATCCTATAAATTTGGCAAGTCTAATGCAATTACTTTTCAAGATATGGAATTTCATATCTTAAAACACATTTCAGCTCATAAATTCCATCAAATTTTAGGTGGCGACATTAGTATCATTATGAAAGCAACTTAGACAAATTTGGTGAAGGTCTGCCAAAAACTAAAGATGCTGGAATGTTCAAAAGATTTTCATATCTTGACCCCTATATTGTATAATTTTGTAGGTGGCGCCACCAATATCGAAACAAACCTTGATTTCTATACACCCAATAAATCTTGAAAGTTATATTGATATCCAAGCTGCACCCTGCCATTACAAAATCACCTTTTCAACTTTACAGGCATGGGGACCTCACAAAAATATGTTAAGGTCATGATATTACATAACTTTCTACCTTTGGCCATGGTCTTTATATCCTATAAATTCGGCAAATCTAATCCAATTACTTTTTCAAATAGGGAATTTTATATCTTAAAACACATTTTGGCTCAGAATTTCCGTCAAATAATAGGTGGTGCCACTAGTATCACCAGCAACTTAAGACTTTGACCTCCCCCACAATCCCCCCAAATTTGGTGAAGACCTGCCCAAAATTAACGATGCTAGAGTGTTCACAAGATTTTCACATTTTGACCCCTTTATTACATAATATTGTAGGTGGCGCCACCAATATCAAAGGGAACCTAGATTTTCATACACCCTTATAAGTCCTAAAAGTTATATTGGGGTAACTTGAAAAACTGTGGATGGTATCTTGCTCACAAGCCAAAAGTTTATGGACGGACGTCTCTTTTGAAACTTAAAAGCTTCATACACTATTCCACCATACCAACACTGGTATAAACAGGTAAATGGTAATACAATTTTTAGCACCATAAAGTTGACTAGAGGTGTTATGAGGTAAAGTATACTAAGGTATTAGCTGGAAGCCACCTCTTCCACTAGACTGGATGATGGTTGAAATGATAGAAATCCTGCAAAAAGTAAGTATGAATATGGTTTTCCAACTTAAGACGGACTAGAGAAAATTCTCTAAGTGGGTTAAGTATACTTTACCTCGGGTACTTTCCCTCTTACCACTCTAAACACTTTGAGGACTACACTTTGTCATTTCAAGCTCCATCTTCATATTGTTTGACTAATGTTCTTGAGCTTGTGCTGTATTTTTCAGGTATTTGGTCATATATCTGGAAATGTTTCAACAGAGTTTTGTATAGTTGTTTTTTATAACCTTTGCGTTGTAGTTTTTGCAACAAAGTTCTGACTCTATTGACAAAATCGCTAAAATGTGTGGTGTTTCTAGCATTACATATCACTTGTCCGATACAAACTCCATATGCTTGTTTCTTTGGAATGTTTCCTGTCAGATCAGGGTAGGAGATAATATCAAATTTGAACTGGTCTCTCTTGTCAAATATTTTTGTTACATACTGGTTGTTTTTTATTTCTATATCCAGATCAACGAAAGCAGCTTTTGTATCCCTTTCATTTTCCAGATTTAATATTAGTTCTTTGGGATATATGTTTTTCCAATTTTCCTTTATTTCATCTCCATAGGTTAGAGCACCCAGGTCATCTATAAATCGACTTGTGTGAGAATATGATCTTCTTGCAGCTGTAAAGTTTGTTTTTGCCAATTCCTCTAGCCTTTTTGATTCATAATAATGTAAATAAAGGTTGGCAATATATGCTGCTGCATCTGTTCCCATTGGTATTCCTACTATTTGTTGATAGACTCTAGTTCCAAAGTAAAAGTATGCATTGTTGAAGGATAATGCTATAAGCTCTGTGACCTTTGGTAAGCAGATCTAAAAATTAAAAAAATTAGAAAATTGCAGTGCCACCTGGTGTTCAAATTAAGAGCTTGGAGTCCCTAGGAGTGTTCCTGTATGATATCAAAGCTATTGGGTGAGCAGTTTCAGAGATTCCTTTTAAAATTTGCCCCCCCCCCCAAAAAAAAAATTCAAAATTTCAATGGAGCCTGACCATATGAACAAACTTGGTAGAGACCCACCCAAAGAACCTTGCCACCACTTTTTAATTGGATCTGGTTGACAGTTTCAGAGAAGTTGAAATGAATGAGCATTAGAACAAAAAAAAACAAAAAACAAAAAAAAAACAACACAAAAACAAAAACCTTGGTTCATGACCATTTGAACAAACTTGGAAGAGACCCAAGTTTCAACCGAATTCAGATGACGGTTTTTGAGAAGTCCAAAATATGAACTGTTGACAGACGGATGAGAACACAAGACAAAGGACTATAAGATAAGCTCAGCTGTGTGACAAGTTAGCAGAGCTAAAAATAAAAAAAATCACAGGACATGACCATCTGGACAAACTTGGTAGACGCTCACCAAAAGTAGAGCAGCTCCAAGTTTGATGTGCCTCTGGCCAATGGTTTAGGAGAAGTTGAAAATGTAAAATATAGACGGATGCACGGACAGATGATCTACAACTGACTATCCTATAAGTTCACCTGACTGGGCTAAAATATTCATCCATGTACTCAAAGGACATTGTAGTTACAAAGTTCACATTATCTTTATTTTATTTATCATGAAAACCTGCTCAGCATATATAATATCATTCACCTTTGTCCATAAACTGTGGCTGACAGGAACAATTTCCATTTGAATCTACAAAAAAGACACTCCATTGTATTACCTGCTTCTAAAGTTCTAGCAGAGGCGCTCACACATCTTCAGTTATTGACAACTTAAGGTGACTTGATGCTCATTGAATCAACATAAAACTTTGTTGGCTGTACTTAGTCAAATTCAGGAACCAGTTAAAAACAGTCAACAATGAATCTGTGTGATGATATAATGTACATATGATTTTCATCAGTATGGACGAGGGCGACCTCTCGGGGGTGGGGGCCCTCCCCCACCTCCCCCTCTTGGAGGAGATATGGCAATGTCTAGGTAATCCCCAATATTGAAGCGTTTAGAAGCCAGCGTAGTAGCATCATCCTGACCCTTTCGACCGGCACAAGTTGTTCCAATCTCTCTCAGTCGATATGTTGGGGTTCGGTTATCTGGGAAAACAATGGCAAAGTCAAAGAAAGTTCCTTTTTTCCTGGCATCTGCATTGACCTCCTTTACTAGACTTGTCAGCTCCTTCAGTGTGGCATCCATCCTGAAAAACAGTTAACAATACATGCTTTAATTGATTTCACTTTGGTTTAAGAATAATAATGATCAAGTATCACTAACAAATTTTGCATTTGTCTTCACATACTGTGAAAAAACTGCACATTTGTTTATGTACTTCGGGGGGGGGGGGGGGGGGGGAAGAGACACTTTTGGGGAAAGGTAATGAAACAGAGCATTCTGTACACTCTTTTGTAAATGTTGGACCATCCAGTGCTGCCATTGCCTAATTACAAAAAAAAGTATCCAATTTAACTTTTAAAAAGTACAAATTTTCAGAAAAAAAAGTATAAATCTGAAGCAACTCACGGGTAATGCAGCAAAATTATACTGTAACATGAGAGCTGTGTGAACGGCCCTTGCTCAGCTGACCTACATGTGGAGATTCATCACACTTGTGGATCTGTAAACTTGGGATAGAATCAAGGTCACCCATGTACTGAGTAAGTCTGACTTATTGTAAATAGCTTTATTTTCGCTGTATTTTTATTTTCGCTTATTTCGCTAATGGCACAAAACCGTGAAAATTAAAATACAGTGAAATGGTATTTTAACATGGATTTGATAGGAATTTTGTGCAAAATAGTGAAATTAAATATTCATTGAAATGCCTGAAATGCAAAAACCGTGAAATATACACGCGAAAATACGTACATTTACAGTATATGGAAGAACCATAACATATGCAACACCAAAGTCCCAGTTCAAGTACTTTTCAAGTTATAGCACTGAAGAGTAAAATAAATGTATGTTGCACTGTGACCTCAGAAATGACATCAAGGTCACTCATATACTGTCAAAGTGTGACCTTTCATAGAGAAAATTAACATGTCCAACAACAAGGTCCTAGCTTACTCAAAATAGATCTTAAGTTATCAAGTGAACAGTAAATTTCATATCAGTTGTCCAGAGATCTTGAGTCACTCATGTACTGGGTGTGGCCCTCAAAGAGGTTATCCGATGACCCTGTAAAACATGAAATTATAACAAATAGTTCTCAAGTTATCATCTGAAGACCTAAGTGACCCTGTGACCTTGACAATGAAGTCAAGGTCACCCATGTACTGTGTAACTCTAGCTGTCATGCCTTCAAGTCTTCCTATGCAATTTTGAATCAATTGGCCAAGTGGTTTTTGAGAAGATTTTTTAAAGATTTGCCCAAAAAATCAAGATATTTATATCTCTGGTATAAAATTCATTATTCTATCTCTAAGGGTTCTAGAGATATGCTGCCACACATGCAAAAATGGATATGTTCTTGGGCCCTGTGACCTTGAAAATAGGTCAAGGTCAGCAACAATATATAGAGCCCTCGCCCATGGTATGATGCATCTCTGGTATAAATTTCATTATTCTATCTCTTAGGGTTCAAGAGATATTCTCCCGGATGGGTGGACAGACGTCTCTAGAATGTTAACACTTATAAATGTACTAGCAATGATTGTAAAGTGAGTGTTTAAGGTAATTGACTATAGTCACCTCTACATCCAAGTGATGAAATAGGAGGACCCAACAATGAATGATGGTTTCTGACTGTATACAGACTAGAGAAAATCTTTAGGTTGGTTTAAGTTAACTTTATGGTATACCAACTATCGCCCTACCACCACTTATATCTTTGTTAGCCCTACCTAAATCTATCGATTAATATAATCTATTAGTGTCTTGGAATGAGTGTTATATTTTGTCAGTATTGTTCCATATCTATGGAAACTCTTCAACTGAGTTTTATATAGCTTTCTGGTGTCATAGGTTTTGTGACATAGTTTTTTCATAAATATTAGTATTCTTATTCTCTGTACAAATTCACTTATTCGTGATGTGTTTCTGCAAATGCGTAAAACCTGTCCAATGACCACACTATAAGCTAGGTTCTGGAATGTTTCCAGTGATAGCAGGATATGAAACTACGTCAAATTTGAACTGTTTTTGTCAAAAATCTTTGTCACATACTGTTTGTTGTCAATCCCTACGTCAAGATCAAGAAAAAATGCCGTATTGTCACTCTCATTTTCTTTATTCAAAATGAGTTTTTTGGGGTTAATTTCCTTACCATGTTTCTTGATCGGATGGACCCATGTTCCCCTATCCCCACTAACTCTATGTCCCCCTATGCCAACTTTGGTGGCGGGGAACAAAAATTGAATGTGAGCAGCTCAGCAAGTGTAAATCTGCATGTTGGAGGAAAATTTACTTCCTGGTTCAGTCTTTTTGTAAAACTATTTTGCTGGTCAACGCAAAAATGCAAACTTCTGTATAATTTTACACTGAAGCTATAGCCTTGTCACATATTTATACTATGAATATTCAGATATAAAACTTTTTGTCAAGTTAACCAATCGCTCACGTATAAATCTCCAATACTTGCAGGTAGACAGAATTTCTTCATTTTGTATAGGGTGCTCTCCACATTGGTTGCTATCACCAAGCATTTTCCTCTAACTGATTTTCACTTTTTTCCCCCCAAGACCATGATAGGGGGTTGGGTAGTAGACATCTCTTGCTTGTTACTATGCATAGCCTGTCCATGCAGCAACTTGTTGCATTGAAAAAGAGAAAATGACTGGCCAACTTTGTGATTTCATGCTCTGTGTGACTGATAGCCAGGATAATTCAGGGTCTAATCTATGATCTCTGTATTCAAACTATTGTATTTTTTTTTGCATTATTTTGTTCATTTTTGGCTACTTCAAATGCTTCTTGCATTATTTTATCACTACACTTACACAGTTACAAGCTCGCCTAATTGTGCTTGATATCTGTTTAAGAAATATTACATTTTCGTTGCATTCTCTTGACTTAAGTACAAATAATGACTTTCATTCTTTTCTGACTTGCCCTATAATTTAGCAGTTAATATCCAAAGATTATTAGAAAGTTTGGCTACAATAATTTACAGTTTTTAGACTTGTCGGTTTTGCTACTTAACTTTATCTTTTGGCATCATTCTGTTTTAATGTTCACCTTTCAGACATTTTAGGATTGCTTGTTTTCTGTTAGGTCAAACCCCCAGGGGCTATAGGTAGCAAGCAGCTACTGACGACAGTTACAAGCTTGCCTAATTGTACTCAAAATCCTGTTAAGAAAAATTGTTTTGATAACATGTTTTTTGACATAAATGCTAATGACTTCCATTCTTTTCTGACATGCCTAAATGCACATTTACTCAAAATTGACAGTATTTTCTTAAATGTCACAAACCTGACACATTAAGTTGACACATTGACTCAGAGTTGGCAGTTAAATAGAGCTTAATTGTTTGGGGGGTAGGTGTCATCACAGAGTTTGTTTTACATTTCTGGTGCAGGATGTCCATTGTTACAGTCCTTGTTGGGATTTCCCTTGGTTTGTACAGGTGGTCTAGTTGCAACTGTTTATTTTACTATCACTGGGACTGAATATAAGGCCCCAGCTTGTTTCCACTTCAGTTATACACTGGCGGGTGGTTTAACTAGGATAAACTGTCCAGCCAGAAAGGGTACATATTGGTTCAGGGGTAAGTCAAATTGTTCTTATCTGAACCTGTACTATACAAATTTAGTAATTATGGTTTGTTTGACAGGGGTTCTTCTTTCATAACGAAGCTCTGCATTTATAAGCAAAACTTCACGTATTTAGCTAATTCAACATTTGCCACGTTCTTATTTATTCTTTATTATGAGGGTTGTCTTTGCTGAATATTTAGCTTAGACAAGGAGCCGCTACTCAGAGAGACATGTACGGGTAAAAGGCTCCGAAACATGTTGAGTAGTTACCCGCTGAAGACCCTTTAATTTATTTGGGCTGATACAGCCTATGTCAAAATTTTACAGAGGAACGTGTGCAATATAGACAATAGTAATTCCATATGTATACAGGTTAGACAGGGACAGGTTAGCTTATGGAGAGTAAAGAGTTCGAACTGCGGAATAGGATATTGACTACTAGGAAGTGGTTCTGGGCAAAAAGACACAAATACAACAACTACAGAACTCGACCTAAGTTGCAAAAAAGAAGACATGAATCCATTAACGTGTTATTATAAATGGGGTCAAAACAAACTGGATCGCAGAAGGCACAGCCCATAAAAGACTATTCAATACCTACCAATGTTGTCCCGCTGCTTTAAACATTTTCTAAAGAATGCAAAGAAAACACTTATCAAGGTACGCATGTATCTCTGTGGTATTCAAACAAGCTGTACCACAGATCTGATGATTTCGTTGTCCCAATTTCACTGCTCCAACTTGATTATTTTGAGCTTTCACTTATGATCTCTGAAACACTAAAGAATATTTTAATCCAACAAGTGCCTCAGGCTGTGTTCAGGAAACAAATTAAACTGACGTCAAAAGAGGTAATGTGGTAAAGGGGAAAGAACATGCATATCTTTCAACATGCTTCAACGAGAGTTACCCAAGGCCTAACAAAAATAAATGTGTGGTTCCGGTAACCTGACAGACCCAACTTAAAAAGGCCCAACCCTGCACTTAATGAAACAAAAAAAAAACTTTTAAGCCGCCCTTCCCTAATAAATACTGGTCGGCCCAGACCAGTGCTACCAACTCAGTCCGAGACCCAGGTGGCCCAAAAAAGTCTGAAATTTTTTTAAGTGGCCCAAATGGGACCTACATGGCCCTAAAGGCCAAAGGCATGCTAGGGGGGTCTGGCGGTCCCCCCCCCCCCGAAAAATTTTTAATTTGAGCATGCAAAATCGTTTATCTGGGGAGTTTCGAGCATCTTGCCTTCACATGGTTGACGAAATCAGCTTTTAGACATAATTGTACTGATTTGGCTATTTTCCCTCAAATTGTACAAAAACCTTATGAAAATTAGCAAAAATTAGTCAAACATTAAAAAAAAAAATCGCCATGTTATCCATTAAGATAAGACAAATTTTGCATTAATACATGTAAGGCTGTAGAGAATTTTTGCACAGATATTATGGTTATTAATTGAGGGAAAATTAACAGATAGATTATCCCGCAATTAGTAAGCTGTGTACTTTCTCTACAAAAGCAAGAAGAAAAAATACATTCAGATAATCACTAGACCTTAATGTACTTAACCTTTTATCACGGAATGTTGATTGATAATATTTTATGCACACATATGCCAGGATGGTGCAATATAATTGCTGAAAGCACACCAAACTATGATGCATGAAATGGGTGTGCCAAATGCCTAGGGAATCTTGCCTTGGCATATTTCGATGGTGGATCACAACATGAAAATAGCAGAAATGCAAGTAAGAAATCGGAAAAAATATTAAGTTGCTTTGTACAGTTTTGTAGCTGAAATGCTTTAATTATTTATGAATTAAAAGATTGATATGAATTTCAATAAATTAATATACAAATAAATATAAGCACCAAAGAGGTATATCAGAGGTGTTCGGCTAATAGGGGATCGGGGAGCGTGGCCTTGTGGCTACATCCTGCACAAGTAAACTTTGAATTCACCTGTTCGTGCACATGCATTGGGGCATTTACCAGCTCTGATACATACATATTTATATAAATTCGAAAAACTTCAAGGAAAAAATGAAGTCTTAGATGAAAAAGAACTTTATAAAAATTCCCACCGCTTAGGGAAAAAGTTTATAAGATTCATCAACTTAAGGCTAACAGTACATGCATATGTACATGTGTAAGTCTGGCCCACATAGAGGACCACCAGCATCATCAAAGTCCTTGCTAAGCATGTACATCTGTCCTACCTGTGACAGTGCATTTTTATATACATAATTTGATGACATTAAACATCAATTTATTGTCCAACATTATCACACAATAAATGTATTACCCTTTATCATATTGCTAAACTTCAGAATGCACTTACTAGTTTGACAAGTTTGAACCAGTTTACTGTACGTACCGCTGTAGAAGCTCTCACTGTGGAACCTACCCTTTGAATACATTAACAATATTTCCGTTAACTCCCACATTGGGGTATATTACCCATTCAAAACCTCAAATATCCTCTGAGAAAATTCTAAAGGGTCACAAGCCTTGTTTATTTACATGTAAAAATCTAGTCTTTTCCCCTTAATTTCCCTTCTTACGTCCCCCTGAAAAAATTCCTAACAGAGACACTGATTAATGCTACAAATTTGATCGAAGTGTTCAATATAAAAAAATTGTGATGTTTTTGTATCAAATATTGACGAATTTCCCAAAAATTCCCTCTTTCTGGGGGGTAAGTGTTCTGTCTTGACAGGTTAAATGTAGCTTTGAGGTCCAAATGAAGTGTTCAGTGTTCAGAATAGAGAGGTGTTCGCGGATTGCAGGTTCCAACACTTGGCTCTCCTATTTAATTACATATGCAAAAAAGCTGGGACTCGAAAAGAGGTGTTTGGCTATTGGAGGTGTTCAGCTTGGCAGGTTTTACTGTATTTGAGCAAGGACTTTGATGATGCTGGTGGTCCTCTATGAGGGCCAAACTAGGAAGTGGTTCTGGGCAAAAAGACACAAATACAAGTACATAAGTGACCTCACCTTCAGTCCCAAGGCCACAGGGTTACTTTCATGACTTTTACCATAGTACCTTGAAAACCACTGTGACTAGAACTTTTTGATATTTGTACATAGCAATCTTCAAGAAAAGTGACCTTGACCTAATTTCAAAGATCACAGACTAACTAACTTTGTGCATGCAAGTTCAGAAGAGCATGTGACTGTCACAGTCCTCTTGCAGAGAGATGTTTGGCAACTTTGCTCCACAACACCAGCCTTGAAAAAAATGATGAGGATACTTTTCTGAGCATTATTCTTGCATTATATTCTTGGTACTTATACCTCCTATGAAACACTATCTGTCCTGAAAGAACAACATTTGGATTTCCCTTAGAAATGGTCTTTCAAGCAAGGTTTCACTGCAGTAATCAACTTCCTTGTTCTCTGGGGCTCTATGGTCTGTCTAGTACTCTTAAGGAGGGGGCCTTGTATGGAAATTCTCAAGTTATTCAATGTAAGTTCACTCAGTCATTTCTGTGGTGAGTTATAGTTCTTCCTATTGATGAAAACACCACTTTTGTTTTGAAGACTTTAAAAATGTGCAAAATCTGTCCTCACACAATCTGGGTGCAATGCTCCCAGCATACACCAGGAGAGCTGTTGACTCATGGCAAATTATCCTTAATGAAAACAAAGAAGCAAAATATATATAAATGACCCTGGACACTTTTGTGGTACTTTTCACTGGTGGTACACAGGGGATTAAGATACTTGACCTGGTGACCTACTTTTATTTACTGACACACCTTCCGGCCAAAATATATGTGTGTGTAAGTTTAATGAAACTAAGTTAAATAGTAAAGGAATTATAGCCTGGACACGATTTTGCAAGAATCTCACTGTGACCCAGATTCTGGACCTAATAACCAACTTTCACGGTTAGCAACAGGATTTTTTTCAGGAGGTCACTCAAAGCCTTTGGTTTCTTTTTGGGGGGTCACAGCCACAATGGCCATGACAAGTTCCAAAAAAATCAAATTTGAAATTTTATATGATGTTGAATTTACTTGCAGGTTATTTACCAACAGAAAATCACTTGTCTGCAGAGCAAGTATATTTCAAAATCCACTCGCCCATATGCAAAATCCACTTGTCCGAATATAACTTGATACTTTAAACAAACTTTTTTTCCTCAATCCATAGACGACGGCTGAGACAAACCATTTACCCTAATACACCGCTTATTGTCGCTTGCAAATTTGCAAAAATATGTCAAATTTTACCACGATTATAGCTACGACTGTTGACACTGAAACTGGCAAAATATTAAAAATTCAAATTGAAAAGTAAGCGTGCATGGGGTGACTTGCGATGAAAAATACAGTGTAATTTCTGGGACCGAGTCACTGTCCCAGGTAAGTTAAATAGTAATGGAATAATGATTTTACAACGATATGTCACTGTGACCCAGAAACTTGACTTAGCAACCTACTTTTGGTTCATGACACACCCGTATGTCCACTTGCATCTGTGTGTAAAGTTTCCTTAGTCTAACTTGAAGGACAACAGAATTACAGCTTGGACATGAAGTGTTTAACAGTTCTGCATGATTGTATCACCGTGACCCAGATAATTGACCTATTAACCTACTTTTGTTTCATGACACACCTTAAGGTAAAATATATGTGTGTGTGTGAAGTTTCATGAAAGTAAGGTAAATAGTAAAGATATTATTGTCCGGACAGGATTTTATAAGGATACGTCACTATGGCGCACATACTTGACCTATTGACTTACTTTTGGTACATGACACATCCTTATGTGCAGATGCACCTGTGTGTAAAGTTTCAATGATCTTACATAGTAAAGGAATTATAGGCCTGACAAGATTTTATAAGAACATGTCACTGTGACCCAGATACTGGACCTAGTGACCTACGTTATGAAAATGTGTATGGCTGTTAGTTTTCATTTGGAGAGGTCACTGTATTCATTGAGTGTGTGCCTGGTCACTAAGTTCAATGAATACTTTGCAGGGTCACTACAGAGTCACTGAGTTGACCTGTTTTGTGGGCGACTCACAAGTAACTGGTAAACGTGTGGAATAAGCTAGAATGGTGACCTACATTCATATGAGGTGATCCAGACAGATCTTAATGCACTGGGATGTGTGACGAATTGGAAATCTCTGGAATAATGGTGACATTTCTCTGTATAGATATAAAGCAGATATTTTCCTAACTGGGAGAGAGAATTCTGAAGGATCTGACAGAAGCTGTGTATTGTCATTATGCCATTGGGACCTTGACCCATTGTTTACATTGTACCTGTGTAGTGTGGACAGTGTCTTGAGTGGACTTGTATATTTGGTGCTACCCATTTACACTTTGTACCTGTGGAGTGTGGACATTGTCTTTGAGTGGACTGGTATATTGTACCATATTGGAACCAAATCATGCCTCTATGGGATTGGGTCAGCACCACACCTTTTCAGTACCACATTGGACCCAAACTGTACCTCTGTGGGATTTCTACCAGATCATTTGGCACCTGTCATAGGAACTGTAGGACAGCACCTGTGGATAATCTCACCAGGGATTAGGATTTACCTAAGATTGTTTGACTGTTGAAATACCAGTGGAGATAAGTTTACCTACTTTGTACTGATTTTGATTGTTAATATATTGTTATTGTTAAAGTTATATCTTTGTTGTCATTCTTTGTTGAGTTCTGCTAATATTCAAAAGGTGGGCATCATCACACCTACTTTTGGTATGACACACCCTTATGTCCTGATGCACCTGTGCCTTAAATTTCATTAATCTAAGTTGAAGGACAAGCAAATTATAGCCTGGACATGAAAAGTGGAAGGACGGATACACGGACACATGGAAAAAGTGATTACTATATGCCCCTCCTCTGGTAGGAGGGGGGCTTAAAAAGTAACTGGTGTCAGGTCTCAAAGTTGTACCAAATTCTTTGGAGCCAAAACTCCACATGTGTTTGATTAAATGAAAGCCACAATTAGTTTTTGGTGGCAAAAACATTTTAAAAAGAATTTAGTAAACATTGAGGGCCTTTGTTTCATATCTAAATAATTTGTTAGCCAGGGCCTAACTTGGTAGCATCTACCTCCTTTAAGAAACCAAACTGAGCCTTTATTATGCTCCCACTTCATGGGAGGAGGCATATACATTTACAGCAATGACTATGTCCCTCCGTCCATCCATTCACAAAGTTTTGGGGCTCTAACTTCGACACTTTTTGACATAGAACTTTCATATTGCACAGGATTATATAGTCACCCCAAGGTCACAGAAGCAAATTAAAGAATTTGGTTTCTACATGATAACTTGAGAATTTTTTGAGTCAGGGCTTTCACGTTGTACAAGATTATAATCCTCTATACAGTGTACATCAAGTTCAATGATGGGTGACCTCTGTCCCTCTATCTGTCCACAATGTTTTGCATTATACATTCAGCACTTTTTCAGCTAGGGCTTTCATATTGCACCAGATTATAGTCCTCTATAAAGGGCTGGATAAAGTTCAAAGGTAGGTGACTTTGACCTGATTCCCAAGGTCACAGAGCCACATTAAAGAATTTGCTTTGTATACAGCAACTTGAGAAATTTTTAAGCTAGAACTTTGATATAACACAGGATTATAGTCCCCGATAAGGGCCAGCTTAAGGTGGCACAAACAAAGCTAGGCACTTTGAGGAGTGCTGTCTTCAACCCGCCCCTCCTGTTTTGGTTTTTTATTTTTAGACCCATAAAACTATATATATTCTTGTTGCTTAGGATCTCTAGATTATATATAAATCAAAGAAAAAAAAAATAAAATCATTTTTGGGGGATGAAAAATGGACATTTTACAAAAGGGCCCAATTTGGAGATTATTCTCAGGATTCTCGAAAAATATGGTACTTAAAAACTCAAAAATTTGCAAAATGAAACTTCGTAGACATGCCCAGGACTGGTTCCTTGCATTTGGAATGTTTTTTAAGGCAGTTTTATGCCCCCTAAACATGAAGAACTGTTCATCTTCACGAGCATCATAATTATATTCGATTACAATTTATTTATTGCGTTTATGGAAAAAGTGAAGGACCTGAACCTTGACATGACTACGAAGTTTCATTTTGCAATTTTTTTTAGTTTTTAAGTACTATATTTTTTGAGAATCCCAAGAAAAATCTCCAAATCGAACCCTTTTGTAAAATGTCCATTTTTCGCCCCAAAAAAGGATTTTAAAATTTTTTCTTGGAGTATATACACACACATACATACATACATACATACATAGTCAATAAAATTACCATGTGTAAATCTGGAGTTCATTGGCTGGTGTGTTGCCTCGTGAGTACTCGCTCATCGGGTTGTGTCGTCCTGTGCTGCAGAAGACTCGTAGGAGGAGAGGACATGTCTGCAAGTAGGACATTACCAATGTTTTACACTGGCACCAGTTGTATGTGGTCACTTTCTTCCACAGAAAAGTGCATACACCAGGTGACTTGTCACCACAGGTAAATTTACAAAGACATTGACTCTTGTGAACAGATACTACAAGATGGCACGATTACAGGACATCCAAGGTCAGCAAATGCTCTCAGCTGACCTGGGATGCCCTGTGACCTTTGAAATGAACTCTGTAGGTCTGATGGTCACTTAGGCTCCCAATGGGGGCCCGTAGGGGGGAGCTAAGGCTTCTGGGGACCATGTTGGCTTTACGTGCCATCAAAAAGAAAGCTAGCAAGAAAGCCAGCCAACAACCCAGGTGTACGGTTTTGAGATAACTAAGACTGAATGAATTTTCAGCAAAATTTCAGGGGTGACGGGGTGAGCCTGTTTGGGGCAGTGCGGGTTTAGCCTTGCAATGCCCTTGATGAGTAACTTAAATTGGAAGTCCGTAAGACAGTTGAACTCCAAATCCATCAATAAATGCAACACTCAAATGCCGTTTATGTAATTTTTGAAAGATGTTACACTTTTAAAAGAAAAAAAAAATTTTTAAGACCAAGCTCACCTCCTCATGATCCCAAGAACCTTTTATTGACACATTAGTGTACAATGATTATAAAGAGATCTCAAATATCTTTTACTCTTGTATGCAGATAGAGAAATTCCATTTCTCTCTGTCTGTCCCTGTGATAGGGCACTGGGTGCAAAATTCTTTTTTCACCTGGTAAAAACAACCATCAAACAGCACCAGTTGAGTCATAACAGGCTGTTTAATTTAATACCATTTTTGATAAACAGACAATTTCAAATTTCTGTTTGGAAAGTGAGTTACGTAGTTACCAGACTGGAATTTGGCTTCCAATCTTCATTAGGCATGAGCAGACCTCTGCCTAACGTAAACGTAACGTAACAACAGATTGTTACGCCTAACTATAAAAGTGACGGTCTTAAAGAGATCCTTCAGTGCCTGATGAGAATCATTCGATTGGAAAGGTGTCACACAATCCACCTCATTCTTTGGCTACTTGCCTTGTCATTAGCTTACTTTTAAAAGAACGGCTTAAGAACTGAGTATACAAACAAATGTTAGTTGAAGTAGTGAGTAGCAGAACCACATTAAAGTAAAAAATTTCTCCAGCTACCACATGCATGTACACAGTATGAAAACTACTACAGGCTGATTTTCCAACAGAAAATCAAATGTCTCCCCGTGCGCCCTTACTATTGTCACCTTATTTTTATAAATAGGCATACTTTGAGAAAGGTCAAGGTCACCAATCTACAATCCCAAGCAAGGTCTTATGTAGAAACATCTTCACATAAAATTTAAACTTCCCAAGTCAAATATTTCTTGAGTTATCACATCCACATTGATTTTTGACAAAATGACCATGTGACCTTGAAAAATAGGTGGTCATACATCTGCAGTCACAAGCAAGGTCTTACAAGAGTCTTACATAGAAACATAATCACATGAAATGTCAACCTCTTTAAGTCAAATCTTTCTCGAGTGCATCTGCAATGATTTTTAAAAAGTGGCCATGTGACCTTGAAAATAGATCAAGGTCACCCATCTACAATCCCAACCTAGTTGGTATTATGGTACATAAACATGCAAAATTTCAACCTCTTAAGTCAAATCTTTGCACAGATGTTACATCCGTGTCAATTTTGGATGACATGCCCATGTGACCTTCAAAAATATGTTTAGGTTACCCATCTGCAATCCCAAGCAAGATCATATATAGGAACATCTTCACATAAAATTAAAACTTCCCAAGTCAAATATTTCTTGAGTTATCACGTCCACATTGATTTTAGACGAAATGCCCACTTGACATTGAAAAATAGGTCAAGGTCATACATCTGCAGTCACAAGCAACGTCTTATAAAGTCTTACATAGAAACATAATCACACAAAATGTCAACTTCTTTAAGTCAAATCTTTCTCAAATGCATCTGCAATGTTTTTTAAAAAGTGGCCATGTAACCTTGAAAATAGGTCAAGGTCACCCATCTACAATCCCAACCTAGTTCATATTATGGTACATAAACATGCAAAATGTCAACCTCCTAAGTCAAATCCTCGCGAAGTTGTTGCGTCCGCGTCAATTTTAGATGACATGCCCGTGTGACCTTGAAAAATAGGTCAAGGTCACCCATCTGCAATCCCAACCTACTTCATATTATGGTACATAATCATGCAAAATTTACACCTCTTATGTCAAATCCTTGCGGAGTTATTGCGTCCACATCAATTTTACACGACATGCTTACATGACCTTGAAAAATAGGTCAAGGTCACACATCTGCAGTTACAAGCAAAGTCTTACAAAACTCTTATAAAGAAACATAATCACACAAAATATCAACCTCTTTAAGTCAAATGTTTCTCGAGGGCATCTGCAATGATTTTTAAAAGTGGCCATGTGACCTTGAAAATACATCAAGGTCACCCATCTACAATCCCAACCTAGCTCATAATTTGGTACATAATCATGCAATATTTCAACCTCTTAAGTCAAATCCTTGCAGAGTTATTGCGCCCGCATCATTTTTACACAACATGCTCATGTGACCTTGAAAAATAGGTCAAGGTCACCCATCTACAATCCTAAGTAAGGTTTTCTATAGGAACATCATCATAAAAAATTGCAACTTCCCAAGTCAAATCTTTCTAGAGTTATCGCGTCCACAATGCACACAACAAAGTGTTGAAGAAGAAGAAGAAGCAGAAGAAGAAGAAGAAGAAGAAGAAGAAGAAAACGCAAAAACAATATGTCCCCCTGTTGCACATGGAGACTTAACTAGACATGGCGTGATTCAAACCAGCAGTGGTTGAAAAACACAATATAGTGTAAGAGGTGTGACAAACAACCCCTGAAAAGGAGGCAAGGTACATCAGGATGACATGGGACTAAGTGATCCTATAAAAATGAGATGCTCCACTTGTTCCCAAATATTGCCCAGTCTGCAATTAGTTATTTTGTGCAGCAAAGTATTACAATTTTGAGGTGACTTCAAAAGGTATTACATTCCTACATATACAGAAGCCACTGATCTTGGAAAAAGCTAACACAAGTCTATAGCATGCTACTCTTGAAACAGACGGAAAATGTCTTCATGATACAAAATGAAAGATAAGGAACATATACATTTATGATTTGACCATATTCACAGACACTGCAACCCTCCCGACTTTGGTGGGAGATCTCCGGCATTCTTATCATGAAAATCAATCAAATTTTACAACCTCCTGCCTGATTGACAGTGCTCCCCATAGTGAGGCAATGTTACTCCCACCAAGAGCAGCTGTTTTCATAATTATTTCCTGTTTGCTAGTTTCTTCAGGTTGGAGTCTCTCAGTCTGTATTCATGGAGCTATCTATTTGAATACTCTTTGGCATGCCATTTATTTGCCACAGTCCAGTAAACAGGAAACCATTAAAAAAACCCAAAAAAACCTTTACATCTCACACTCGTCATACCCACAGCCCCTGCTTGTGTTGCCACAGCCAGTCATAGGAGGCTTTACCATAGCCACCTTCTCCCTTTCCTTTCTTCAATTGCCCACTCCAGCTTCCGTCTTCCTAAAACCCAACATCCTATTTTCCAGCACTCCACCAGGAAGCCCCTCACTAAGTCTACCACTACTCTGCTTACTGGTATTTCCTCTGTCAGCGCCATCATCCAAGCTAATTTATCACTTTCTGTCATGTTTTGAAATTGTTCTAGGTTCCTCCAGGTCTTGTCTTTTTCAGTCCAACTCTCAAACAGTGTATCTCTCAAATTCTGGTACTCTGAACACCACAAACACAAATGATCCAGTTTTGTCTACACCTTCCCTACATACTTGGCACTTCCCATCACTCCTTCTGCCCACTTTTGCTTTTCAAGATTACTTACCCCTGCACTCTCTTGGAATACTCATCTTGAACCCTTACTTCCATCCCAACACCTTCCCTTTACTGGCTTCTCTAATGCTTGGTAAGCTTTCAATGTGCTCTTATCTTCAACCCCTCTTTTCCACAATTCCTCACGCTTTCCTGCCACAACCATACCAAGATATGTCTTCCATGTACATGTAGTGTCAATCTCATCTGGCCACTTCAGGTCATACCTCTCTTCGAACTTGTCTGTGTCTAGCACCCACTCTCTCTGTTCTTTAACCACCTAAAAATACACCTTCCTGCACCACCCATCTTCTCCTGTCTTCCGCAAGTAGCCATGGCAATAGTTCAACTTTGCCTTTGCGTTTGCTATCCCAGACATTCAACCAGCCAAGTTCCCCTAATACTGCTTCTGCTGCCACACATGGTGGGGCCCTTAGTATCCATTTGCCTGACTCTCTCTGTGCCCTTTCCAACCCAGCCAGATCTTTCTCACTTATTAATGTTAGTGTTATTACATGGAACCCATATAGCATGCCTGGGACTACTACTTCTGGACAGGATAGTAGTACTATCCTCTCCAGAAGCACCCTTCCTGTGAATGCTGTATTGAAACCTTTTGTTCTATTGACCTCCCTGATTTTATTAACATGGTATCGCAATATCCTTTGACATATAGCTTTGATGCTTACACCCAAGTACATGTATTCATAATCATCTGCCTTCTGGAACCTCAAACTTTCCAACCATCCACTTCTCTCTCTACCTGTGCTTCAATTTTGTCATTCTGACCCACAATCATGACCTTACTCTTTTTCTCACTGTATTCCAGCTTCCATTTCTCCCCATTGTCCCCTGCTACTCTGAGAAGATTTTAAAATTGCTCTTTTGTGTTACCCTTGCCTGTGATGCAGGCCTTCCAAACATCAGAACAAAAAAACAGAGTGTGCTTCACAGGCAAGTGTTGCCCATATACAAGACGAATGCCATCTGAAAAAACAAAAACAAAAACAAAAACAAAAACAAAAAAAAAAAAAAAAAAGACAAAAACCAAAAAAAAACCCCAACAATAAAAAAACCAAAAACAAAAAAACCAAAAAAAACCCCCGACCTTATATCCTCTCATCTCCCACTCTCTAGCAACCATTCACCCAACTCACACAGATACAAAGCAACCAAAATAGGGGATAAAACACAAGGCTTGCTTGAACCCAATACACAGTTCCACTCCTTCCACTTTGATCTCCCCTACTCACTCTACGTTTTACATCCACATATAAAACTCTCAATGCTTCCAAAACCTGCCTCCAAAACCTAACCCTTAACTTTTTTCCCACAATGCACCTCTCCACACCCTATCATATGCCTTTTCAATATAAAAAAAATGCCATGTATACATTTATTTTCCTCCTTCTTGCCATCTCGAATTTTTGAGACAAGGAAAAAAACATTATCAACAACTCTTCTGCCTGTCTGGAAACCATTCTGGATCTCAGTGAGCATACCTTCTCTTTCAACTACCTTCACCAGTCTTTAGTACATCACATGTACACAATTTTCCCAATGTTTAATGAGCTACACCTCTATGCTGATCAAGCTGCTCAACTGACCCCTTCTTTGGGATGAAAGTTATCCTCAGTTCTCTCCATTTCCTTGTCTCTAACACTTTGTCAAACAGTCAACACATACTTTCTAACAATCTCTCTCATCCTTTCTTGATAAGTTCACTCAAAACAACATGCGGTCCTGGGGATTTCCCAACTTAAATATGACTCACTGTTAATTCAACCTCCACCTTCCTAGTCGCATCTATCCTCCCAACTTCAGACATGACCATTGGCAGTTCTCATCCACCACACTGTGGATAATTCACCTCTCCCCAGTACTCCTCTAGTGTTTCCCTTATCTCCTAATACTCTCCCCCTATGACTCAATCTATCATTATCAATTGAAACTTTCTCCTCCTGGCCACCTGTTTCCAAAACACTGCCGCTGTGCACTGACAAATCTGCCCCACTTGCCATTACTCTTGTCATTTCCTCATTCCATTTAACTTTGGTCTTCTGTCTGCCTTCATGTCATTTACTTTCTTCCTAGCCTCAATGCATTCCTCTTGAGCCACTGTTATATCATTCTTCTCTCTCCAGCTAGACTCAATGCCTTATGCTTTACCGGCCTCACCCCAATTGCCCTTTTCAGCTCTGAATCAATGCTATACCCTCTCTCGTCACTTGGAACTCTCTTTCTACCTACTGTTTCTTATGCACCATAAAAAATCTTTCTCCTCAAATCATCAGACATGCCTTGAACATCAATGGACTCTGAAAAAAAAAACCAGGACTCTGACTCAACCCATGTCTCGTTCCAGTCATCTAAAACTTGTGCGAGTCTCTCTCTCTACGTCTTTCAATCTGTATGTTTGTTTATGCACCATACCAACTTTGATCCCTTTCCTCTCCTAACCTGTTTCTTACATCAGAAGTCTACTGCCATCCCGTTATGATCTCTCCATATTTCCATTTGACCGTCCTCATCAATGAACTCATTTTCCACCATTATGAACAAAGTCATCCACTAGCAGCATCGTCAATGATTGATTTCCTATCCCCTACACTCCACATCCATTTCCCTTTGCAATCATCATCTCTATCAAAAATGCATCGACCCATTTTCCAAGAAAGTTTTATCTGCTTTCTTCCATTCCTGTTTATATTTGTATCTCTATCTTTTATTGCATCTCTTGTGTGTCCAATGTTGTCCACTGAAATCACCTGCATGTAGCAATTGATACTCGTTTCTGAACATCATTCAGCGCTATCTGCAGCTTCTACAAAATGATTAATCTGATCCTTCCATTCTTCTGGAAGGCCGTCTCTAACTGCATATACTGCTCCTATGGCTATTGGCTATTTTGCTCTGAACTGCCTCTACTACTGAGTGCTATCCACTGTGTCTCATTCCAAACCTCACTCACATCATCCTCCCCTATGTTGATATTATGCCACTGTACACCATTCTTTATCAGGAAACCAATCCCTCTTCCTTGTCTTTGTATAATTTCCCTTCCACTGCCTACAAAAGAAAAATCCTCTGGAATTTCTAATTGGTCTTGCCTTCTCTCTCAAGTACATTTATGTCAAAGCAACCACTTTGCATGTATTCTTTGACTGTTACATCAACAATGCAAACCAAATTTCCCTTGACTCCTCAACAAGTCTCATACCCCACTCACCTTTGCCATCACTTGCTCTTCTTCCTCTTATAGCCATAGGTTTCCTGGCCATTGCCTTCCGGGTCTGGTGCTGGGCTACCTAGTTTCCCTGACATTGCACCCTCTGACTATACATGTATTCTTGACCTAACCTTTCTCGTCCTGACGTGGCTGCAGCCTATCTCATGCATACATCTACCTCCTGCCAGCAAACCTTTCTGATACATCCCTAAAGATACCCCCCCCCCACTCTTGCCTACACATCCTCCCATCCACTCATCCTAAACCTAGGTAGGATCCCCATGACTAGGTAAGGGCTCACAATCTAACCTTCCCAACTTAATGTATAATCCCCTGCACCTTCCCATCACTGTCAGAGTTGGGCTCAATGATGTTGAGGCATAATAATTTGAATATGTGAAATTTGGCTTCACAATATATTTTTGCCTGTCTGGTATTTCTACAATAATTAAATGTTTTTAGACACAATATCAGCTTTTAACTAGAAAATATCCATTATAAAAGGCAAGTGTTATTAAACACACATGCAATGAGGTTTGCAAAATAAAGTTGTAAATCTAATCTGTGTACTAAAATACTGGAGTTCCCACCTCAAAGGCTGGAGTGTAATTCCATAAACCATAAACCAAAGTTGTAGGCTTTTAATTTATGCAAATTAAGCTAATACACAAAATTAAAGTCTTGAATAGCTTCAAAACTATTACAGATAGTAGTGTCATTCAAACTTCACTTTATAAGTTTGTGATATGGCCACATCAAATGAACCAAGAACCAAAGTTGTAGCATTCTAATTTATGCAAAGTACGCTTATACACAAAATTTAGATATGTTGAACAAAGCAAAGTGCAGCATTCCAAACTGTTCTCATTTTGAAGGCACCCAGATTTGCTGTGAAGCAAATCTTTTTTTCCAGTTTGTTTCTTTCTTCTTTACCGTTGAATTTGTCTGACACTTTTCTCTGACACTAATATACATGGACACTCCAAACTTAGCAGATTGTACCACCATACAAGGAGTCTGGTCTTTTTATGCAGAGGAATGAAGATGTTTAAAATAATGCAAATTGGGGGCATTTGAAATTTTCAATAGTTTAATAGATAGAGATGTCATTCCAACTTCTATCAGAAGGTTATTGACCATTGCGCATCTAAGGATTTTAAAAAAAAAAGTTGCAGCAATTTAAATTATGCTAATTAGCAGCATTTAAAATTTTTAATCTTAAATATCTTCAAAACTATTATAGAAAGGGATGTCAACTTCTACGAGGGGGTTATTGACCATTGCGCATGTAACAGACCTAAAACAAAAGTTGTAATAATTTAAATTACGCTAATGAGCAGCATATGAAATTTTCAATCTTGAATATCTTCAAAACTATAATAGATAGAGATGTCATTCCAACTTTTGCTAGAGGGTTATTGACCATTTGGGCATACCAGACTTTCTGCTTAGTCAGGGCAGGATTTTCTCGTTCATCTGTCATAAAATGTGTCCGCATTCACAATCCAGAGAGTGTGATTTGTCAAGGAACATACACCAACAATCCAGTGTTTGGACTTTTCAGCAGCACTGCAACAACATCAGTAATTGTAACTTAATTTTCAGTTTTGCAATGACGGATAACCCAACCCAGCACTTACGCTAGCCATTCGACAATTCTTGGATTTACCATCCTGGCACCTTAGGCAGTGGGCCAATCACAAGGTGTGAACAGCTTACAACCAAAAAGTAGGGTCAAACAAACCCATAGCAGCCTATATTTTTTTATGTTAAACATGCTGGACTAAAAGAGTCAAAAGTACACTTTCTGAACATCATTTTTTTTATTAAAACCCATGTATTCATTGGGCAGAGTATAGTTTGAAAGCATCAGTGATTTGCAACTCTACTTCTATGTCTAGCTCGTAGTAATTTGCATCCAAAAAAGGCAAATTTAACATGGGAGTGAATGGGAATATTCATTGGTATCCACTGAGTAGAAATTAGTAGGTCAGTGCCTGTGACGTCACAGTGAATCCAAGAATTGGGCATAAATCCCTGGCTCCATACAATGTTCAAGCAAGAAGTATGTACTTAACTTGTGCCTATGCAGAGTGTCATTGGTTCCTTGGCACACAGAGTTACTGGCGGAGCTGCTTCAGAATGTCTCCCGGATCTTAGGGGGTGGGGACCCCCCTGCAAAAGGGATACTTTCTTCTGTGGGGGCTCCCCCACACATCATTTTCTCTCATCGCATGTTTTCTCAACCCTAATTTCTACTGTTTGCGCCCACTGAGGGCAGATCCTGGGACCCCTGCATTACCCACAGTTTGAGCCCAAATACGCTACTGATAGGCATATCCAACACCGCTGGGTGTGCGTCAATCACACCTGTCCATGCACCAAAAGGTGTAAAAGTGTTTAACCCGCTTGACCCGACCCTTGTCCAGCAGCTTTATGTTTCCATTTATAAATGTATTCAAATCAGTATACCAGGCATGTCATGTGCTGAAATCGACCAATGAGCGTTTGTTGCCATTCGTGCCACTTTGAATTTTTCAAATGCGATATTCCAGTCATGATCTACATCTGAAGATTAAGCTCAAATTCAGCGAGAAAATTTCAAGATAAGTCAGCAACTTAAATGAATAAAACTTATATTTGATGAAAATCGGTTGAAGCTCAAAGAAGTTATGAGCTGCACAAAAAAAGCGTATCGACTGTACGAAATTTCAGAGTGACCCACTTATGGCCACTTTTGCGAGCTGGCAAACGAGTGTTTCACCATCCAAGTATTGTGGATTTCCTTGCATTATCTTTCTGTTTTACTGATGTGTGAATATTTATTCTTTTTCTATGGGTCTTACACTTGTATATGAACTTTATTTGAAGAAAAATGGTTAAAAAAAGGAAAGATATGTCTTCCGAAATACTGGGTAAATTTATCCATCTCTGCCAGCTGCACGGGAGATTGTTGAACCCAACTGTCAATTTGCACTCTCCAATCAAGAAACATATTATAAATATATATATTAAATCCATCATTATTTAATTCTTACAAATGTTGGGTAGAATTTGACATTTATTTGAGACAAGTGTACCGCTGTAAAATGACACAGTGGTCTTTAAAAAGATACATATTACTATAGCTTCAGTGTAGCGTGTATGGGCGCACAGCGCTTGGTCCCCCGTATGGCTTATTATTGCAAGCATCATGCCTTTCTGCCGCCTGTGACCAGGGCTCTGTTCAAGTTCAATTTTAGATGTCATTTTCTTAAATTTTATTCAGTTTTACTGGATTTATTTTGATTTGCCTGCGAAATATGAACTTATTATTAAGTTATATTAGATTAAGTGACAAAAGCTAAATATTTAGGATTTTTGTAGCTTTAATTTTGATCTTTTTTCCTCATTTTTCACTTCCATCAACAGAAAACTGAAAAGACACAATAAGATTTTTTTTTTTTCAATTTCAGATCAACAACAGATATTCCAGCAGTATCCACTGCATCGTTGATGATGATGTTGCCCTGCTGAATTTAATCAATATTAATTATATGAATACTGAAAGAATTGAGGAGATTTGCCAGAAAAGCTCACTTTGTATAATTTGTGTCTATTTTTAATACAATAAGCTCTTTTTAATACAACTTTTTACAAGCATGGAATTTTGTGGGTTTTTTTCCTTAGTTACAGTTTCCTATTGTGGTTTGTCAATGAAGTGTCTACAATTGACAGGCTGGAATGTGTAAAATTTATCTTCAGTAACAGTAACATTTCAGTATCTTCTGTGAAAGTACATGTTGGTTTTTGACTATAAAGTTCTGCACAAAAATGTCAAGGCAAATTGATATACATGTACTATATATAGTAAACATTTCATCTCAAATGACATCATGATTTTGAAACAAGTTGACACCTTTCATAATTACACATACAGTGGTCCCTGTCATGAGAGACCACCCCTAGGGCAGGTCAAAATGAGGTCACTCGAAACAGGTTGTCTTTTATTAGATAAAATAGCATGGAAAAGATAAACAATATTCCAAGAGTGCAGTCATAAAAAGATATGCCATCTCTCATTTGAGGGGTTTCTCTAGACAGATACCACTGTATATACCTACAACTTATATGCAATAGGATATCTTTATTAAGACCACCCATGAGACTGGCAAAAACAGGTCTTAATACAAAAGTGGTCTTACTACAGAATACAAAATATCAAGAAAATAAACCTTAATGGAACTATTAAAATGTGGTCGTATTTAGGGAGTGGTCTCTTTACTTGGTGGTCTTAATAGCTTTGGTCCAAATTAGGTAGTACTGTGAGCTACCCCCGCTGTCTACTTGGCAACTGGCCTTTCTCAGTTGTGGGTAGGTCACTCGATCCTCGGCAGTCTCACACGGGTCTGCCATTGGTTTGTTGTGTGTTGTTTTTTTGCAATCGTCCAGTTGTCACACGGAATTAACGTGGGCACTGGGTGTTCCTGTGTCAGACCTTTACCCCCAGCAAAATGTATTGGCACAAATTCTGTCAAATTTGCCTGGTGGTTCATAATCTTCTACTCTTTTCATCATATTCAACCACTCCCGTCGTTTCTGTGTTTCTTTGGAGGAAAATCGTGGAAAGCTATCCCTTGCATCCAGGGGTATTTATCCAATTTACCCAGTTTTCTGGTGTCTGGCTTAGTCAGGAACTTTGCAATTGTAGACTGTCATTGTAGCTTGTGAATACTTCCGTCTTACGTTGAAAATTAACGATCAACTTTGCAATGTCATTTCCCTGTACTTTAACTATGGCGCAATATGGCTGATATATGAAACGACCAAACCTGCCGCAAGGTGCACCGGGAAATGATCCTGGTGCTTTAGCGGCTACAAAGGGTACTAGCTAATTTGGACCTTAGGTATCGGGAGATCGAATAATGTATATATTAAATATAAGTATTATATGCAAGTACAAAGCAATAAAATATCCATTCTAGAGTGTGTGATGAAAACCAGAACCCCACTCCTTAGTCTAGTGGCGGTGTGAAATGCTCTGCAGTGCCTGCTCGCTCAATTGGAACACTGGTTCACACCCCTGATCACACTCTCTAGTAGACCTATGTAAAAGGCATGACATTTCGGCCAATATCTGGGATTTTATTTCTTGAATAATTTCAAAAGTTTTCAACATAATAATGAAATTCCAAAAGTATTTTGTTATTTGCAAAATATCCTATCCAATGATATAAGTTTTATAAATGATTGCTTGGTCTTGGGGAAAGTTCCTTCCTATCCGGTGGCATGGCCGCACTAGCACCTGGGTTGGACAATTACACACTTCTCTTAGAAGTCGTGTGTAAACACAAATACGAAATAGTCTCTTCTATAACAATGTACCCCAAAATTTAACCAAAGTCAATATTATTACGCACTTCCTTTCGTTACGGCCGATGTAAACACAAGCGGAACGTCGAACAACTGCGCACGCATGTAATTCTGACTGCATACGCTGCGACTGACCTCTTGGTCTTGGGAAAGTTCCTTTGTCTCCGCTGGCAGGGTTGTACTCCCATCTAGCTAAGATAATTACGCACTTATATTAGACAACTTGTGTACACACAAATAAGAAAAAGCCTCTTATTAAAAGATTTACTCCAAAAATTAACAAACAACCTGCAGCTAAATTTTCTTTACGACACAGAGCCTGTCAGAGGTGCGTTTTTTCGGGTGAAACGATTCCCTAATGAGCAACAAGTGGATATTTTCAGACTTCTGAGAGAGGCCCTTGACCCATATATCAACTTCGCATCAAGTTTTCAACTAAATTGAATTAATTGAGGACTAACAAATGATTTTTTTCAAGCTCTTCAGACCCGCAACCTCAACAATTGGGCCTAAAACCTGAAATTCCTGTTCAGAAACTTGGATATCCCCAATTTTTTGGGCATTGCCAAGCAACACGTAAACAAAGATGGCTGCCAAAACTGGTTGTAATATCTGTGGCTTTGCCACAGATAAAGATAAGCAGTTTGAATTTTTGCCTACTACTGACTGAGCCATCAAGGCAGGTGAGACCTGCTGCTGTGGATTGTATATGTGAGCATCGATACACGACTGACGAATGTGCAGTGCCATCTAGCGGCCACATGCACAAATAATAAGATCAGCATTTTGTATGGGTGCCATTGGATATCATACAGCACTGTACAAAATGGATGAAACATCACACCCTGCATTATAATTTTCATTTCATTAACCTTTATTCCAGCTTCTTAGATAATTTGGCTGTTAAGAACTGATTTGTAGATACTTAGCTACAGCAGGCAAGTTATAATATGTTGGAGGCGTAGCGTGAGATGCGAGCATCAGCATTACAAAGAATCGACGATAACGTCGGTGGACCAGGCAGTACATAGCACCTAGTTAATAGGTCCCTCTAGTGGCCATTTACTAAACCAGTCTAGAGGGGTGAGGCCGTACTACCTTGAACAAAACGAACAAACTTATTTGCCGTATAGCCTTTCTTTTTGTTAGACACTGTCACAAATTTAAGTATAGTTCGCAAGATTTTTATATTTCCATTAAACTAGTGACCTATCCTGTGGCAGAGATGCAGTGCGTACGGAGAGTGATTGTTGGGTTGTTGCGCGACAATACCAAAATCGGAGCAGGCTTTGGCAACATGGCGTTTTGGGGCCCCTTGGGGGATAAGTGTGACTGGAAGTTGCGATATGCAAGGCCCCGAGAAGAAACCTGGTGACTGCACAGTGTGCAGATATCAGTAAGGTGAGATGCAACATGGGCAACAAATACTACATACTTTGGGATGTTTATTTAGGTTACCCTCACACCTGTCAAGTTTTTCTATTTCGCGGAAACTCACTTCCAACCCCAGAAGCGTTTTTGCCAGGTCCACGTTCCATTGAGGTGTTAATGATGCAAGTTGGTGATTCGTTATCATTCATTTCACTCCGCCAACGTTTTCTGAAGCCCAGTTATGAATTATTGATATGATTTCCATAAAAGCCAGTAAGTTTGAGACTTTGGTGTAAATAAAACTGTGAAAATTACCCTGGTTGTCTAAAAAAACGCTATGTCAGCACCCATGTGTGCATGCGCAGTAAGGGATGGCGAAGAAAATCAACCTCATTGGATAGATACTGAGTACTCTTCTGATTGGATAACTTACCGTTCTGTTATATCCTATATTCACATGTGTTAATGGTAAGAGCTCGCTGACGCTCGCTAAAACACCCGGAAGGGATTCTGGAGATAGGCCTTACTGGCCTTGGGTGTATTCTGCATGTAGCATTGATGCTGCCAGAGTGCTGATATTTTTATACGCTTGTGGACAGTGTGGTAAAGACATCTGCTTGTGGTATTACTATTACGTGAGTAATTCGGCCGGCTTCCAGGCAGAAGGATTATAATTTATTGAGTGCATATTAGAAATGACCCTTACAGGTACAGGGGGCCGTCTCTTACATAATGCTGACCACAGTAACATATTTTTTCCGAAACTGACTGGTACAGTGTGCAGTATTTATTGACAGGTCAGTTTTCAATATACCGAGCGTAGTGACTGAATACACATGGCCACAATGCGAGTACTCCGAGTCAACGCGCACGGCGGAGTGACCGCTGTCACTTTGTCAGTACTTTGGCTGTAGCAAACGGCAATATCTTACAATTTTCCCACTGATGACAACGTTTTCTTGTTCTCAGATGATTCAGAATATTGTAGGGAACAATTTGGCATAGGACATGTTTGGGTTTATAAGTTATTTTGGAAGGTACAGACTGCAACCTGGTTTGTTTACATTTTTTGCGGGTTGAATTGGTAGTGCAAACCATATTGAGCGATAATATGCGATCTTGGACATGCAGCCTTGATTCCTGTGTGCCCGTGCGCCTTTTGCCCTCCATAAAAAAATCACTACGTATACTTTTGCACCTCCAACTGTAACACGTTAATTAAATCTACCTTTTCCCTATCTATGGGTTTATCCGGCTCTCTATTGTCTTCGACCACCATGGACTCCACTGTCGCCATATTGTGCACGCTTGCTTTTTGGTTCATTTGGCAGAAGGTGGTTGGCGGTTGGCTGCCTGCTGACGATTGGAAGTTTGTTGTCTCAAACAACCTTATTTCGTACCGGATGGATATGTTGGCGCACGCGCAGTACCGGGAAAAGGAGGTCACTTCCGTACGTTGCAGCTGCAACGATTAGGGTGCACTAAAGAATTAAAAAGCCTATACATTTCTTTGTTAATCTTGCTGTATTTACAGGCCCATAACATTTTTTCAGTAACTTTTACAGGAAAACCAAAATATTGCAATAAAAGTACAGGATTGAAGCAGTCATTTTTGATCAAATTTCAAAAAAGCTTTCGGCGGAATTTTTTTTACGGCTGTACAAAGATGACACCTGGTGGTCACCAGACAAATTAAAGACAGATTGACAACACAGAACCATATATTTTATGTATTAATACATTTCACCTGATGCAAGGTTCAGTTAAAAAAACTTATGTATCTGACAGCAAAAATACTGTGGGTTTCAATTACACACACAATATTGGTCTTCCTCTGAAACAACATCTGCTGGAGATCACTGAATGCATGTACCATGCTAACTTTTCAGTGGCACTTACTCGGACTTCGCGCATTAATTCTTTAGTGCACCTTAATGCTAAAATTTACATAGCCTAGTAACTTTGCGCAAGCGCGAGGTCAAATCTCTGACGTGAGCCGGGGCAGGGGCTGTGAGGTCTGAATACTATCAAAATAGTTCTTGGTTTTATTGTGCTCACACATTTAGGGATCATTTATCTGTAATTATCCCACGGTTCCAGCTAGACAATTACATAAAGTTATCAGCCTGTTTGTGTTGTTTGGTTTGACCGATATTTTTTGCATAATGAATTTTGTAAACAAGGACGAATTACATATTCCTACACAGTGACGTATTCTCGCAAGCCTTGCTGGGAGCAAGTGTTTCCTAGGCATCGGTTGGTGGTTGACTGATATGATTGACTTTCATTTATCACATAGACCAGGTACATAAAATAGGATATCCATGTAAAAAAGAAACAAACAAAAAAAAAAAAAACAAAAAAAAAAAACGATGCAGTACAATATTAGTAATAACACCCTGATCCATATGAATGGAAAGCACTAGAAAGCCAGCATACCAGCTTGGCTTATTTCCATAGCGGTCCCGGCATTTATTGCCCTCGATAAAACCAACTTTTCAATTTCACACTTTGCCCGACGATCTAATTTTTACACAGAAAATTACTTTCTTGAGACAAATTTTAGTAAAAGGAAGGAATTTGCAAAATCACGTGTGTAAGTGCACATTAATTATTGCAAATTGAACTTGGAAGACACAGTACTGGTACCAAAGACTCCTGGTCAAAACGTACCCTGGTCAAAACACACCTCAGTCAAAACGTACCCAGGTACGTTTTGACTCCTCCAAATGTACCCAGATCAAAATGTTCCCAAGGTAATGCGTACCCAAGTCAAAACGTACCCAGATCAAAACGTATCTACTTTCCACAACAGTACTCCATTCTTGTGAGCTCCCTTTTCATTATGTAATATTGGATGCATTGTAAAAATTTTTGCGTGTGTGTGTGTGTGTGTGTGTGTGTGTGTGTGTGTGTGTGTGTGTGTTTTATACCACACCATTGTGCTTGTTCATTTGGAAAAAAAAAAAAAAATCCGGGGAAGCATGCCGCCGGACGGCCCTAGAGACGCTTACGCCCACCTTGTCCAGGATTCCGACTTTCCAGTGTTGGCAGCTCTGAGAGTTGGACTTCTACTGGATATGTATATTAAAATATTTTTATTATAGATATAATTTAGGCTCCATTTAAACATGTCTGAAAGGGTGATGTTTCAGTACTGCCGTGCAAAGGTTTTTTTTAACACAAATAAAGGCTCTCCAAGATCATGCATTGTGAGCCCTGACAGGTGCGAAGGGCACCGCAGGTTACGACCTTTGCCACCTTCAGATGCCAAATGACAGTCAACATGCTACGCAAATTATCCACAGCCTTTATCAACATCGTAAGACCTGTGGGACATTTTTACAGGGGTGTCACATCTCAATTAAACTGCAAACAAGCCATAATCCTGGTATATATTTTACAAGATGTGACATCAAAATGACCCTTTGAAAATGCGGTATCTCTGGATTCATTCAGGACAGAAGTCTTCATTTACTGTCAGTAAAATTTGTATCAAAGGGATATACTGAGTAGTCTTATCTTTTCAATGAGGGGGTTCTGATTTAATTTTTCTGACAATCATACTAGAATATAATATCTGCTCATGATTTGTGATATTCTGACCTTTTTTATTTGTTTCACACATTGTATTAGCAATGCAAATATGAAAGAATTAGCAAAGAGCATATCCTTTGGGTTCATCACTGAATGAGTTAATTTTGTCATGTAAACATTGGTTGCATTGATTGAATGGCTATTTCGGTTTGGTAATTTAATTATAAGTTAATGTTTTCTTTCTGGACACCAGTCAGTTGAGTGGCTCTTAGAAAAAACATTTTGGGCAATATTATTTATATACAATTACACAGTCCAGGAAATGCTCAAGATCCCTGCTCATGCATTCTATCATTAAAGTGTGTGTGTCAACACACACTTTTCTTTCTTTCTTTCTTTCTTTCTTTCTTTCTTTCTTTCTTTCTTTCTTTCTTCTATACCAGCAAATTTGTCCGACACTTTTCTCGGACACTATTATACACAGAAAGTCCAAACTTGGCATGACTGTACCTCCATAGAAGGAGTTTGACTGTTTTATACAGAGAAATGAAGATGTTTAAAATTATGCAAATTACGGGCATTTGAAATTTTAAATCTTCAATATCTTCAAAAGTATAATAGTTAGAGATGTCATTCCAACTTCTTCTAGCGGGTTATTGACCATTGCGCATATAATGAATCTAAAGGAGAAGTTGTAGCCATTTAAATTATGCTAATTAGCAGCATTTGAAACTTTTTTGTTAAAACTATTATAGACAGAGATGTCATTTTAATTTCTACTAGGGGGTTGTTGACCATTGCACATGTAATGAATCTAAAACAAAAGTTGAAGCCATTTAAATTATGCTAATTAGCAGCATTTGAAACTTTAATATCGTCAAAACTAATATAGATAGAGATGTCATTTCAATTTCTACTAGGGGGTTGTTGACCATTGCACATGTAATGAATCTAAAACGAAAGTTGTAGCAATTTAAATTATGCTAATTAGCAGTATTCTACATTTTCAATCTTGAATATCTTCAACACTATAATAGATAGAGATGTCATTCCAACTTCTACTAGGGGGTTGCTGACCATTGCGCACCTAATGAATTAAAAACTTTAGAGTTGTAGCATTTTAAATTATGCTACAAAGCACCATTAGAAATTTTAAATCTTGAATAACTTCAAAGCTATAATAGACAGAGATGCCATTCCAACTTCTACTCCTGTGTTATGGAATAGTTGTTATTGCCATAGCAATATGCTTTGAAGACACACACACTGATTTGCTATGCAGCAAATCATCTTTCCTAGTTGACTTTGTTTTGGATTGCTCATCACTCCGCATGCTGGTACCTTTTTCCAACAAACCACGCACCGGGTGGTAAAGAGCTTGTTCTAAGATCTCACAACTTACAGAACCCTTTCAAGTTTTCCAGTTTTTGTCTACTGAATTTTCTAACGGTAAACGGCTGTCCGTTTATGCCATGTGGAGCCATTGCTCACATGATGGTGAGCTTGCAGCCACCCATGCAGTGCAAATGAGATCAAAGACATGCCGCGGTAGCTTGGCGTGAAGTCACTAACCGCTAATTATACACAAACCACAATGGGATTACTGCTACCTGTCTACTGGTGCCGGGCCTGATAGATACTCCGTCCCAAAATGACCATAGTTGTTGTTGCTATTATTATTCATAACACGAAGTAATGTGTAGCCTCCTTGCTATTATTAACGCGAATCTCCCTCCATGCCGAACCTTTGAAGAATAGGAAATATGGTAAATTATTTGTCCCAGTTTACATGCAAATATAGACCAACACGGTAGTTCCAACTTTTCAAGTGTCCCTAATTAGCATAAATTAAAATTCTACAACTTTTGTTTGTGGTTCATTGCATGTACCTATAGTGCAAACCTGTGAATTTAACTCGGAGTGGTACCTCTATCTGTTATAGTTCAGAAGATATTCAGTATTTAAATATTATGCACACTTCCCTCCCCGTCGCTTGGAACTTGAGCCAAAACCTTCCCGTCCACATGGTTGTGCGTGTACACATATATAGACTCTGCAAAGTTGGGGATTTTCTTTCACTGTGCGCCTAAATGCAACATTAATTAATTTAGGCGAAATTTTGCTACAGAATCAGAATCCGACCCAGTAGTTTGCATTATGAGTACAAAACAAAAGAGTGTCAATCAGGTTTTTTTAAAGACCATAGTAGGCGAAAGTACAGTACGTATTCAAAGCTAATGCCACATTGAGACACAGAAAATCGTCAAAACTGTTTACATGGGCATTTCAATACTAATAAATGATGGTGTTTTATTGAGCCACCAGGGATGGCGAAAAAATAGTTACACGAAACACACATCATAAAGTACATTTACAAAAGGAGGTGATAAATAAACGTGCACAAGTAAATCTTTCATACATTTACCAACTCGATGACGTGTACCTTTATAGCAGTCACAACGTCTGCGTTGAGATGACGATTTATTGGTGAATTTTTATTCAGTTATATTGTCCTATTTCATCATGACATGCCACTTAAAAATTGACATCAAATGAAAGCAAAAATTCCACTCCTTATGCAAGTAGCGTTGGTCTACATAATAATTTCCAAAGTTTAGAAATCGTCGATGTCGAAGTGAACGGACATATGCGAACTTTGACAATTAGGTTAAAATTTAGATAAACGGTTTGTACGTGTACAGTGGCACCTGTTTTGATTTAGAGACCCCATATATCTTTTTGAGACTATACTCACTTGGAATACTGCTTTATCTTTTTCATGTTATAATAATGAAAAACCACCAGTTTTGAGATACATTTTGACCTGCCCTGGGGGTGGTCTCTCAGCACTAGTCCTGCATGCTCCATGCTCTCCTTACTTCAAGATCACCCAGTTAGCATGTAAGTAGGTCCTACCAAATTACAAAAAAGGGACGTTAACAGTCTGTCTAACAGAATAATACATTTACATAGGAGTATGTGAAAATTTCAATTTATTTCTAATGCTATATGATTTTGTTAAGGATTGATTTCTCTGAAGTCCTCCTTGTGTTTCAACAAAAATCATTGTGGATTATTTAGTACTGATGAATGATCTTAAGGCATACGCATCATACATTGCATATACTTTTGCAATGCAGTATGACAGGTTTCGACCCTTTTACACATATAACGCTACATGTGTGTTTCGATTTATCAGCACTAGCATAAATAGTCCACAATATGTCCTTTTACAGACAAACCCATTTTTTGTCGATTACATCCAGTACATACATCCAATTACACTGGGATCATTACACTGACAGCAACGAAATGAGCAACAAAGGCCTAGAATATGATGAGAAACCCCCGTACGCCGTCGTGGAAAATGATGGGTACGTTGTGACCTGGTTACGTTTTGACCTGGATACCTTTTTACTTGGGTACATTTTGATCTGGGTACATTTTGAAGAGTCAAAACATACCTGGGTACGTGTTGCCTTGGGTACGTTTTAACTTGGGTACGTTTTGACCGGGTTCCGTACCAAAGACCCCTGTCACACCATGGACTTACTATTTGATAGTAGGTCCATGGTCATACAGGGATACTGTCAGCTGTGTAATAATTCTAGCATAGAAAATGAGGAACAGATTGTCTAAGTTTTAAACCAGAACGTGATGTTCTATTTCACCAATTGTGTAACTTCACTTCTTTTTACTCTTCTAATGACCAGGATACATTAACATTTATTATGTCGTATAATCAAGGGGATATTCAAATTCTGAAGCTTGTTATGGACTATGTAAACCTGATTGTAACCAAGCGTACCCAATTACTATCAGACTGTCCTAATCATTGTCCATAGTGTTTACACGTTGGTTGCAAAACATACAATACGATTTGGTTTCTTAAGGAAAATGATTCAGATGACAGGGTTACCCAGTTGTAATGGATATATTTAAAGTAAACTAGATAGACTGGTCGCAATGTGCAAATGTCATCATTCAAAGTAAGACGGCAAACGTAGTATGACGAGTTCATGGGCACGATTTTACACAATTTTCAGTCCTGGAATCAGGGAGGTGTCTCCCTGCTGGAATGTCAGGCGATCACGAGCACGAATTTACACAATTTTTAGTCCTTTCCAGGACAGGAAATTCTTCGTGTCCATTGTTTTCCCAGTTTTTATTTGTTGGCAAGGGATAAAATTTACGTTGTTTGCCTCAGGAATAATTTGTAAAGCACACAGCCAAATAACAAATTAAACTTCTCATGGCTACCTGTATAATTTCATAGTCGTCACAGGTACCACAGGTATCACCATAACCGCTCGCATACTACAAATAAGCCCACAATGCACTGCGCGTTCAAAAATATGGCGCATGCGCTGTGCCGCGAGCATGCCATCTATTACTGGTGCCATTTCAAACCTGCCCACTGCATGCTTAGTTTGCTCAGTTTTACTTTTGTGTTGTTCTCGCTGTTGGCACGAAATGGCACAAACTGCCATTCAAGTTTTTATCAGAAGTTAGACGGAGTTCCCCTGGTGCCGAGATATCTGTCATGCGTGACTCGGATGGTCGGCGCAATATTTAATGTGTACATATTTTTACTATATTTTTTTATTTGTCTGTCTCTGTCTCTTACGGCACATATCTTGATGTAATAGATGATGTCAACAAAATCTTTATTCTTGTTTCCTAGACCTAGCTACGACAGGTAAACACGTTTGATTCTAGCATTATCAATAGACTCGCCTTTTTTATCTTGCATGTTTTCAATGAACGGTGTCTGCACAACACCAATTGCATTAGTTATTTTAAAAAGTGACGCAACAAAATTACACGCCTTTATATGAAAATATACAGTAAATATAATTGTGGTATAGTTCATCCCGTCACTCAAGCAAGCGGGTTCAGAATGCAGACGTACAAGGTTCGTGAATGAAATAGACAGAGGGAATTTTAAACACACTACAGATAATTTAAAACTGTCTGCGGAGATATAAACTCTCTATACAGAATTAAAAACTCGGCAGTGTTTTTAAAACTCTCTGCAGTGAAATAAAGTTGACTGCAGTCTAATCATAAATATAATTTGCTCGTTTGACGGGCCCGTATGTTTCCCATTAATCGTCCAAGGTTACTGACAGTGTGACACATATATCTGTTTGAACAAATAAAGATTGTTTCAATATCCCTGGACAATCAGATTATGTGTTGAAAGCCAGGCAAAGCAACTTGGTTTAACTCGCATGTACAAGGTTTACAATGAAGACTGTCCCAAAAGGCCATGTATTATATGACAACAGTGTCTTCTCTATATTGCTATTCTTGGCTTGGCCTCGCGCAGTATAATTTTTCAAAGTGCCATAAAAAGTGATATTGCACTCACCACAGTTCCATAGTTGTATAATATTTGAACAAATTCTATACCAAGGTATCAAGGGTACACACCTGTCAAAGTCAGAGAAACTTTTTCATCCCTCATGTAAACTCTGTCCACTCAGCTTCCTTTTATTATGTTGGAGGAAAACAATGGAATTCTCTCCATTTAGAAATTAAGAATACCCTCCCTCTGATCCATTTCATGCACAATGTCAAAAGGTACCCATTACTAAACAATACAAGATAGTATAAGAATTGAATTCTCCCCCTTGACCTTTTAAAACCAATTTGGGGGTTGAAAATTATTTATTATCCATAAAGAACTTTAAAACCCCGCGCAATGAATTCAGTAAATTGCGTATAAGCTCTCAGGACCTCAAGATTTAATTGGGGAGACATACTGTACCCAGACATTATGAGACATGCATATTAATGTCCCGCCACAACTGCACAGCTGATTGCCTGGTCTTGCTTGGTGAGATACGGGTCGGTAACTGTGGGCCAACCGGGGTAATTACTAATATTTTGGAAACAGAGACAGGCAGATGGACATTTTTCTTATATATGGCTCGGGAAGTTCTTGATGAATACCAGTTTGGCATTTGTGAAGTTAAATTTCTAAACAAAAATTTAAAAAAAAAAAAAAGAAGCCTAATATGAGAAATGAGCACATGGCCATGTCTGTGATAGTGATGTACCCCGCATGTCCCCCATGATTGCCAACCCGGGCTTTGTGACCCGAAATTTATATACATGTGCTGGCTTTGTAAATTGTGCTCAGTGCAGTGTGTAGAAATTGAGCTACATTTCAAAATTGATTGTCACTCTTATCACCCAAAGAGGGAAATTTTATATTTGGTTTTATTTGACACACTATTTCACACACTGAGCCCAGTTCAAACATTTGCAGAGTCTGTAGGTTATTGGTTTCTCAGACAGCATCTGCATGCTTGTCGTCCTCCGCCACTGATGGTGGCATAAGGGGACAGAGTTGGTGAGGATAGGGGGCTGTGCGTTCGTGAGCATTTCTCTAGAACCCTAAAAAGATAGAAAAATGAAATTTATAACAGAGATGCATCATACCACGGGCATGTGCACTGTATATTGCTTATTACCTTGACCTATTTTCAAGGTCACAGGGCCCAAGAACATACCGATTTTCTTGTGTCTGGCAGCATATCTGTAGAAGCCTTATAGAGACAGAATAATGAAATTTATACCAGAGATGCATCATACTAAGGGCATATGCGCCATGTATTGTTTTGGACCCTGACCTTTTTTCAAGCTCACAGGGCCCAAGAACGTATCAATTTTGGTGCATCCAGACATGCTGTATACATGGTATAGCTTTCTTCTGTATTCCCACACTTTGAATGCTTGCTTGTAGTGGTACCCGAATTATGGTCATGGAAAAGAGGTAGTGGACATCAAGTTAGTGAGGATACTAGGGGGCCGTGCGTACGTGCATCTGTTTGATACTCTATATAACAGTGATTCAATCACCGAACTTACTAATTACATAATGTTCCATATGTAGGACTGCAGTTTTATGTTCAAAGCCTGCCAGGGCGCTAGAAAAACACGCACTTATTTTCTTCTCTATCGGCAGTCTCGCTCTTTAATTTCCGCGCGTCATTTTGTACTTTAGTTCTTCTGGATGAGAGGTAGAAAAAGTAGTGTAAAGCTGCGGTGCGTCTAATTACCGAAAAAAACGGAAAACAACAGAAAAAGAGCAAAAACAACCGAGAGCAACCGAAAGCAAGCTATTTTAAAATACATATTATTATATACCTGCCTTAGAAATTGATGTCAGATCCTCATATAACTGGTATCGTACTGTAAAAAGATCCACTTTGGAAGAACAATACATGTGTAATTTGAATGATTTTTATGCCACTCGATTAAAATTCAAAGCTCGAACGGGATGCCTGGGGATCGGAGAATTTGGAACAATGTGGTTTAACAGACTCAAAATGTGAAATGTGTAAAAACGGCAACGAGGATCTACTTCATTTTTTGTTTCTTTTTCCGGCTCTGAACAAAATAGAAATCAATGTTTGAAAAAACTGCAGACCGAGTTAAAGTTTAATGGAGATGAAGAGGTTTGGTTTCATCATTGTAGTAGTTCATCACTTTAAAGTAAACTGTGTTTGTTTTTAGGGAAGGGTGCATTATGTGCAGAGATCGTATGGCTGCTAAATAAACATACAAAGACGACGCCTTAACTGTCCTACTAGGGCCGCCGCTCTGTGAACGAGATTGAGTATAGGCCAAATACCACAGCACGGTCTGCTCACTTGCTGGTAATGGTGTAAGTCCGTAATCATGACAAAAATTAAGAAACTGGCGCTGGCTGAAGAATACACCCTGTTTGTATTGGGGCGGAGGCCGGCTACCATTAAGGACTGCACTTTGTCCTGTAGATCTGAAATAATAATATAGCGTCCATCACTTCAATATTCGGTATTAATTATTACCTTTACTCAAACGTCAGCGGGCGATTACCAATATACTACCCCTTTAATTCAATAGGCTCTGGCCAAGTGAAATTGATTGTGCTTCTGTGTTAAGTTGACGGAATTTACCCATATCACCCCTACTGAGTGCGTCCACGGAGGAATTTAAATGAGTGGGTATCTTTACTGATTTACATTCTATACTCTAGACAACCATAATAAAGTAAAGCTTTCTGATCAGAACCATCATTTTACTGTTGTGATAATATCCATTGTTAAGAGCACAGACAACGGCTTGATTGTCAATATGATACAAGATGCGTTTACCCCGTATAGGCTTTTTCCAAACGTATTGATTGCCAACACCATTGCAAAAAGCTCTCTGTATACGATAGGCGTATCTTTCAAAACTTTGTCTTTGAATCTGCCCACAAAGTATGTATAGCACCACTGGCGCCCACAGGTGGGGGCCACAGCAATATCTGATGCGTCGGAATATAGATGGAGGACAGCATTCGATGTCCAAATACTTGGAAACGTACTCACGCCGTTATGTGAATGCAAACATTTAATCCACCATTCGATATCTTGTCTAACAGATATATCCAAGTGTAAGATGTTATGTAAATATTTTGCCTTTTTGGACAAGTGGATCAATCTGTCAGTGAAGGTTTTGCCGCAACGAATCACTACAAAATATTAATTTCCCAGTTAATAACAGTTACTGTTACGTTCTGTTATGCCATTCACAGAGCAAAGCCGAAATTTCGTCAAGCCTTTCCTGGCTTATGCGCAATTCTGTGTTATCATTATTTATCACAATGCCAAAAAATTTTTAGGCACCTAGTGGCTCTAACCACTTTGCTCTCCTGAATTTCGAAACCGGCTTTACGACACACATCAGTCATAATATTCATATTTCGGTTGCACTCTTCCGCGCTACTCGCGAAGGTGACGTAATCGTCCATGTATCAGATAATGTTGGTAGCTCCGTTCTTTTCCATATTATGTTGGCATTGTTGCGAGCCTGCCGCAAAAGTATCGAACAATTTTGGCGATGATCGCATTCCGAACTCAAGTACCATTGAGAACCAGTATTCTTTCACGTTATTACCTTCACGGTCCTTAATATTCCATGTGGATCCAAGCAGATGCCGCTCATGGGGATGCACAATCAGGTGTTTAATTGCGTCACGAATATCAATTTTGGCGGCAAATACTGCGGTACAACCTGTGTCAGTACGAATTTTATAACACACTCTTACAGCATCTTCAACTGATGTAAACTTCACTGAGCACTCTTCTTTACTGATATAGTCATTAACCGATGAGCCAGGTGGGAAAGACGAATCATGAATAGTTCTGATCTTTTGGGAACGTTTTTACTGGAATGCCTTCAGTGGGCTACACTTCATGTTATCGAATGGTTTCTCATAAAATGGTCCGATGAGTCTATGTTTGGCTGCATCCGACCGTAATGTTTCTCGTACATTTGCTGCAAATTTACTCGCTAACGGCCAGTTTGGCTTCTCTAAGTAGGCCTATGTGTCTGGACCAGTGTACCCAGTGGGCACACCCTCTCGTATGTAGGACAGTAAAGTGTTAACAAAGTTTGCATCGGGGTGGTATTTGGGACCTTCTTCCCAGTATTTAAAGTCCAAAGGAGATCTGATCTCAACCAGGCCATTTTTGTCGAGCATGGAGCTGGGGCACGGAGCCCCAACTGACCTGGAATATGTGATATGATTTACCTGTTGAGACTTCATGTTCATATTACTATTGGAATTTTCCGTCACGCTTGGGGCCGGCACAGGGGCCACGCTTTGAACAGATGTCGTCTGGCATATTTCCGTTGCACCCTTTACATTTATGAAGGCGTTAAAGTTGGCAAAGTGGCATCGCTGGTTGAAATTGTTGCATATTTCACTTGCCCTATCATTGCCCTGCCTTTTTGACGGACCCTTTTGCATCGGCGATACAGGCACTGGAAAAGGGCACTCAGAGACGAAAATTAATGATCGAAGGATCGACAGCGTTTACAATGTGGTGCAGATGTTTTCACCAGGGTGGAATCAAAGATCATGTTCAATAAGTTGGAATCCAGCGTATTAAAATTTACTGACCTCCGAGGTAGGCTTGCCTGATGGCACATATCGAAGATAGACACTGATGGCCAGGTATATTTACGATCTAGGTGCATGATTTGGATTTTATATTCTGAGAGTATCGGGTATAGGTCAAGGCCATGATACTGCAGTGATGATGCAAAGTGGACAGTTTTTCCCCGTGAATGGATGTGCCCTGGACTTGAAAGGAAGTATTGTTTGGGGTTGTGTTTGTCTCGCCTTGCCAGACAGAACCTTTTTGTTAGGTGACCTGAGGCCCGGTGGTCAAGGATCTGGGCGCAGTTGACAACAAACTTTGGTACTGTATGGACATGGGTTTTCCCTCCCTTAACATTATGCAGACCAAATACAGAGACACCTGCAACACTTCCAGGATATGCTCTATGGTGAAAGATCTGCAGCAAGGTGACTGGAGTCATTCACTTCAATACAATACCATGAGTCTTTCGTAAGCTTCCCAGGCTTCCAACCAGGTGTTAAAGTTGGTGATACGCCTTTTACTTCTCTTGGATTGATACTTTACACTATCGTCTTCATCGAGGAACATTTGAAGATCATTAAAACTCTTTTCCAAGGCCATATAATTTGGTAAGAAGTCATTAAGGCAAACAAAATCACCGCTCAGCACTGCCTTGACTGTTCTCTCGTGGACTCCCTGCACGGACGACAGTGACGCCAAGTCAGACACACTGTCCACCCCACGCAATCCTGGGATGCTTCCCACACCTGAGCCAGCAGAATTATGCCCCATTGTGCTCCTCGATGTAGGCGGCACTTATGGTCCCTATGGTATTCCGGCATTAACCCTTATGGGTATAAAGGTAGACCTATTCTCCATTGCGATACGAGAGGCTCCTCCACCCATCGGCACGCTGGTAAGATAGGGAGCCGTCTCGGTCCTGAAGGCAGAGAAGGATGGATGTTGGATTCCTGTCATTCTGTCCATGGGGACCCCTGGAATAAAAAGTGAGTCTCCCAGGACGTCATTTTCGGGAGCCACACGTAATGCAGTCCCACCTTTTACCTCGGCAGGTGTCACGCATGGTGCTGCAGTCTGCATGGTCGGTTCTGTAGAAGGGAGGTCGGTTCTTGTTGTCCCCCTGCTCACCTCGTCGGATCGTCCATGTTGGGCATGACACACCGCGGCTAGTTGGAGTTACAAATCGGCAACTTGAGCTGCTAGGACCAGCGTAGCCGTCGTTCGGCCGACAAAAGGGTTACTCAACTCTGTCGGAGCTGACGGGGTTTCGGCTCTGGAATCTGTAGTTAGCGCACAGTCAGCCAAATTCATGGTGCATTTGCCCTTTCCGAAAGGACCTCTGTGGTCTCTTACGAGCGTTTTGCACACCGTGCATTTCCTATTGGACTTATGTCTGTCCATGGTGTAGATATTCATATGAACACATTAGTCCATTAGTCTTGTTATGATTGCCCAGCACATATAGATGGACAGGATGTCGGACAGAACTTCACAAGACGAAACCAAAAACTGGCAATGCTGGAAGCATGCTCTGTGATGTCCAAGCCCTTGAGCTATTACGCAACTAGTTATTAGACCGTATAATCTGCGTGCGCAGTGAGGTAGATTACAATACCATTTACATGTGGAACCGATCTGGGGAGTCTGGCTATAGCTCATCTAACCACAGTAAAAGTTACCTTACCTTGCCATAAACTGTGTTTGTTTTGGGGGAATTTTGGTTATGTTTTTAGTGAAACAGTTGGGGTATTGTTTGACAAAATCTGTAAAGATTTCTTTGTCCCAGCATGGAGTTTCTCAGCTGAGTCTTTAGACCAGCCGGTGTCCACCTAATTTCTATCTTCAGGGATTGTTTAAGGTCGAAGCTGTGAAGCTAGTGCACAGTTAGACTGGCAACTTTGGATCGCAATTACCCATTTAATTTTTCACAAGTACAATAAACCTATATATTTTCTGATTACTACATATCCATAGAGTTTTTTTGCAGGATTGGATTTTTAAAAAGATTTTATAGCATTCTTTCTGACTTGGTAGGATTTTCACATTTTTCGCGCAGAAGTCACACAAAATTGTTTTTTTTTTTTTCCAGTTGAAATCAGAAGAAATTTAAAATATATATCCATGTCCAGGATCAAATTCAATGGTAAGTCCTGAAATAGCATAAATAAAAAGTTATACAATTTTCAATTTAGTCCTGACAGGTTGTTCATCTTACTTCTATGAATTGCTCTAAAAGTAACGGAAGGGATTGTCAGAAAAAAAAAATCCTGGGAACCGTTCCTGGATATGATATTTTTCTTTTAATGTCCGTTGATTTTAATGTGATAGGGCAATTTGTATGTTTGTGAGGCAAGATACAAATTACAGAGGTTGAGCAAAAAACAGTTTCAAGAAAATCACATGGAAAGAAAAAGTTGCCAATTCTTCTGCATTTATGGCTGTAATATGACACACACTCATTTCTTCTGTCCTGTGTTTTAATTATTGTGTGAAATAAACTTGTAGCTTATCTCTGTGATGTTGTCATTGAACAAAAGTATATTTAGTGGCTTAAATCTCGACTTTTTAAGTTGGAAACACCACACTTGGCTTGTTTGGGTGTGGGTTCACATGCGGCTTTCCATATTTGGGGCCCAGTAAGTGGATTGTGCTAAGGGATGGTTCAACATTTTCATCATTTTTGAATTAGTACTTACAGTACGCAAGGGGGGAGGGGGTTAAATGGGTCTGTACACTTTCACAGGATATGGAAAATGATGGTCAATTTTTGGCCTGTTTTGTGATAATTTGCTATGATTTGGGGGAAAATCATCATTTTTAAAGTACTAATTTGGGGGGAGGGAGGGGGGTCATGAAATTTAGTACCCTAAGTACTAATTCAAAAATGATGATAATGTTGAACCATCCCTAATTCGTTTTTACATCAATAGAGAATTTCAAAGTAATCAGAACAATGATAGTGATTAGTCTGAACCGGCCCATTCTTCTCTCCACGGCTAATGGTTTCCTGTGAGTGACCCTTGTCAATAGCTCAATTGGTTTCCAGCAGTCATGGACAAATGACTGTGCAAACAGTGACATGGTTCATTATCACGCCCATGCTAACAAAGCCATGTGCCGGGCACTGTTTAAACTTTTCATTGTAAACAAAAGTTTTGAGATCAATTATCTTATATGAATTTTATGTTCACACATCTGAGTTTTTGGGAGCATGTAGTTTAAGTAACAGACTATCCAGAAATATTATTTTATTCTTATAAACATATTTATTTTCTCTGGATTGCCTAATAGTACACAAAGACTAATCTGGAGGCTCTCCAGTACATAAAAGGATGCACAGGAATATATACAATACACACTGGACGAGAACAGAAGACTAAATTCACGGCTTGTACACGAATAATACAATTGATGCCAGATAGTGGAGACTTATAATTAGATTATATGCTAAATTAGTAGATAAAATGTCTGAATTCTGATAAGAATGTCTGAACAGCCTCAAAGATGAATACATTATCAGTATCTGGCAAGTCCTCACTACCTTTCAAGAGAATATTTAGTAAAATGTCACTAGAGCACTGAACTATCAAAGTCGGATTTACACCTGGAGCGAGTAAGGGACACAAAGTGTTCAGTAGACGGACCCTTTGCACAGTGAACTTGGGGCAGAACAAAAGGTAATGTTTCGTATCTTCAGTAGTATGAGAGCATGCACATGTTGAGGCTGGAAGGATATTGACATGATATAGATGGGCATTTAAAACAGAGAAGTTTAGACGTAGCTGCGTGTGGCATATGTTTAGGAAATGACTTCCATGTTTAAAGTATGTCGGCTTTTTGTCAACACTTAAGAGTAATAGATTTATTTTAGATTTAAACTGCGGCAGGGAATTGGTGAGATGAGCATCAACCGAGAGGTTATTCCATAATTTGATAGCAAACGGGAGAAATGAATCGCCGAAGCAATTGGTGGTGAACCTAATTTGGCGTAATTCAGTACGATTTCTCAAAAGGCGCCCAGTAGTGAATGCAACGTAATGAGGAACGAGATCATGTAGGTATTGTGGAGTCAACCTATTGTACATTTTAAAGAAAAGAATAAGTTTTAAGTTTTCCTCCGATTTGCCAGAGTTTGCCATTCAAGCTCTTCGAGGAGTGAGACACGTGGAGTGTACCTAGTTGCGCCAAGGCAGATCCTGGCTGCCTCATACTGCACAGCTTCTATAGATTGTGACAGGTTTTCAGTGCAATTGTCAAACAGGACACACTCATATTCGAGGATAGGACGAATCATTGTACTATACAACCGTATGAGTGTCTGGCGGGAGAGTTTATATTTGAGTCTGCGCAAAAGAGCAAGCCGTAGGCTGGCTTTATTAACAATACGTGTTATATGCTGGTGCCATGACAAATTACTTGAGAGTGTAACTCCAAGGTGAGTTTGTAGAGTGGCCTCAGGTATCGGTGTGTTTCCAAGAAGTAGGGGAGGATCATCTGGCTTATGTCATTTAGCTGAGAAGGTCATTGAGATGGATTTTATGGCATTAAATGTCAAACGCCAGACCTTGCCCCAACGATGAATTTGTGTAAGATTATGATTAAGGCTTTCAGCTGTAGCCATTGGTTTGTGGACAATTTCAAGGATACTGGTATCATCCGCGAATAAACGGATGTCACAGGTGATGTTGACAGTGATGTCGTTAATGTAAACGAGGACAAGTAGGGGACCAAGGATCGAACCTTGGGGCACTCCAGCCTCTATAGGGAGCCAAGGTGAGGTCTGTCCTCCAATAGTAACACGTTGAAGTCGGTTTGAGAGATAGCTTTCTATAAATAGTAACACAGGATCATCAAACCCCAATTGTTTTAGTTTAAAAAGTAGACCAGCGTGCCAGACTCTGTCAAAGGCCTTGGATATGTCCAGGAAAACCATACGGGCCTCATGGCCCAACTCAAGGCCACTGTAAATAGTATGAAGAATGCTAACAAGTTGATTTATGGTGGAATCGTTTTTCTTAAAGCCAGAGTTTTTAGCAGAAAGTAAATTGTTAGAGGTTAGATACTCATCGAAAACGTTATAGACGCTCAAGTACTTTAAAGACATTACAGAGGAGTGAAATAGGCCTATAATTTTCCTTTGACTGTTTGTTACTTTTCTTAAAAACGGGGCATGGTTGGACCTCTTCCAGGGATCTGGAAAATATGAGTTGGATAAGCAGAGATTGAACAGATCAGTGAGAGAACGTGAGATTGAGGGGGCACAGTATTTAAGAAGGGTGTTGCCTATACCGTCAGGACCACAAGCAGAACTGGTTTTCAGAGATTTTGAAATCTCTTCCACGTCATTTACTTGCACTTGAAACATAGACAGGCGGGCCTCAGTTCGGAAGGCAAGGTCGGGCAAAGGCAAAAGATTGTCATCATGCAGAGCCTTACACTGATCAGCAAAATACTTGTTGAAGGTCACTGACTTCTCTATATCGGAAGAAATATTCCTTCCATCGTCAATAAGAGTTGGAATGTTTTGATAAAGTTTGTGACAGAGAATAAAGTTGCTAAGGTTCCACCACCTTTTAGGGTTTATCTCTCTTGAGTCTAGTTCAGATCGGAGTTTGGAAAAGTAAAGACGAATGGAGTTTTTAATAGCGTTGACTGTAAAGTTACGTTTCCGTTTGTATAACTGAAAGAGGCGTTCAATATTTTGAGTAGTCAGGAGCGTGTGAGGCCAAGGCTTTTGTGTCTGGCATTTATATCTGTTCCACGCGCGATTGCGCTGCCTTATTAGCCTCTTGATACTACAGGTGATCCAGTGCTTGTCCCTGGGTCGAATAGTGACCACGCGGAACGGAATAAACTGTTTACACGTGTCAATAAATAGGTCTGACCAGTATGACACAGAGTCACGTATAGAGTCAAAAACTGTGAAACCAGTTTCCCAGGGAGCATGATGGAGTACATCGTTCAAGTTGACAAAATCAGCCCTCTTGAAGTTCAAGACAGAGCGTTTAAAGGGACGATCCTTGTAATGATTCACAGAAAAAGAGCAAAAGACAACAGAATGATCAGAAGAGGATATGGGAGGGAGTATGCCGGACTTAAGGATATAACCAGGGGAGTCAGTTATCATGAGGTCTAGTAGGTTTACAGAGTACTCCGACACACGAGTGGGTTCGGATATGAGCTGATGCAGGTTGTTTTGAGCCAACTGATCAAAGAGGCGCTGTCCGAGTTCACTGTCGGTGTGGGGAGAATCCCAACTTACACAGCGATCGTTAAAATCACCTGTTATTATGAGTATTTTAGGGTTAAGTTCGATAGCAGACGAAATGGAGTGAGATCAATTGTCCAGAAATAGTATAGTATAAACATATTTATTTTCTCTGGATTGCCTAATAGTACACAAAGACTAATCTGGAGGCTCTCCAGTACATAAAAGGACGCACAGGAATATATACAATACACACTGGACGAGAACAGAAGACTAAATTCACGGCTTGTACACGAATAATACAATTGATGCCAGATAGAGGAGACTTATAATTAGATCATATACTAAATTAGTAGATGAAACGTCTAGATTCTGATAAGAATGTCTGAACAGCCTCAAAGATGAATACATTATCAGTGTCTGGCAAGTCCTCACTACCTTTCAAGAGAATATTTAGTAAAATGTCACTAGAGCACTGAACTATTAAAGTCGGATTGACACCTGGAGCGAGTAAGTGACACACAGTGTTCAGTAGACGGACCCTTTGCACAGTGAACTTGGGGCAGAACAAAAGGTAATGTTTCGTATCTTCAGTGGTATGAGAGCATGCACACGTTGAGGCTGGAAGGATATTGACATGATGTAGATGGGCGTTTAAAACAGAGAAGTTGAGACGTAACTGCGTGTGGCATATGTTCAGAAAACGAATTCCATGTTTAAAGTATGTGGGCTTTTTGTCAACACTTAAGAGTAATAGATTTAATTTAGATTTAAACTGCGGCAGGGAATTGGTGAGACGAGTATCAACCGGGAGGTTATTCCATAATTTGATAGCAGACGGGAGAAATGAATCGCCGAAGCGATTGGTGGTGAACCTAATTTGGCGTATTTCAGTACGATTTCTCAAAAGGCGCCCAGTAGTGAATGCAACGTCAGGAGGAACGAGATCATGTAGGTATTGAGGAGTTAACCTATTGTACATTTTAAAGAAAAGAATAAGTTTAAAGTATTTCCTCCGATTTGCCAGAGTTTGCCATTCAAGCTCTTCGAGAAGTAAGACACGTGGAGTGTATCTAGTTGCGCCAAGGCAGATCCTGGCTGCCTCATACTGAACAGCTTCTATAGATTGTGACAGGTTTTCAGTGCAATTGTCAAACAAGACACACCCATATTCGAGGATAGGACGAATCATTGTACTGTACAGCCGTATGAGTGTTTGGCGGGAGAGTTTATATTTGAGTCTGCGTAAAAGAGCAAGCCGTTGGCTGGCTTTATTAACAATACGAGTTATATGCTGGTGCCATGACAAGTTACTTGAGAGTGTAACTCCAAGGTGAGTATGTAGAGTGGCCTCAGGTATCGGTGTGTTTCCAAGAAGTAGGGGAGGATGATCTGGCTTATGTCGTTTAGCTGAGAAGGTCATTGAGATGGATTTTATGGCATTAAATGTCATACGCCAGAGCTTGCCCCAACGATGAATTTGTATAAGATTATAATTAAGGTTTTCAGCTGTGGCCATTGGTTCGTGGACAATTTCAAGAATACTGGTATCATCTGCGAATAAACGGATGTCACAGGTGATGTTGACAGTGATGTCGTTAATGTAAACGAGGAAAAGTAGGGGACCAAGGATCGAACCTTGGGGCACTCCAGCCTCTATAGGGAGCCAAGGTGAGGTCTGTCCTCCAATAGTAACACGTTGAAGTCGGTTTGAGAGATAGCTTTCTATAAATAGTAACACAGGATCTTCAAACCCCAATTGTTTCAGTTTAAAAAGTAGACCAGCGTGCCAGACTCTGTCAAAGGCCTTGGATATGCCCAGAAAAACCATACGGGCCTCATGGCCCAACTCAAGGCCACTGTAAATAGTATGAAGTATGCTAACAAGTTGATTTATGGTGGAATCGTTTTTCTTAAAGCCAGAGTTTTTAGCAGAAAGTAAATTGTTAGAGGTTAGATACTCATAGAAAACGTTATAAACTAGACGCTCAAGTACTTTAGAGACATTACAGAGGAGTGAAATAGGCCTATAATTTTCCTTTGACTGTTTGTTACTTTTCTTAAAAACGGGGCACACGTTGGACCTCTTCCAGGGATCTGGAAAATATGAGTTGGATAAGCAGAGATTGAACAGATCAGTGAGAGAACGTGAGATTGAGGGGGCACAGTATTTAAGAAGGGTGTTGCCTATACCGTCAGGACCACAAGCAGAACTGGTTTTCAGAGATTTTAAAATCTTTTCCACATCATTTACTTGCACTTGAAATATAGACAGGCGAGCCTCAGTTTGGAAGGCAAGGTCGGGCAAAGGCAAAGGATTGTCATCATGCGGAGTCTTACACTGATCAGCAAAATACTTGTTGAAGGTCACTGACTTCTCAATATCAGAAGAAATATTCCTTCCACCGTCAATAAGAGTTGGTATGTTTTGATAAAGTTTGTGACCGAGAATGGATTTGCTAAGGTTCCACCACCTTTTAGAGTTTATCTCTCTTGAGTCTAGTTCAGATCGGAGTTTGGTAAAGTAAAGACGAATGGAGTTTTTAATAGCGTTGACTGTAAAGTTACGTTTCCGTTTGTATAACTGAAAGAGGCGTTCAATATTTTGAGTAGTGAGGAGTGCGTGAGGCCGAGGCTTTTGTGTCTGGCATTTATATCTGTTCCACGCGCGATTGCGCTGCCTTATTAGCCTCTTGATAATACAGTTGATCCAGGGCTTGTCCCTGGGTCGAATAGTAACCACGCGGAACGGAATAAACTGTTTACACGTGTCAATAAATAGGTCTGACCAGTATGACACAGTGTCACTTATGGAGTCAAAAACTGTGAAACCAGTTTCCCAAGGAGCATCAGGGAGTACATTGTTCAAGTTGACAAAATCAGCCCTCTTGAAGTTCCAGACAGAGCGTTTAAAGGGGCGATCCTTGTAATGATTCACAGAAAAAGAGCAAAAGACGACAGAATGATCAGAAGAGGATATAGGAGGAAGTGTGCCAGAGTTAAGGATATAACCAGGGGAGTCAGTTATCATGGGGTCTAGTAGGTTTGCAGAGTACTCCGACACACGAGTAGGTTCGGATATGAGCTGATGCAGGTTGTTTTGAGCCAACAGATCAAAGAGGCGCTGTCCGAGTTCACTGTCGGTGTGGGGAGAATCCCAGCTTACACAGCGATCGTTAAAATCACCTGTTATTAGGAGTATTTTAGGGTTAAGTTCGATAGCAGTCGAAATGGAGTGAGATAAATTGTCCAGAAAAAGGTCTCTCTCTGCGGCAGATTGGCCTGGTGGACGATAATAAACACCTAGAATCAGTTTACCAGAAGGGACAGTAATTTCAGCCCAGATACATTCACTACTGGGAGTTTCCAGCTCCGCACATCGTCTGACAGGTAGATTGTCTTTTACATACAGGGCAACCCCTCCCCCTAAACCAGTTTCACGATCCTTACGTAGCGGGGTTTGAAAGCCTTCAATTGCCAATAAAGCATCAGGGTAGGAAGTATCGAGCCATGTTTCAGATAAAGAAATGACTTCCAATTTTTCAGACTCCACCAAAATACTTATTTCTTCGAGTTTACCATCAGATTTTAAGCTACGTACGTTTGCATGGCACACAGAAAACTTATTAAGAACAATATTATGAACTGGACCAGGATTTGGATGAATACTCGTAGAGAGCACCCTAAGTATAAGAACCGTCACATGTCTCAGATGGCATAGACATTCGGTAAGTAATATTGCGGCAAATACTATGAGGAAGGTAAAAGAGAGGATGAAACTATGATCGTGATATGAAAATGTAGACACGTTGGCAGACATGGACAGGAACATAAACCCATCTTTGTTGTGAAATAACCCTACCACAGCTCTATACTGATTTAAACAAATGCCCATTAGGGGGTATCATACTGGTTAATGTCCGTCGCTGAACACTGTGAGACACAACAGAAAATAAATGCATTCATGTTTACAAAAAACCCAATAAGTATATGACAATGTATGCTGGAGAATATAGTCTTCAAAACAACAAATAAATGAATAAATAAAGTACAAAATACAAGGTATGAAAGAACAGATATAATACACATAACCATCACTGGATACTGTGTGACAGGAACATGTACAATACCAGCTGCAACATGTCGAAACGCTTTGTTACTGATGGAACTGCTTGCTTGATACATGTACAATTCACAGATAATGAATCTAGCACAAATACGAAATACAAAGTATAAAAGAACAGATACAATACACATAAAGAAAAATATGAGCACGGTAGCGACAACAACCGTTTGAATGTTGAAAGAATGAGAGCTATTTCTGGACATGAAACAAACTAACAAAACTTTGTAACAATGGAAGAATAAACATGACTATTCTTGTGTTATAAGATCAATATTAACATGTCCGTATTCCTTAGTTGAACAGAAAGAATCTAAATAAATAAAAAATAAGTAAATAAAAATGAAAAAATTAATGAAAATAACATTGTTAAGGATAATGGCAGAGCTATATCCAGAAATGAGTAAATTGGACTTAAATTGGTCCTAATCATTCACGTAAACAATCACGGCATGAGTGTTGAAAATGCGGTAAATTAAAAAAAAAAAAAAAAAAAAAAAAAAAAAAAAAATCGCTCGGTAAATATGCAGCTCATACCCAGTCAACTAAATCCACATGGTGGATACGAGGTACAAAGAGAATGAAACAGTCATTTGTACAGTGTTCGAATACTTCACGGTGACCATCAACGTGACACGGAACTGACGCCCAGGGCTTATGTCAAACATAGTGAGTACCGATGATCGCAAGATTAGTTACATGACTGGTTACAGTTATAGATAGCAAACGATATGAGCCAGCGTGTCTCAGCATATAACCAGATACGTCTGAGACAGTAAATCTAGACTGGAGTACCAAGTAGGTGTTCTGCTCACATCGAATCATCTATAGCAGTGTGACATCATGAATACAGTTTTGAGTGAATATTGACATAAAAATTCGTATCCTGTCCTGGCAGTAAGCACCATCTGTCAGAACACACATTCACAACCATAATAGTTATATCGTTTGGCACATATGATCAATGTCACGATAGTAAGTTATTAGAAGGAAAAAAAAAAAAAAAAAAAAAAAAAAAAAAAATGGCTGAAAAAAAGTTATATAACTAAGCGTGTGGGTCGATAAGTCATTGACTCAGGTTTGGATACCAAATGAAGCATACGTCAGGTACCGAGCCATATCTAGATGGGGCTGCAACATGTTTACAAGGCTAAATTGAAGAAAGAAAAAAAAAATAAAATAAAATAAAAAGAAGCATCATGCTTGCAGCACGTAACAGGTTCTCCAAGTAAGCACCACTACTTGTTGATTACACAACATTAAACTTAATAGTCATGCATGGGTGATATTTCATGATTGGACACATCATTGGCTAACTGAATATAAAAGGATGAGAAACGTTTGTGTGTCTCAGCAAAAGAATCGACAAAGGACAATTTATACATGAATGCCAGGTAGTATACAGTTCATGGTCATCTCTGGAGGTCTTCTCATAGTGATTTCCAGACAGGATGAGAAGCATGAATGCACCACAAGCCAAGTCCTCGCACAGGGGAGTGTATAACACCAAGTACACGTGTCAAAATGCATCAACACAAAACCAAAACACGCAGAATACATGCAAGAGGCGATCACAGAAATAGGTCTCTCTCTGCGGTAGATTGGCCTGGTGGACGATAATAAACACCTAGAATCAATTTACCAGAAGGGACAGTAATTTCAGCCCAGATACATTCACTACTGGGAGTTTCCAGCTCCGCACATCTTCTAACAGGGAGATTGTCTTTTACATACAGGGCAACCCCTGCCCCCGAACCAGTTTCACGATCCTTACGTAGCGGGGTTTGAAAGCCTTCAATTGCCAATAAAGCATCGGGGTAGGAAGTATCGAGCCATGTTTCAGATAAAGAAATGACTTCCAATTTTTCAGACTCCGCCAAAATACTTATTTCTTCAAATTTACCATCAGATTTTAAGCTACGTACTTTAGCATAGCACACAGAAAACTTATTAAGAACAATATTATGAACTGGACCAGGGTTTGGATGAATACTCGTGGAGAGCACACTAAGTATAAGAACCGTCACATGTCTCAGATGGCATAGAGTAAGTAATACTGCGGCAAATACTATGAGGAAGGTAAAAGAGAGGATGAAACTATGATCGTGATATGAAAATGTAGACTCGTTGGCAGACATGGACAGGAACATAAACCCATCTTTGTTGTGAAATAACCCTACCACAGCTGTATATTGATTTAAACAAATGCCCATTAGGGGGTATCATGCTGGGGAATGTCCGTCGCTGAACACTGTGAGACACAACTGAAAATAAATGCATTCATGTTAACAAAAAACCCAATAAGTATATGACATTGTATGCTGGAGAATATAGTCTTCGAAACAACAAATAAAGTAACATAAACAAGAGCACGAGAGAGTGCAGAAAACAAAAAGTACAAACATGGCAACAAAAGAGAGCAAGATCATCACAAATGTAATGATGTTCATATGAAAATGATTGGAAATCTGGATGTAAGTTAAATCGGAGTTTAACAAATATAACCTGTTGTTGCACCGAATATCATATCTGTAAATGTGTGAGGCATTCTGCTGAGTTTACATAAGGTATGGAGATGCAGAGTGGCAAGAATGATGACGGCTGCTATGATAGAACAGTCTGTATGAAGCATGTTCAAAGATCAGTTTCAACTGTTGTAATATGGTAAGACTACATAACCGTGATCCTCCATATGTACAAGTTTAGCGTGAAATGACATCACAGCGTGTAGTATTATGACAATGAAAAAAAATGCATCTGAAATCGAGCACAAAAATATGAAAAAGTGATTAGAGGTTATCCAACGGTGCCGGCTTCAGACCTCCCACCTTAAGGTGACATTGACTCATTTTAAGTTGTTAACAGTGTTTTTAGCAACACCTGCCGTAGATTTTAAATTCACTTTTATCATGTGTATATATTTCAGCTGACTTGTACATGTATGTGACGCACCGGGAGTTCTGCCCTGCTCTCGATGCCCCCGTTGTAAAGGGGTATATTCACAAATAAATTATTATTAATATTATTTACCGAAAGCAAGCGTTCATATATATAGTGAAGAGATCTGAAGTCGAAGGTCACTGCGCTCTTGCGACCTTCATTTCTGAATTGTTCATACTTCTTTTAAATGATTTAACTTTTATATTGAGTCATTATAATGATAGTTACCACAACGTTGCAGGACGTAATAAGGGAGCGTTACCCCCGGGCTTCACGCTACAGGGGTTCTCGTGACAAAGCGCACGGAGCGTTAGCGAGGTGCGACTCCCTGACACAACTGCCCCTCTGACTTGCATGGGGTTGGCCATGTATAAGAATCAAGGGAAAAAAGACTGATGCTCGTAAATTTTTGGCTATAAACCCCTAAATGTCAGTAAATATAAATACCAATATTTATCATAAACGGTAAGGTTCCAGAAAAAACAAACAAACAAAAAAACACAATAAAAATTTTTAAAAACAAGACTAAACCAAAAAAATACAAAAAAAGGAAAACAAACAAACCACAAAACATAAGAACAAACAAACAAACAAACAAACAAAATAAAACAAAAAACAAAAACCACACACATACACACAAAACCCTGGATCTATTATAATTGCAGACATTGGCAAAAATACAATGAGAACAATACTCATCTACTTGAATAAGAATATGTCTTGCTTAGATTATATGTGAAATTGAAACAGAGTTAAATCAAAATGCTACTTAATTCAGGAAAAATACTCAGGAAAATACTTCAAGGTTCAAGTCTAACATATATCATAAGTTGGGAACCAGGGAGTTTTCATCTTGGGGAATTTCAGATTTAAGCAAGGTTTCGTGTTTGAGTTTATATGTGTAACAAATTAATATTGTTTGGAAGAAAACAAAAAACTTGTTTAAATCTGTAATACTCCCCCCCCCCCCTTCCCCAAATAAATTGGAAAACTATTAAAAAATGTATCCACCCACAATTTCTGTGTGGAAGTACACCTGAGTTGTCTGATAACATGTCCCAACAGGTGTAAATCTGGGCCCCCTGTTTGAGGTTTAAACGTAACAGTGATGAAACAAACCAGTTATGCTTTTTTCTCGACTTTGCTATGGCATTTTCTTGCTTGTACATTACTCAAATAACATGAAAGGAATCTTGTAAGTTATGTATACGTCACTTGTTCCAAAACACCTACGCTTATTCACATCTGTATACACTATATGTTCATTTTGTAGCCACCTGATCTGGTGTTTGTTTCCTGAGACACTTTGACATCCTAAATTGAGTAGTATTTCTGTTAAAACGTAGTCCTCTTGAAAATGTTCTTTGATTAACTTTCTTAATTTATTGGTGAATCTTCACATCATAGAAATGATGCTAACAGGTATTGATGTCCCTCTTGCTTTTGTTTATGAAAAAATATACTCTTCAACAATAGTGACAGGGATTTTTTCATGTGCGTGTGTACATACATGTATGTAAGGAGCTACCCTGGACATGATGCACTTCATCCTGATTTTTTTTTATCACTGACCGTTACGCTAATTTTTGAAGTTTTCAAAAGTGGAAATCAGACTTGTTGTACACATTGAATGTTGACATGAGAACACACACACACACACACACACACACACACACACACACACACACACACACACACACACACACACTAAAAAAAAAAAAAAAAAAAAAAACAACCCTCACCCCAAAACTATAGTTAAGTTTTTGCCGACGGCACCAAACCATGAAAATATAACCACAATAAAATAGCGTTATAACATATAGGTTTGAGACAAACAGTGCTCCAATTCTAAAATTACAACTTACAGATTAAAAATCCCGAAAAACAGAAACTGTAAAAAACCGTACGCAATAAATTAAGTACTTTTACAGTTATGCACCCTAAAGATGTGTTCGCATTTTATTCGTGTACGATGCGAGTTGCGCTAATGGTGCTGCTACAACATTTACTTCATAACGAGATGAGAGCCAAAAACGTGTCCAGGACGAAGGTTAAATTGCAGCAAAACATTGTATTTTGCTGCGTGAAATTAGACGCATTGAATTAGATAAATGAGGTTAAATATTACATCTGACATTCATCTTGCAATCACTAATTTTTGGCGCAACACGGACACACATGAAACATATAAATCATCACTGGCTTTTTAACTGCCAGAAATGTTTAAAAGTTTACGGTGTCATGTGGAAAGCAGCTGTGGAAAACCATAACGACTCTTTCGGCAAAAGTAAGTACACTCACATTTTTTTTATTTATTTTCAATAAATGAATGAATGAATGAATGAATAAACAAACAAACAAACAAACAAACTAAATAAATAAATAAATAAATAAATAAATAAATAAATAAATAAATAAATAAATAAATAAATAAATAAATAAATCACACTGTGTGAAGAAAGAGGAAGGTGGTAAAGTCAGCATAACCGGCTTGTCATGTAATCAGGGGAGATGAAATTGCAATTTTGTCCAAAAATCTGCCTGGAATTAACATGTAAATTAATGGAGTTTGTTTAGGGCAAAGCCTTTTTCTCTAATTGCTTAATGGAATATGTTTAAATTAAACAAGTCAATGGAGATGACCATGTTGCTTGCATGTTTACATAAATTGTGGATGTATGAAACACGTAGATAGAGGGTGGGGTTCGCAAGGCAGTCGGCCTTTTGGAAGAGTATGCTCTGATGCGGTAAGCAGAGGCTTTGAAAAGGGATCAGACAGACATCACAACCCCACAAGTCTATTTGGGAGGCTCCGAGCATAAATGTTATCCTACTGCAATCAAATCTGTCCAGAAGCATTGAAGTTATCTTGGCCACATGAAACACATAAAAAGGAGCAAATGGACGCTACCACCCCACAAATCTGTCTAGGAGCATGCATGGTTTACTACTTAAATCAAATACATCCAGAAACATTTAAGTTATCCTGGCCACACTACACCGAGAGGAAAATTCCGATATAGACACCACCACACCACTAATCTGTCTAGGAGCATGAATTAGACAGTGTCATTACCATATCCAAACCGTAGTCCTAACGAAACAAATCCAAGTCAATTCCGACCAAAGGCAATGTTCCTTGGTATGTATAGCTGAAACATATAAATTTATAGTTCGTATTTACCCAAAAGAGACCAAAACGTAAGTGCAAAGGTCCACAGGGGGGAAAAACCTTATCTAGTTTTCACGTGACAGAATGCAAAAAGTTTTGTTTGAAATTGTAGGCCTATTTCAGTAAATTAGCTTGAACAGTTGTATCATTCATGCACATACAGGACCGTGCAATTTATGAAAAGGGACCAAAATTTGCATCACATCAGAGAATTTGTAAGCAGAGGTTCTTAACTTGTTGAAAATGTCAATAAAATTCAGTATTTAAAAAGGTACTACTTGCAACCACCATCTCAACAATGATCATCATCCATATAAGTCCACAAAGCGACACCAACACCAACATCAATCCATCAGAAAAGCCCTCTAGGCCTAAAATGACCATCAATAAGAACCTAAACAACATGATTATATAATTCGATGTGTTTTAGGCATGTAGTTAAAGACATGATGTTGTTTTAAAGGAGATAAACTAAGAGTATTTCAAAAAGAAAAGTGTTTGAATTTCCAAATATAGTAAGTACATGTTATCCTATTTGAATCTAATCTATCCAGGAGCGCAAATTTAATCCTGAGCACATCAAACATAAAAAAGCACCAGACAGAAACCATCACCCGGCAAATATCTCCGTGAGCGTCAATGTTATCCTACTGGAATCAAATCTGCCCGGAAACATAAAGTTATCCCGGCCGCACGAAATACACAAAAGGGACCATACAGACATAACGCCCATAAAGCTATCTGGGAGCACAAACATTATCCTGGTGCATGAAGTACAGAGAAAAGGACCAGACGGCCACCATCACCCCACAAATCTACTTAGAAGCATGAATGTTATCCTACTAGAATAAAATCTATCCAGGAGCATTGAAGCCATCCTGGCCCCAAGAAACACGAAAAAGGAGCATACAGACATCACACCCATAAATCTATCTCAGCAGCTTTGACACTGTAGGAGCAATTTACAAGAACTGTTCTATACAACAGGAAAAAATATGGTTGATCATGGGGGGGGGGGGGTGTCTCTTTATTCACTTTGATATTTATTCACGTTGAAAAACTTCATAAAGGAAACATTGTCAAAAATGTTTATTAACAACACTTTTCGTTTTTATTATTACTGTGATTGTATATTCTTAAATCAAGGCTGGAGCAAAAAATTTCTGGTACCCTTTCCCAACTGACTTCTCTTGCCGGTAAATTTGTTCTAAAAATTATTGCTTGGCTGACTTTCAGGCCATAGTGATCTAGCCCAATCCAAATCGAAAGAAGAAGAAGAAGAAGAAGAAGAAGAAGAAGAAGAAGAAGAAGAAGAAGAAGAAGAAGAAGAAGAAGAAGAAGAAGAAGAAGAAGAAGAAGAAGAAGAAGAAGAAGAAGAAGAAGAAGAAGAAGAAGAAGAAGAAGAAGAAGAAGAAGAGGAAGGGGAAGGGGAAGGGGAAGGGGAAGGGGAAGGGGAAGGGGAAGCGGAAGAGGAAGAGGAAGAAGAAGGACTTTTTCTGAAACTGCAAACATATAGATAGATATTTATCCGCCCCAAATTGCTTGCATAGCAGACCCAGGGCCTTTGACTTTTGTGATGGGACCACTAACAAAATTCAAATATGAGAGTCAGCTATGCAGGCAATAACACAAAAAGCCATAATGAGATAGCATATCTTTGTTTTGGTTGCCCATTTTTTTTTTCAAAAATATCTTGCGCTTGCTGCACTTGTTCAATCAAAGGGCTGTATCAACAGCCCATGCTCATTTTGGTGTAGGCCTATGCTGAGCTTTTTTATATTGTGACCATCACATTTAACATGCAAACGCTTCATTTGGGTAATGTGCAAAAACATCACCTTGTCTTTGTGGCAAAAATCGTGTCAAATTTAGCTTTTCTTGGTCATTTTGTGAAAAATGTACGTACACAACCTTTTGAAAAAACAAAACCAAAAAAAAAAAAAAACTACCGTCAAGCTAGGAATTCGGATATTCTCACTCAGTATAGGCCTACAAAGACTGTATATACATGTCAGAAAACGTGTAAAACCCCATCGCTGGGTCTGGCTGTTATCTTGCCTGGGTGTGAATCATTGACCCATGTGGCGCGGGTGGGTGCGGCGGGGTGGGGGTGGGGGGGTGGGGTGGGGTGGGGTGGGTGGGGTGTATAATTCAGCTAGTCTGATCATCTCTCGGGAACATGTACGTAGCCGGGGTACGTAGTCGTAGGCTCCCCAGTTAAGAGGAATTTGCTTTCAGCATGTCAGGTTTTGTCCCTGCACCAAATTACATGCATTTTACCTTTTTGTGATATTCGGAAATATAAACAATCTGACTACCATAGATTTATTTTAACTCTATGTTACTACGAAAGCCAGATATTATGGCATAACCTGCTTATGCGCGCAGTGAATGAAGATAGCGATTATGTTCATGAATACCTACTTATGTGTATTAATCTGGAATTCCTTCTATTGTTGTATTGAACCTTCGATCATATTATTTAACACTAGCGATTTACTACTTAGTCTACTTATTGTTGAAACTAATTGTGAGAAATACACAAACTCGACCTTTGGGCTGGGAGGATGATTCCTTCATACTCGACCACAGCGGTTGCCGACTTCAAGTTCAGCGTTATGAGCGAGTTTATCACTTTAGTACGTCTTTATGTTCATAATAGCTCCCTTGCATTTACAAATAAGAAATTGGGTCAGTGTGCATTTTGAAAATAATCGGCAAGCGAAATCACGTTTATCTAAAAATAGCTTGCTTTCGGTTGTTTTGGTTGATGTTGGTCGATTTCGGGTACTTTCTGTTGCTTTCGGTAATTAGGCAGACCATAAAGCTGGGAGAAAATGGCGTCACGAAGAGGAGAGAAAACCGTTCGAACTGGTACCAAGTTGCGACTTCCATTCTCCGTAATAGAACATCTACGAGGTTTAAAAAGTGGACAGAATGTATCTCTACACTATACAGATAGTCAAGGTACGAGTCTTAGCAGACAGAGTGAAAAATAATCGAAATAAGGAGACGGGCACAAAGGTCACGGTGTTCTCATGATGAAACCGCCATGTTTAATGAGCAAAAGTTAGCGCCTGTAAAAATTATCCGTCTTACAACTCCTCTGATTCTAAATGCCCGGAGTGCCCGGAGAGAAGGACAGGGTAGACTATTCGTGTTCGTTGCCTCTCACCAAAACGTCTTTAAATTCAGCCGACGTTTACTGATATTTTAAAGTACGATAATACATGTTCCACTCCGTCAATCATTCGAGATATCCGCATCCTAAGAGTAAGACCTAACCTAGTTTTGTGTACTGTAAACATATTAATAGGCCTAATAATAATCCTGTGCTGAGTTGAACTTTATTCCCCAAAATATGGTAATAATACAATAATACGGGACAAAACAAAAAATTGATAAATAAATAAATATATCGTATGAAGTGACAGAAATGTTTGGGATACCACGGAGATTTCTAGACAGTAGACATGATATGATTACCTTGCCAAGGTCCAAGCCGTTAATAATCTTGATACATTGATATAGGCCTACAGAGATTGATAAGTTCTGACAGATCATTTCAAGCTCAAGTTCATTTTATTTATCCCCGGTTTTGGGCACATAAAACATTAACTCGCAACTATTTCTACCCAGCTTGAGATAGAAATACGGTATAAATAAAATCTTTGTTAAGAGATTTATAGCAATAACATAAGAAGTTCCAAATGTACAAAGTATATAATATAAATGTATTAAAATGCGGTGAAAAAAAACAAACTTTTATCTGATGTTGTCGGAGCACCTTTTAAAATCTGATAGTTACTGTTATGTTGTGGTCTGGCCACAGGTAATCACAATAATAATTTACTATAATTCATCAATAACATATTTAACATATGGACGATGCTATTTTCACCGTACGGTGAGAATAGCATTTGGTCTATTTTCACCGTGCGGTGAGAATAGCTTTTGGAAGGAGTTTTGTCTATTTTCACCGTACGGTGAGGATAGACTTTTGTCTATTTTCACCGTACGGTGAGAATAGCGTTTGGTCTATTTTCACCGTGCGGTGAGAATAGCGTTTGGAAGGGGTTCGGTCTATTTTCACCGTACGGTTACGATAGATTTTTGTCTATTTTCACCGTACGGTGAGGATAGGGTTTGGTCTATTTTCACCGCATGGGGATGATGGTGCAGCTTGGTATATTTTCACGGTGAGGATAGAGGCGGCTCTATTTTCACCATCTGGAAATTAAAATTAAGAGCCTTTTCCCAAATTTATGGTTATGGCTTGTCACATAGAACTGAGGAAAATTAAGATTGGAGAAATGCTTACTTTAGGGGGATAGCTAGTTTTATAGTATAGTCAATAGGAAACTGGACCAAAGCAAAGTGCCCACTTACGGAGGGTTTACTGTAAAGCAATTACCTTGGCACCGTGACAGCATAATGCCATTAAATGTTGGGCTTTTTAACATCTCAAATTAATGTATATGAATTTACTGTACCCACCCATCAGTCTTTCATTTTTGTTCCTTCGTGGATTTCTTTTTAATGCGATCCTTAACCAAAGTCATAACAAGATAGATCTATAAGTTACCCTTAAGTTCCGTAACTTCCATCCGTGACAATATTAAAAAAAGTTCCTACCTTGTCTTGTTCCAATTCTCTTTGTGTGCAATATCATGACACAATGCTTTTCCAAAATATTCTTCCCTGGTTGACTTCTTTTCATCGCCGTACGTTAGGAATAGAGCAGCCCCTATTCTCACCATACGATGATTTTGACCAAACTCTATCATCACCGTACGGTGAAAATAGACAAAACACTATTCTCACCGTACGGTGAAAATAGACAAAACACTATTCTCACCGTACGGTGAAAATAGTCACTCCGTTAACATATCACCCAATAGGTCCTCTCCAACAAGTCTGTTCCAATATACACTTTTATCTGATGTTGTCAAGCACCTTTTAAATCTGATATAGTTATTGGCATGTCCTGGTATTGCCCCCCCCCCCCCCCCCCAAATCATTTGAATTCATGATATTGAATTTATGCCAGTTGCATCTAATAAGGACCCTTTCATGTAGAAATTTCCTTTTTTCATTTGTAAAGAAATCACAATTGAGGAAAACATGAAACTCATTCCCTACTTTGAGTCACATAGATTACATGTCCTGTTTTCTTTAGGTATATTCTCATATTGCAGTCTGTCTATTGGTAATTTATGATTACCTGCTCTGAAGTTACATAGTCATATTTCATGACACTTAAGCAGATCAGTAACTTGTCTTTGTAAATTCTATGATTAATACATCTTTCATTTCCAAATACTTGCTGTGAGACACTGCTTGTTTGCCCTGGTTCAGTACCATATCTGATACATGTCACCCCCCTCCCCCCAAAAAAGACACTTTCCTTCTGATTGTATCCCCTTGTCAAAGGCTCAGTCATTTGCCAGCCGTGTCCTTTGCACACAATCATGGGAGTTCTGATAAGGGCTACTACTACCTTTCCCTGTCCTTCCCAAAAACATGTCATTCTAGATTCCATTTCTTTTCTTCCAGCACCCTACCAGAAGGTCCTGTACAGTTCTGATCCATTTCTTTCCTCCCAGTAAACGCTTTGTCAAACTTAAAATCCATGCCACACACTCTTCTCCTAAGTGCTGTTCAAACTTCCTCAAACCCCTTGCAGTTATGATCCTTATTCTGCCATTTACCCTTATACATATTTCCCCACCTCTCTCTACATGTATATGCATTACACCATACCAAGCAATGGTCTACAGTCTTATCTTTCCATTGGGAACAAACTCTATACTTATCAGTGCTACCTGCAGTCCATTTCTGTCTTCTCTTTTCTAAATTGATAACTCCTGCCCTACTCAGAAACAAAAGTTTGGATCCATTCCTTGCATGTACTCTTTGGCTTTCCTAAAACTTTGTATGTCTTTATTGTACTTTTTTCTCTCACTCTTTTTTTCCAGTGTTTGTTTCATCCTTCTGTCACTACTTTCCCCATATGTTTCCCAATCATCATCATAACTTTTCAGTTCATACCTTTCTGCTAAATTTTCTGTCTTTGGCCCATCTTTTCTCTTCTGTAACAGCTTCATTTTACAGCTTACAGATTGTAAACATTCCCAGTAGTTCAACTTTGCTTTGGCTCTACCATGCTTACTCCCCTAAGATTGCTTCTAGATACTGGTGTACAAGGTGGTGCTCCCAGAATCCATTTACCCTTTTCATTCTGTGCTTTCTCCATACCCTTGCTATTCCCCTCATTTACTGTGATAACATCTGAACCATATAGCATTCTTGATATTGGTACTCTATCCCACAGCTATTGAGCTGTGAATGCCCTATCAAAACTTAATTTTACTGCTGTAGCTTTTATCATTCACTTTGTATGGTTCATGGTTCACCTTGTTTTATCTTAACATAGGCGACCAAATGATCTAGAATGATTCGAAGTTCTAACAGCTGCAGTGTTATGGTTTACATTAGAGGTAGAAAAATCTTGAGTGTTGAAAAGGCTGAGCTCCAGGTGCATGTATTCTCTCTGGAAGTGGAGTTAACAATAAAACAAAACTGCAAAAGCTTTAAATTATTAGGGAAGACTGAATATAAGAGCCAACGTAGCACCAAGCATTTTGGATAATGGGCCCCTTCAAGATATTTGGCCCAAATTTATATGTTGCAGTAGGTTCCAGATACTCCTGGAATCTATGAATGAACTCAAGAAAGAATCACAAACTTAAGGTTTTTGATTTTAACTATATTATAATTATTACACTGTATTAATACAAAGTTACAAAGAGCTTTTAAGGGAACACTTATCTGGGTTTTATAGAATATTTCAGCTATGACCACAGTCAATATTGGAACCTATTTGCATAGTTTCACCACTATCATATCTCATCAACTGAAATCTTTTTTTTTTTTTTCTGTCATGTGATATTGATACATTATATGTGATTAATTTCATGACTTTTTACAATTCTCTCTAGACCATAGCTTCAAACATTAAAAAAATTAGTAAAGGTTGAGGTTCTTTCCCGGAAAATGCATGTTTTGATGAAAAATGCAAAAACCTCAAATTGCATTTTCATTTTTCCCAAATACTTTGATATCTGTATAGCAGCAGATTGGAATGGGTATATTAATCCAGATGACAAGTCAGGACAGAAGACTTGTTCAAAAGAAGAAATGTCAGTTTAAGGGAGCAAATCTGGATAAATTTTAAAACATATTGGTTGATATCCCAAATAAATACTGAGGATTCTGCAAAAAAAAACTCTTAACAAAATTTTCAAAGTACATGTAATGTCTCCATTGATCTTGATACTTTTTCTGAGTTTCTCTCCCCAAAATAAGCCCCCCATTCTGACAATTTTGAAACAGATTTTATCAAAAAAAGGGCTGATTTAGTATCTAGACTTAACAAATCTACTGATCGGATGAAAACATGTTTGATGATTTCCTTAATACCAGTACTGCTGTAAGTGAAGCAGAGGTCAAAATTCAGTTAAGTAGGTTAAAATCAGGGAAACAGTAGAGATCCGAACAAGACCAGTGGTGGGGGAAGTCCAAAGGTAAGAGGTCCCAACCAGTTCTGGTATGAGGTGAAATCAGGCAAACCTGTGAAAGTGGTGGTAATCCTATAAATTTTTCAAAATGTGCAGACAAATATCAATTATGCAAGATTTCACATATTGAACTAATTTCAGCTATTTTAAAACCTGATTTCATCTAACTTGATCATATATTTCCTTCATATTGCATATTAGTTCAGCTTTTTTTTGAACCTTTATTTTTTCTTTGGGTACTTCTGATAAATTTGGGGAATTTTCAGATATTTTTCTAAGTGGCAATTCACATGTATGCCTGATTATAGTGTACCATGTATCACTGCAATGTTCAATGTTGTTTAGAATGGACGTTTTCACATGGGTCTAGAGCAATAACTGTTATGGGTTCCATTGGCCAATTATTTGAAGAGCTGTACTACTTTAGATTAGAGTTAAAAAATGAAGCAATCAATCACAACAGCTGCTGTTAATTTGGATTTAAGAGAAACTGTAGGACAGCCGATAATACAGTCAAAACTCATTACAACGACACTCAAATATCCGACATATTCACTTAACGACACACATTTTTAGGAACAAAAAGTACATTTTCTATGTTATGTGATTCATTTATCTGACATATTCAGTTATCTGACATAAATTTATGGAACAGATGGTGTCATTATAATGAGGTTTCACTGTAATTTATTATTTATTTCTGCTGCAGAGTATTGTTGAGAAACAGAAATTAAAAATCCCGCCATTAAATGTGTGTTTTGTAGATTACACCAAAGCGTCATTAGACAAGCCCATTTTCATAAGTTAATCAAGCAAGGTGTTCGTGGTAATTTCTGTCAAATGCTGATGCCTGGACATGTTTAAAACAGCAAATTGTAGACTTTGCTGGTGTGATGCATTCAATGAAAAAAGTCAATATTCTCTTTGATGTTCTTCAGGGTGGTAAGATCAGCCCAAAAATTTTACCTAATTGATCTTGATGTGTATCTGAATGAAGAAATCAATTGTTGTCCTGTACTATCTGCTGTATGCTGATCACCTTTTATTATCTGGTAACTGCTCAGAGGGCCTTCAAAAGCAAATGGATGGTTTCCTGGAGCAGCATTTTAGCCAGAAATGTTCTTGAACCAGTCCCAATTATTAGAAGAATGGTAATTGGAGGAGCACCGATGGTACAGTCCTGCCGGAGAGTGTCAGCCCCCCCCCCCCCCCCACACACCAGGAAAAGTTGTGAAAAAAACAGAAACAAACAAGCACATGCTGATTTTACAGCAAAAAGAAAAACAAGTTAACTTTATGGTATTCTTATAAGCTGTTAAAAATGACCCACTCATTTTTTTTGGGGGGGGGGGGGGGGAGGGAAACATGAAAACCCAACAAGCCAAGCCCCAAAAGCAGTGTTCCAAGTGTCTAAATTAAGTAGCCTAGTTGTTGGTGAACTTAGTCTTGTATTAGCATTCAAGGTTTTTGATTCTCAAATAATACAAATCTTAGGATATTGTGCTTAAATTTTGTGTAAAGGTAGACCACGCATCTAATTGACAAGTTTAAGCTTAAATGTGTAAAAAAAATTGTAGTCTGGGTAAGAAAGACCTCAAAACGTTATTGATGCAGTGGGCCTATATGAGAGACATGTAGACTTCTTCTGGTGATTCAAGACTGGCCGAAGTTAGTAAAATGTTGGATTAGACTGATAAGTATATCAGATTCCCTTGTTCTCAAAAAAAGCTTATAATAATTTAAATTTATTGGATAATCTAGATGAGATAAATTGGTGTACAAATATGAGATACTGTTATACATGTACAGTGTAGCCTAAATTTCTCTTAAATATGAAAATGTCAAGAAGTAGGAGAAGAAAATACTCATGATGCACCAAGCCACTGAAAAAATCAAAGACACTATCATTGATCTGTGCCTACCCGGAATCCTAAGTTGTGATAGCACTAAAAAACTAAGAATATAACTTTTAAAACTGAAAACACTGAAGAACATTATCTGATTCATCACAAGATATTGTGTTGTACTATCTCAGTTGAGACTTAGCATCCAATCCCTTGAAATAGAACTTGGGTGCCACACCAGACAAAAAATCCTCAGCTGAGCAATGAATCTGTAAAAATTGTAATCTACATGAAGCTGAAGATAAAATATACTTTTTTATGAACTGCCCAGAATTTGAAAACGGAAGACTTATACTTCTTCATTATGCTAAATTCAACGATTTTCAATCTTTGTCTATTAATGTTTAGTATCGTCTACTTAGGTCCACCGGTGACTCCAATTTTCTGATTCGGTTATGCAAATATATTTATACAGTTGTACAAGTTTGACACCTAGCTGTCACAGTGTGGCTCCGTTCTCACTGGAAACCTGGATGAGGCCCCATGCACTTATGCTGCCTTGCTCCTGTAGTTCAACTTCCCATTTCGTCCAATAAGATATGTATGTTTGTATTGTGTTGACCTAGCCTAAGTTGCATTTTTATACAATGTAGTATAGAAGACAGTGCCCCGTATGTCACTTTATAGCTCCACTGACGATAGGCAGCTGAGATCACTCAGGTCTGTCCATCTGTAAACTTTTGCTTATAAATTTATGCAATACAGTCAACAGTTTTCATGTTAGCCTCATTTAACTTTCAGAACTTGTAAAAGGCATGAAAATGCAGGTTGAGTTTGATATTGGTGGCCCCACCTGTAGTATAATGTAATATTTGGGCCAAAATAGGAAAATTATGAGAATGCTGTTTTTTTTAAACAGTTTTTCATGAATCATCCAGAAACTTATTGGGAATGTAGTTCAGGCAAAAATGCATCAAAATTTTGGGGCGCCACCTACAGCATTAGATAGATATGCGCCAAAAGGTGTTGAAAACATGTTGAATTCATTATGTTGAGGAATAATATGGATGACCTTGACCTACTTTCTCAAGGTCACAGAGGGAATGTAAATCAGGAAATGATTTTTTTTTTGTCATTGTCATTCCATGTGAACATGTATCAATGTACCCATACAGCGGCAATATACTAACAGAAATCTATGACATGTGGAGGCATGGTGGCACACTGGTGGTAGTAAGGTGAACTATGGGGCTAATGGTTAAATTTTATCAAATTTTGAATAATGTTGACCTGATTTTCAAAATCATTAAGGACGTAAAGGACACTTAATTCAACATTTTGAGAAATAGGAAGACTAGCAATACCAAATGTACCATAAATGTGTATCATATGATTAAGTTCTATATTATTGCATAATATGGGTGACCTACATTCTCAAAGTCACAGAGGAAAAAATTTCGGGAAATGATTTTGCTTGTTATGGTCATTAGATATGAAGTTGTGCACATATATCAATGTACCAGTACAGGAATATTATGCAGACTGATGTCTATGACCTTTGGATGCGTGGTGGCACCACTGGTGGTATTCAGTGCAACTAGCATCATACATATCAGAAGTACTTTAAATTCATTTTTTTGCATATAAAATAAGGTGGAACTTCCAAATTTACACCAAATATGCATTAGGCCATTGACTGAATTTCGTAAAATTTGGGGTGATCTTGACGTATTTTTCAAGGTCATGAAGGATGTAGGAATGGACACTAAATTTGACATGTTGAGAAATAAGAAAGCTGACAACACCTAGTGTACCATAAATGTGTATCATATATAAAATTTTGATAATGCATCATGTGGCAATCTTAACCTACTTTCTGAAGGCCACAGAGGGAATACATATCAGGAAATGATTTTATTGTGATACTCATGACTTATACTGTTATAGTAGGTAAGTTTCATGATGTATCCAGAGTCAGCAAGCTAGATGAGGTGAATATGCAGCATTATCGAAGATAGAATGTGAAGTAAATTATGTCTCCCTGTGCAACAGGGGACATATTGTTTTGGCGTCCCTTTCTTCCCCTTCTTCTTCTTCAACACATTTGCGAACGCGACAACTCAAGAAAGATTTGGCTTCAGAAGTTGAATATGTTCCTATATAAGACCTTGCTTGGAATTGCAAATTGGTGACCTTGACATATTATTCAAGGTCACGTGGATATTTCATTTAACATCGATGTGAACACGATGACCCCCCAAGGATTTGACTTAGGAGGTTGAAATTGTGCATGATTATGTACATACATGTAATAGAAGCTAGGTTGGGACCTATTTGTCAAGGTCACTTAGGCATTTCATCTAAAATCAACACGAACATGATAACTCCACAAGGATTTGACTTGGGGGGGGGGGGGTGAAATTTTGTGTGATTATGTTTCTATATAAGACTCATAAGACCTTGCTTGGGGTTGCAAATGTTTGACCTTGAGCTATTTTTCAAAGTCACAAGCACTTCCTAAAGCTTGCAGAAGTGATGAGTCTAGAAAGACTTATGGTAGCAGCTTCAAATTGTCTGATTATGTATCTGTATAACAGCCAGGTTGAGACTGTAGATGGGATGACCTTGACCTATTTTTCAAGGTCACAGGGGTATTTTCTTGAAAATAATTGCAGATGGGATAATTCCAGAAGAATTTGACTTATGAGATTGAAATTTTGTATGATTATGATTATAAGAACTAGATTAAGACTGTAGATAAATGAGCTTGACCTTTTTTTTCAAGATCACACAGCCATGTTCTCCAAAATTATTGCAGACATGGTAAGTCTTAAAGTATTTAAGTTAGGAGATTGAAATCTTGTGGGATTATGAACCTTTATAAGACCTCGTTTAGGAATGCAGATGCGTGACGTTGACCAATTTTTCAAGTCACCCAGGCATTTCCTTGAAATTGCTGCAGATGCCATTTAAGTCTTAAAGCATTTAAGTTCTAAAGGAGGTTGAGGGTGACAACTGGGAAGGGGGCACAGGGAGACATTTGATTTTCTGTTGGAAAATCAGACTGTACTGGTTTAAGTTAGTTTAATAACAGGGAACTACTCATGATTAGAAAATAACTTTGGTTTCATTAAAGTCAGGTGTTTACTTGGACAGGTTTTACTGTGGTTGCCACCAATGATCATTTACACACTTTGGGGGCAAGCAATGGGTTAAGTCATGTTGAGCTGTAAATTTTTGGTTGGCCTGAACAAAATTGTACTTGCCCCAGACAATAGGGCCTGCCTTAATGTCAAACCCTGGAAGGTGTAATGACTTCAGGTGTGCAACATTATTTGATAGTAATTTTGAATAAAGGTGACATGTACAGTTAAACCTGTTTTGAGAGACCCCTCCTTGAGAGAGTGCCTGTTTTTTGTGACCATTTTCTTGTGCAAAAGCACATTCTAATGATAATTTTTCTCTTTTGGGAGACCACCTGCAGAACATGACTAATGGCCACCCAAAATAGCTCCAAAAAGACCACTTGTCTAGCCACAAATACCCCATTTAGATAAGTAAAATCTACCAATTTTGTACAAGGTTAGTAAAACTTTTGATAAATAGGTTTACAAAATGGATATATGTTTATATTATCAATAAATGAATAAACAAATGATTGCAAGATGGAATTGGGTACAAGAACTATAGAAACATACATGTTGTACAGGTTAGTTGTTGGCAAGGTGGCACAAGGGTCCACCTTCCTTTGGAAAACCACCTGCTTTATGTGACCACTTTTAGGTCCGTTCCAGAAGTGGTGTCTCAAAACAGGTTTTGGTGTATATACAATTGAATATTATAAATTTTGATTAATTTTGCCAGAGCTTTGAGTCTTGAGTCTGTAGATTCAAACATCTGAAACTTAGTTCAGCTAGTAGGTAATTTAACAATTTAATAAAAAGCTGGCAGGCCATTGAACACAGCTAGTCCTCGATATTTTGAAGTAAAACTTGAAAAAAATGCTTGTGAAAGAAATCTTGTGGTGATGCCTTGGTCTCAGGTAGTTGGGAGACTTTTTCCCCTCTTTTGTTTTTTAGCTCTGCTGACTTGTCAGTCAGCAGAGCTTATAGAATCCGTTTGCATCCGTCGTCTGTCCGTCCGTCCGTCCTTCCGCATGTCGTTAGACTTTTTATATTTTCGACTTCTTCTCAAAAACCGCTACATAGAATGTTTTGATTTTGCACATGGATGATCCCCAGGTGGACCTCTACCAAGTTTGTGAAGGAGATGATGATGCAAAAATTTTTCTATTTTTTATGAATTTTTTAATTTATTTTTTGAAAAAAATTAAAATTTCTTCATCTTAAGAACTACGAAGCCAATTGCTTTGATATTGCACATAGGGTCATCTGGGGTCAACTAGTTCCTATTTTGGCTACCAGGTGGCACTGTGACTTTTTCCTATTTTTTTATGAATTATTGCCTATTAAGGCTATTTTTGACTTCTTCTCCAGAACGGCTGAACAGAATTGCTTAAAATTTTATCAGAATATAGCTGGACATTAGACAATGAAAGTTTGCGAAAATAATATGGATATGTTAATTTTAGGCAAAGTTATGGAATATCAAACTTCGCAACTGTAAGGAAGTGCTGCAGCTGTATATATATATATATATATATATATATATATATATATATATATATATATACATGGCAATACAGTGCATATATTACACTACTGTATTTACCCTTTCGACTTCTTCTCAAAAACCGCTGCTATATGGAATGTTTTAATTTTGCACATGGATGTTGCCCAGGTGAACCTCTACCAAGTTTGCGAAGAAGATGATGATGCAATAATTTTTCTATTTTTAATGAATTTTTTAATTTATTTTTTGAAAAAAAAAATTTCTTCATCTCAAGAACTACCTGGCCAATTGCTTTGATATTGCACATAGGGTCAACTGGGGTCAACTAGTTCTCATTTTGGCCACCAGGTGGCGCTGCGATTTTTCCCTATATTTTTATGAATTTCTGCGTGTTAAGGCTATTTTCGATTTCTTCTCCAGAACAGCATGATAGAATTGCTTAAAATTTTATCAAAATATAGTTGGACATTAGACAATGAAAGTTTGCGAAAATATTGCGGATATGTTATTTTTTGACAAAGTTATGCGATATCAGACTTTGTGACTGTAGGTGAGTGCTGCCACTGTACACCGGCAGCCATTGAAACAGCAAGGTATGTCAATTGATAATACATGTACTACCTTACCATCAGCAGAGCTTATAGAATCCGTTTGCGTCCGTCGTCTGTCTGTTCGTCCGTCCGTCCTTCCGCAAAATTTATTTTAAGGACAAACTTTGCTGCCACTCTACATACATGTATATAGCTGTACAAATCTAGACTGCAGTCCATGTGTTCCAATACTGTAAAAGCAGATCCCAGTCAGCAGAGCACAGGATCATCATGATCCTCTTTTTTTTTTTTTTTTTACTTCTGGCTAGTGTGAGACCAGCTACGACTTCAGTGTTCATCTCATGTACTTTGTGTGCTACCATCTTGAACATACGTGGCCTGTTTCTTAAAGAAAAATTGCAAATGTTAATCTTCCAGAATAGCTACACTTGTGTCTATGTAGTGCAAAGAAAAAGCAGCAGCTGTTCTGTTTAGATTGTTTATATACATGTATATATTTATGTTGAAATTACAGTCACTATCTATGTTACAGCTGGACAGAGTACCATACAGGCTACAGTGACCACAGATTTCTTAGAAATCAACATAAATAAAGATGAAGGTGGTAGCAGTACTTCAGGTGTTGGCACTGGGCCACAGTCTGCTGATGCTCCCAGAAGATCCTCCAGACAAAGAAAGACAAAATCAGCATTAGAACTGCTTGGCAAGAAGCGTGAAGGGGAACAGACGGCAGTTACTGCAACAAGGAAAACAGGTTCTCCCAGTGGAAAAATATCAGACAAACTAACAAAGTCTGACGCTGAATCGGGAAGAAAGAATTCCCTGCCTCATGAGAAAAAGAAAGATATCGCAGCTGGGAACGCAGTTGTTGAAGTGACAGAAAGTCCAGAATCGGAACAACTCAAAGGACCTGAATCCAGTACATGGGCGGAATACAAGCAGCAAGAAATAGATGACAGTAAGACAAATCCAGGAAGCAATAATGTTGCTGAAGCACTGACTTGTAAAAGAAGCGCCAGATCTGGGAAGAGTGTAGACACACAGAGCACTCCAGAAGTATTAACTAGGGCTCGAAGGGCAAACAGTTCCAGCACAAGTTTACCATTGGAAACTACTGAATTTTTGCATCCAAGAACATGCAGGGCTTCTAAAGAGCCAGCTGTTAAAAGTCTTGGAAAAGGAGACAGTAAAACAAAAGATGTCCAGGAAATGTCATCAGGTGGTCACAGTTTTAGGACACAAAGAGCTTCAGAAAGTTTGGATCTGACAGACACTCCATCAACACGATCAACCAGAAGTCAACGTAATGGACATGATGTCACAAAACTTACGAGCCAATCAGGCACAGATGGTTGGAAATGTATTAAACCGTCTCCTGGGACTAAAAAAATTGTCTCCCAAGATGGACATTTGCCATCTACAGAGAGTACAGGAAACACTCGCAAAACTCGAAGTAGCACACAGAGGGATGCTGAAAGTGTTCCATCCACCAGACGTGGCACTAAAAGAATTTTTGTGCAGCAAAGTCCAGACAGACTGTCAAGATATAAAAAGAAAGTTGACCAGGAAACTACTGAGCTGGCAAAGAATGATGGTGCAAAGAGAACAAAAACTGTTGAAGATACAGATGACGGACAAGGGGTAGGTTTGAAAGCAGTTTGCAAGAATGCAAGCACAGGTGTAGAAACCTCAGCAGGAGATAATGTGATTGACACTGTACAAGGATATGAGAACACAGTCAACAGATTGGATTCCAAGACCAAAATTTCTATCCTTGATGTCTCTTCTCCTGTTGTTGAGGAAATAATATATAACCCAGGAACAATACATGTGGCAACATCTTCAGGCTTTGGAGAAGGCAAAAAGAGGATAGTCCTGACAACTGGACAGCAGCAGAAGCAGGCAACATATGAGCAGGCCCCTGATAGTGAGACTGAGCTGCCACCTGGTGGTGAAGAAGGAGAAGATGACACCCAAATAATTGAAATCTCACCAAAGCTGGCTTCCAAAGTGGATGGATCAGATTTCATGGTAACTGATGGGGACCAAAATGAGGAGAGTGAAGATGTAGCAGCTGCTAGAATACAAGAAGCTGCATCAGCACTCAATACACTGGCACAGGGGGGTCTGCAGGCCGGAACGCTTGTACAGGGTAAGTACACAAACAAATGAATCAAGTAGCACACAGTGAGTATACAAACGCAGTGACCCACATTATTATCACAGTCCTGCCTGTAATACACTGGTACAGCATGAGTATACACAGTCAATTGTCATACACTGGTACAGCATGAGTATACACATTCACCTGTAATACACTGGTACAGCATGAGTATACACAGTCAATTGTCATACACTGGTACAGCATCAGTGTACACAGTCACCTGTAATCACAGGCGCTCGTAACATTCAGTCAGTCAAGCTTCCATGCTAATATACGTGGGGGGGGGGGGGGAGGAGGAGTGGGTGAAGAGGTTGGACCTGGAACATCTATGTGTTCAATAAGCCACATAGGGGCATATCTGCAATAAAATATTGTGTATTCATCTGTGCAGTCAATTATTTGTGCTAAGAAGATGGTGGCGGATGGGCCTAAAACCACAACATTGTCACATGGAGCTCCTATATAGAAAGGTTTGAAACGAGGCTCACATCTGGATTACCATCCCGCTTCACGTTTGGCATGATTTCTGTGCTTCTGAATACACCAACAAGCTGTAACTCACCAGTTTATTCAAAAACTATTTTCTACAGGTATATCACACGGATAATCCATTGAAATCCGCATATACCCACAGTGACAGGCCTATAATTGTCGAAAATGTCCCACAAAATCCACTTCGGGCAAAAAGTCCGACATTCCATCGCCAAATTCAAACGGGTATCTCATCCTGAAGCGAGTTTGTACCGTGACTTTAGCCGCATAACAACTGTTCCCAATGGTCAATCAGACATATTCTTTGATCCACGCGCATTTTAATCCTGTTTTCATTTCCACAAATTGTGAAACCTGACCAAACTTGATTCCACCAGTGCTTGTCAAATGCATCGAAGTGTTTTAGCGGCCATACTTTTGCCAGGACACAGACTGGTAGCCCAGCTGCTCTCTGATTGGTTACACCAACTTTCAGAAGCGGAGAAATCATGCCAAACGTGAAGCGGGATGGTGGTCCAGATGTGAGCTTCGTTTCAAACCTTTCTATATAGGAGCTCCATGTGACAATGTTGTGGTTTTAGGCCCATCCGCCACCATCTTCTTAGCACAAATAATTGACTGCACGGATGAATACACAATATTTTATTGCAGATATGCCCCTATGTGGCTTATTGAACGCATAGATGTTCCAGGTCCAACCTCTTCACCCACTCCTCCCCCCACCGTGTATATTAGCATGGAAGCTTGACTGACTGAACGTTATGAGCGCCTGTGCCTGTTATATACTGGTACATCATGAGTATGGACAGTCACCTGTAATACACTGGTACAGTGTGAGTATACACATTCACCTGTAGAACACTGGTACATCATGAGTATGGACAGTCACCTGTAATACACTGGTGCAGTGTGAGTATACACAGTCACCTGTAATACACTGTTACAGCATGGGTATACACAAGTCACCTGTAAAACACTGGTACAGCATGAGTATCCACAGTCACCTGTAATATATTGTACGGCATACAGACACGGTCACTTGCATTAATTATCATATGGTAAATGAATAAAGTAACACACTGATGCAGGTGAGTATACAAACACAATCACCTGCATTGTCATGTGGGAAATGAATAAAGTGACACATTTGCATGTGTGAGTGAACAAACACAAGTCATCTGCATTATAATATGGTATAACAATAAATTAACACACCTGTATGATAAGTATACATACACAGTCACTGGCACTAATGGTCAATGAATTAAGTAACATGCTTGTACAGATAAGTGTACAAACACAGTCACCCACATAAATGGTAAATGGATATGAAAGGAACACACTTGTATGGATCAGTATACAAACATGTAGTCTCCCATATTATCATATGGTAAATTGAATCAAGGTTACACACCCTTGTATGGGTGAGTAAACAGTCACTTACCTAATACACAACTTTTGAAACATAGCTTCACCTGTTTGTCACACTGTTGTACTAAATGAATGGGGGTCATGCCTTCATGCTCATATGGAAGTGCTATGCAAGTCTATGCTCGAAACCCATGAATGGGGATGCAGAATGAATTGCAATTAGCGATAATTTGGTACCTTTTGGGATCTAGGCATTTGCTTGTTAGACGAGCTGGCCTGGTATTGACTAGACATTTCAGCTGTAGCCTGTGTCGGCATTCATAATGATTGATTGTACGAATAAATTCAAGGTGAAAGAATTAATTAGTTGCACTGGCATCTTAATTGTGAAGGTCAGATAAAAAGAAAATTGGCTACTTGTGAGCAGAATTATAAGAGGGTCCCTCACGTTTACGAGGTTTTTATCCATCTAGTTTTGTAGGTCTCGCTACATTGATAAATGGCTAAATGACTGCGTAGTCTCGACAGCGGCAACACTTGATGGCTTTTCCTAGAAGAACGACAGATATAGCATTTCCTTATTTTTTGTTTTTCTTCTTGATTGATCAAAACTAAAAATAACTTCCATTTCAATTACAGAATAAAAGTAGCCAGCATTGTGCTTTCTCTCACTGCAAGCAATAATCTTTGATGACCTGTTGCATGACCTATTTGCTACAAGCCCCTGCTGTCAGCAGATTGTGCCTGTCAAGCAAATCCATTATCAACTTTATCTCAGAAGTACATCGTAACTTTCAGTGGTGCTGAAGCTTCCCTTATTGGAAACACTCACAGCATGAAGGAAATATTCAATACTTAAATGGATTCAGCAAGTTAGAAGACACGCCATCCCAAACATGGGCCAAAATAAAGTAGTGAAGTATTGGCATTTGTGGCGTAATTGCTATGACCTTATACGTGTATAAACAAAGATCCCACAGGAATGCACGTGCGAAAAATATCCCTAAAATTCCATAACTAGTTCACTTTATATCTTCTAAAATTTTTATAGATATTAAGGTAAACTTACAAGGGACACATAACTGCAAGAATAATGGGAATAGTTCCCATTTTCCCACATGAATCAATTGACTTGATTCCACATTGATCAGCGTGTTCAGCATTGCTGGCAATGCAATCGCGGGATACCATTAATATTGATAACCCTCGCTCCGCCTTCAAGTTTCGCGCTCTGACGCTGACAGTGCCAAGGATTTCGAAAGTTGTGTATAGTATGGTAAATGAATAATGTAACATGCTGGTATGGGTGAGTTTGCAAACACAGTCTCCCATATTAATGGTAATGAATAAAGTTACACACTTGATATGGATAAGCATACAAACACAGTCACCCTCAGTAATGGTTCACAAATAGATATTAAAGTAACACACTTGTATGGATCGGTATACAAATGCAGTCTCATGCATTATCATTGTAAATGAATAAAGTAATACACTTGTATGGGTGATTATACAAACACAGTCACCTGCATTTTCATGTGGTAAATGAACAAAGTAACTCGCTGGTGTGTGTGAGTATATAGAGTCACTTGCATTACATGTAAATGGTAAATAGATAATCTTATCTGAGTATGAGTTCCTATTTTTCTCTCACAAAGGCAAGAGTGGGTAACCGTTTTTCTCTCAAAAGGGATTGTTGTTAGTGGGGAAAATCACGAGTGATTTTGCAAACCAACAATGATCCCGAATTGTGACCTTCAAAGGTAAACTGACATACTGGCTCATATCTTCATCATAGTGGATCCTGTCAGTTTTCATTTCAAAAATGATAACTAGAAACTGGATGCATGAAAACTGATATTGCATCCAGAAGAAAGGTCACCTTGACATTATTTCAAAGCTCACAAGACCTCTTCAGTTTGAGCATCTCAAGGCTGCTGAGCAACTGGCTGTCACAGTTCTCTTGTTCATGATTTTTTTTTTTTTTTTTTTTTTTTTTTTTAGATAGAGCAGCTGGGGATGAGACCTCCATGATGAGCACAGTGAGTGTGATAAACACACAAGTAGAATCGGCTGTCAAAGAGAAAACTGTTATCTCGGAGTCATCCTCTGAACTGGTGAAACAAGCTATGCAGAATGCAGGGCTGTTTACTCTTCAATCAACTCCCAGAGGGCGTGGAAGTGGGCGTGGGCGTGGGCGTGGACGTGGGCAAGGAAGAGGGAGAGGATCCAAATGCCAGAACAGAAGTGGGATGAAGTACCTTGATGATGACAACAATTGGGCCCCAGTGATTGTGTCTGATTCCTTACGTGAGCTAATGGAGCAGGTGGATCCTGTTGACAAGCCTGAGAACCACTTAAATATACAGCGCAGTAAGTACAAACTTGATTGATGTGATCAAGGGGCACATAATGAGCAAAGAGAAGCAGCAGCTTGTTGCCAAGTCCTTTATCCTGATATGACCAGTGTCCATCACCAAGTCATGCGCAGATTGTATGTTAAGAGTGCATGGTTAATTTGATGCCATAGGCCACTGTGGCAATACTGCAATGTACTGCGGATCACTGCGGGAAGTTGCAGGGCTCCCACTGGATGATGCATTTCATGGCAATAAGAGTACCATTGCAAAATACATCACACAGACAAAAGTCTGACAAGGAGTCATGGTGGCACCGCTGATGGTATTGATAGGAACTAACATTATAGATGTAGGAATCAAAAAGAGAAATTAAATTCATTATTACAACCATTAATTGAAGTGCAACTAGAAAATTTACGCCAAACATACATTTGGCCAATGGTCCAATTTTGCAAAATTTTTACTTGACCGTGACTTATTTTTGAAGGTTATTTATCACACCAATAAGAGACACTAAATTCAATATGTTGAGAAAAAATTCAGGCGGTAGGATACCAAATGTACTGCAAATGTGTATCATGTGTAAGTTTGATATTGCATAACATGAATGACCTCGACCCCCTTACTCAAGGTCATGGAGGCAATGCCTTGAAATCAGGTAACGCATATAATTGCCTACGAACTGAATCCGTCTTCAATATGTCACGATTCTCTGTGGTAGTTTCTATTCCTAAGTTCACTAGCTGCAAACCTTACTATATCAGCACACTTTAAAATGTCATCATGAATTGATTTAGCTATACCAAGGAGTCCAAATTATAGACTCCTTGGTTATACTGAAGATCCCATTATTCGAGACTGCATCAGAACTAATAGAATTTTTTCTTCAGATGACAAAATCGTAAAATATAATCTTGTCCAAAACTGCAAAGTTTATTGGTTCAAAATTGCATAAAGACACTTAGGGGGACCACCCCACCCCCCCCCCCCCCCCCAACATGAACAGGTGAAGCTGTGATTTTTTTTTCTTTTCACATATTTTTTGTGTTTTTTTCCCTATTTTTGACTTCTTTAACCAAGTGCATCACTCGAGCTCAGATTGATCTGAAACTTGGTGGAATTGTAGCTTGTGGGAGGGGTAAACACAGTTTTCAACACATGTTGATACTCTGGATCCCTGATTTTTAACAAATTTTTAAATTTGAGGAACCATTAGTTAATGCATGCCTTCCTGTTATCATATAAGTCAATGGGGATTGCATTCAAAATTCACGTTCTCAGCTGCTTCTCCAAAACCGTCAACCAGATTCACTTGAAACTTGATGGGGATATATTTTGGGTGGGTTTGTACCAAACTTGTTCAAATTTTAACTCAAGTGATTTTTAGATTTTTCATGATTTTTTTCTCATTTTTTGGACAAAAATTGTAAAAAAAATATTTGTCTCCAAAACCACTGGGCCAAATGCATTAAAATTGCATAGGAACACTTCTGGGGACCCCCAGATTGTAATTTGTTGAATAGGTGGTGCTGCAATTTTTTTTTTTTATTTTTGGTATAAATTTTTGTGTATTTTCCCTATTTTTGACTTTTTACTAAAAATATTTTTCAGATTGTTCTGAAACTCAGTGGAAACAAAGCTTATGGTAGGGTTGAACAGTTATTCACCAGGTGGTGATAATCTAGATCCCTGTTCTTTTAAACATTTTTTTTTTTTTTCAATTTGGGTACCTGTCGGTTAATGCCTGCATTTGTATTGATTACCGTGCAAGTCCATGAGGATTGCGATGGAAATTCACAGTCTGTGCATATAAGGTTGGCTGAGCACAAGGCTGTCACAGTCCTCTTGTTTTTAATTTCTGTAATGGTAAGGCCCTTTGGAACTTTTCCAGAGTGGTTCAACAGAATTTATGTATTTCATTTTTTTATTTTATCTATCTATCTATCCATCCATCCATCCATCCATCCATCCATCAAAGGAGTTACTTGACATATTGCTTTGATATTGCATTCAGGGCCACTTGGGGGGTCATATAGTTTACATTTTAGCCTTCAGGTGGCACTGCAGATAAGGCTATTTTCGAACAGTACAACAGAATTGAAGGAAACTTTATCGGAATATAATCACATAAAAGATGATGTAAGTTTGCAAAAATGAAGCAATCATGTTTAGTTTTTGACAAAATTATGGGATATCAAACTTTAGGCCTACATGTGTGTGTTGGTAAGTGCTACAGTTGTACAGGTGTATAGCAGTAGTACAGGGCATGGATTGCAATAGCATCAAACTGTTGGATGGAATACTTTGCTTTTACTCATAGATGTTGCTGAGGTGGACCATCACGAAGATGATGATGATGATGATGATGATGATGATGATGATGATGATGATGATGATGATGATGATGATGATGATGATGATGATGATGAAATGCAATGCAATGCAGTACAATGCATTTTCTGACAAATTGGCTTATATCTTACTAATGGGGTATCTTGGCCACATGGTTACCATTAAACATTAAGGGGAAAGTACCTATGGGGTTTCTTTAGCTGTTGTTACTTTTGACCTTGAGGGACCTTGAAAGGTCCTTCTAACATTGGCTTATATCTTTGTAATGGTGGATCCTAGGCCCATGGCTGCTATGTACCATTGGGGTTTCTTTTTGGCATTGCTAATTTTGACTTCGAATGACCTTGAAAGGTCAAACTGTCCTTTTGGCTCATATCTTGGTAATCTTAAAGTGTTGGTCATGTATTGGTGAGCACTAATACAGTACATGTAATAGAGCAGTCAATCTGTGCTTGCAGAGGCAGTAGATTCCAGTCAACAGAACACAAGATCAGACTCAGACATAGTTTTATTTGACTGATTACAAAATTATTTAAGCAGATAATACCAATACAAAATTGTAAACAAATATATGACTTACATATACAAAGCGAAGAAGGTATTTTAAGACAAAAAGTCAGGATGAACCCCGCTAGGGATATTCAATCCGCTGTCGCGGGGGCCACCTTTGGGTATGTTTACATGAAGTGTGAATATATTTATATAATTGTTAACATAATACAAAAACTGAAGTACAAATGAAAGTCAATCAAATATCAACCATTATATTACACAAAGAACTGAAGTGCAAAATGTAAGTAAATCAATTATAATTACAAACAAAACAATTTGCTATGGTGCAGATTTCAGTGTACTTATTGATAAGGAAATTTTTAATATAATTGGAGAAACCATAGTATAAATGGGTTGTGACTTTTTCTTTAATATTTTGTGGCAACTCTTTTAGAATTCCAGGGATGTAATAATGAATACTGTTCTTGGTGGAGGCTTTTGAAGGGAGGAATGTGTTGATGCCGGGTGTTATGCGTATGGGTAATTGATAAGGGAGCAAACATATTATCAAAGTATCTAGGCAACTGATTTTGGTTAAATCTATCTAGAATTTCAGTGCTTTTAGATATATAGATCCTGGACCTTTAGTAAGTTAAATTGTTTAAAAATGGGTTCCATATGTGCATAGTAAGTTGAAGAACTTACAAGGCGGATTGCTTTCTTTTGTAATGTTACAACTCTATCACATGAATGACCCCAAGCAAGAATAGAATAGTTAAAATGTGGCAGGAACAACGAGTTATAAATGAGCAAAAGGCCTGAAGTGGGTAAATAATTGTGAAGTCTTTTTAGTGTACCTATTATACGACAGACCTGACTTGATATTCTTTTAATATGGGCTTTCCAGTTAAGATTTTCATGTATCATGAGTCCCATGAAGTCAAATGTGGTTGTTATTTCTATGGTAATGTTATTAATTGATAGATTAATGTTTAAATTAAGTTTACGTTGTGGAAAATGAAAGATCATGTATCTGGTTTTGGAAACATTTAAGTATAGTTTATTTGCTACAAGCCAGCTGTGTACTTTGTCTGGCTCAAAATTAATATTTGCTGAGAGATATTCAGTATTAGATCCACTATCAAAATGAAAGGAGCATAGAGAGTTTATGAGGGTTGTGTTATCGGCATAGAGAATAGCAATAAATTTTGAGGAGGCCAGATAAATATCAATTATATATATAATAAAAAGAAGGGGACCTAAAATTGAACCCTGTGGTACACCTGTAGCAATAGGTAATGATTCAGATTGCATGCCATCATACTCGACAAATTGAAGTCTATTAGTCAAGTAACTTTTAAACCAATTTAAAGCAGTGCCACATATTCCATAGTAGTTTAATTTATGAAGAAGAGTGCCATGATCCAAGGTATCAAATGCCTTTGACAGGTCAAGATAGATGCTTATGGGTATTTTTCCCGAATCAAGAAGTTGGTAGGTTCTGTCTATAAATTCTAGTGTGGCTGTTTCTGTAGAGTGTAACTGTTTGAAACCATGTTGACTGTTAAAAACAAATTGTTTGAAGTGAAAAAATCATATAATTGATGATAGACAACTTTTTCAAAGACTTTTGGGAGCGTGGGAAGGAGTGAGATTGGGCTATAATTATCAAAAGTGGCATTATCCCCTTTTTTATACACAGGTATCACTTTTGCCAACTTTAACTTATCAGGGATAATGCCAGTGACTAATGACTGGTTAATGATTAACATTAGAGGTTGAACCAAAGTATTATTAATGCCTTTAAGAAGTTTCATAGATAATAAATTGTGGCAGGAGCTCCTTTTAGGCTTCAACTTGCTGAAAATCATTTGAACATCATTGAAAAACACTGGAGAAAAGAGAAACACGTTGTCATGTTGATTGGTAAGATAAGTAGTAAAGGCTGGTACATTAGTTGAATTTAGTTTAGAAGCTAATTGTGGGCCAATTTCTGTAAAAAATTCTTTGAAACGTTTGGCTATTTCATATTTGTTTGACGTTTGTGTGCCATCCACTTTGAAAAACAGTGGGAAATCTTTTTTCTTTTTATTTATACTGAGAATTGACCTGATAGTATCCCAAGTCTTCCTGGTGTCTTTTTTGAATTTGTCAAATTGGTAATGGTAATAGTTTTGCTCACATTGATGAATAATTTTATCCAGGATGCACTTGTAAGTCTTTATGTTCAGTTTGATAACTTGATATTAATAGGATTCAGGATTAGTACACTTTTATTCGCGGTTTAAATTATGTTTATATTTTATGGATCGCAGAATACCATTGGTCACCCAAGGTGAGAATTTATGTTTATATTTGTTAAATTTTACAGTTTTGATAGGCAAATGCTTCTCGTTGGCATGCTGTATGGTGCCAACAAACTTATTGTAATTTATATTTGGATTTGAATTTGGATCTTGGATGAAAGATTCCATTATATTAGTATTATTTATTTCATTATAGAAATCCTGTGTAGACCCAGCGTCTTGCTTCTGAACTTGCACATATTTGGGAGGGCCGTGCGAATTTGTTTTCTGATTCAGGCAGACAAAATAAGGAAGGTGATCCGATAAATTAGTAAATATGATGCCGGAGCGGCATGACTTTGTAGCATGGGAGAGATTACAGAAAACATCATCAATTATTTTTGTACGTTTCTCAGCAAAACGAGTTGGTAAGGTAATTTGGGGTCGAAAATCATTATTGAGCATGAAGTCTAGAAAATCTGAGTATTTTTCCCTTATATTTAGCATGTCAATATTGTAGTCACCTACAATCATTTTGTCAGACTGTTCATTGGATAGAGTTGATAATATAGGTACCATGTCATTAATGAAAGATTCAATATATTCATTTCTGTCTCTTGGAGGTCAGTACACTTCTTCAGCAAAAAGCAAGCCATATATCACTTTGTGTAAACCATTAATTTTACATAGTTGCGGCACATATAATGCATTGGAATTAGTAAAAATGCAAAAAAAAAACCCCATCATGATCCTGTTCTTTTTTTTTTTTTTAATTTTGTATTTTCAGATGTGGAAGGTAAACGTGTAGCAATGACCTGCAAACATTGTGACAAGCTGTTGCTTAATATGCATGACTTTGCACGGCACATCAGGAAACACAAAGAAGTGAAATATCAGCCTTGGAAATGCCCTCTCTGTGATTACAAAGGTAAGCACCTTGAGAGGAATTAGTGATTGACTGGACACATTTGTTGTGTACTGCTACATCCAGTAAATCTGATCTTAAGCAACTTTCGCTTTGTGTATCGTGTTACATTTTTCATGATCATCTTGTCCATGTTGTTTATATATATATATATATATATATATATATATATATATATATATATATATATATATATATATATATATATATATATACATATATATATATGTACATGTGCATAAAATCATATTCAGGTGGTCATGCTATGCTTCTTTTGGGCTAAATGAAGTGAAAAGTATTCAGAAAAGCCTGCATGGTGGTATTGTCATTTAACAAATGCTGATTGTTAAGGACAGGTAAGAAAGACACCAAAAATAAATCCCACTTTAGTCAATCCTAGCTCACAATATTATTTGCATAAGGAGAACATATCATATATGTGTGTACTCGTCATACTCCAATGAATTTATATGTCCCGTATTTGGGTGTCTGTGATGTTAATTGTTGAATAAACAATTGAAAGTTGACCGCAAAGCATCCACCCCATAAATGTCGATATAAGTCACTAATTATTTGTGATAAAATCATAATTACACTTGCATCTTAATCCTGACATATAAAAAACGATCCTGCGATTTTTTAAGCTTGGTTTCGTTTTTCGGTTATCCATCCCCAAAGTTTGACGTTTCAATTTTCCCTTTGATTTCCAGGATGTTCATTTTATCATTTCATAGAAAAAGAACGAAGCAAAATAAGAAAATCGCTGAATCTTTTTTGCAGTTCAGACATTGCTGAATCAAAAGCCGTTAAACGGATTAAATTTCGCCCAGCCGTTTTCTTGGAATAACCATTCTAAGGTGGGGTTCTCGTCCTATTATTCTTTCTGAGAAAACAAGCTTCAAAGGCCTTTGATGTTGATCATTTGCCTCTGAAACAATACCATTTGCTCCAGTTGAGCTGATATTTGTACAAAACGCAGTAAACATCATCCCTTAACATTTGGGGAGGTTGTCAACCAATTCTTGGCCAATCACATGAATAAGAGAGCCTTTGAAGTACGGAAAACATCATTCAGCCATCTGTCAAACGGCGACAGCCACAGTCTGGTTTCAAAGTGTGACATCATGGAGGCGTCCCTTCGGGCCCGGTGACCTCAAGCCTGGCAACGAAAGTTGTGTTGCCTTGCTTCGGTGGGGCGGCCTACGGCCGCTAGTGGTCAGTGCACGGACGGCGGGTTTGGTCTTCCGCCCCCTACCTCTTCAACCCGTTTTTAGGGATAGTATTTTATTGTATTTACTCCTATCTGTATACTTTATGTAGTTAGCTGGTTAGACTTGTCTGTACACTTTACTTAGTTAGATCGTCATTAATTTGTAGTTATTTTCTCAATGAGTTTCATTTCTCTATTTCTCTTTCCAACCTGAGTTTTGTACGCTATTTTGTGTGTTTTCTCTGCTGTTCACGTTTATGCTTATTTCGATGTGTTTATTTGTACTTTTATTTCCTCTTGCCTGGGTTTCGATAAAATATTAATATGTACGTGGGTATTGTTGATTAAAGTGCCAGTTTTTTTCCCGCGCCTGTCTTTGGTGTGAAGGACCACTGGAGTAATCGCGGCACGGCCTTTGAAGTTTGAAGGGACATCGTCTGACGATACCCGCTCCTCTTGAACATTTAAAGTCTCCCTTCATTAGAACGCAAAAGGAGCAAGATAACTATAAGGCAAACACCTAAGGCTATGATATGTTAGCATGTTTGCATCTTTTCTGTGCTTGCGGCTTGACGCCTTATTTCGCATTGCCGCTCTGATACCACTCTCCTTTTGCCAAGGGCTGTTGCTACCTGCAGCCACGTGACAGGCTGTTAAGTATGATTGACGGGTGGCATTGTTCCGTTTGGCGCCTGAAAACCATAAGAATAACACATGGACGTTGGATGTCAACATGCCTGTGTGGTTTTTGGCATTTTTCTCATATTTCTACTTTAGTTAAAAAGCTTGAAATTTTGACAACTAAGAGAAAGGACATCCATCTTGTAAAAACCGTTAAAATCTCAAAATCAGCCATGCAAAGGGTTTTGGTGTCTTAGGTGTCCTTAACAAATTATTAAAATTCAGAAAAGCTGGGGTGACCTTGATATCATTCTGAAGATGACAGGAAGGAGTCATTCTGTTCATGCTAGTTTAGGTGAGCGCAGAACTGTCGCAGTCTCTTGTGATTTTATTTTATTTCATTTTTTTATTATTATTATTATTTGGTGAAATTTTCTGAAAGTGCCAGGCCGATTACTTTCAAGTTGCATGGGGACACGTCTGAGGACTAGTAAGTGTTAATTTGTTCAAAAGGTGCCACCACAATTCTAATTATACTCCCACAGGGAGTATATTGGAATCCTTATGTCTGTCCCTCCATCCGTCTATTCTTATTCTCCTTACAAATAAGTGAATTTGTAAGGAAAATAAGAATATTGGTGAAAAAAAGTATGTCACAAAACTTAAGACACCAAAAGGCTATATAAAACTCTGTTGAAGTGTTTCCATAGATATGAAACAATACTGACAAAATATGACACTCATTCCAAGACACTAATAGATTATATTAATCTATAGATATAGGTAGGGCTAACATAGAAGTTGTGTTAGGGCGATAGTTGGTATACCATGAAGTTAACTTAAACCCACCCAGAGATTTTCTCTAGTCTGTCTACAGACAGAAACCAACATTCATTGTTGGGTCCTCCTATTTCATCACTTGGATGCAGAGGTGACTATAGTCAATTACCTTAAACACTCGCTTCACAATCATTGTAAGTACACAAGTGTAACATACTAGAAACGTCTATAACACTGACAGAGCTTGAATGAACTTGAATCTGCAACTTTTCTGAGGATTTTCATTGGATCTCTTTCAAACTTTGCACACTTTACTGGCATGATGTGGGCCAGTGCATATTACATTGCTATGTCACTCCTTTCATTTTCTGATTTTTAATGATTCATTTAAGTCTGACTGATCCTCGGTAAATATACACGTTCATTTTTCATTGAATCCCTTTCAAATTTGTTACACTTCATTGGCATGTTCTAGGCTAATGCATTTATTACATTGACATGATACTGCTGTCATTTTCTGATTTTTTTTTTACATGATAAGTAAAAAGACATGTTAATATTTATGGAGGGGGCTGAACTTGTATCCTCAACAAGTCTCAGGTTTTACTGCAAGAGTCTGTGAAATTTGGTAGACTTTACTGAAATGCTGTGTGTTAGTGCATATTACATTGCCATTGCGCTGCTATCATTTTCAGATTGTTAATGCAATTTTAAAAAATAAATAAATTTACAAATTAGGATTATGTGCAGAGCTGAACTTGGGGTTTGTATGTGCTCCCCATTTTCAAACCATGCCAAATGCCTTGGGGATACATACTTCAGGGCGGCTCATATATAAGTGATCTAGCGTGTGGGAGTATATTGTACTTCACTCTATTTTTTTTTTTTTTTTTGTAACATTTTGTTTGTGTGTTTTTACTTTTATGACTCCTCCTGAACTGAAAGTTGGATCCTCTTTGAACTTAGTGAAAAGGTACCAGGACTTGATCTCCACCAAACTTTTTCACAACATGGTGATGCTGTTGTTTTCTGATTTGTAGCAAATTATTAAACTTAGGGAAAATCAGTATGAGGATATGTACATTTTTGCATTGTTACTCTACAATTGATCTCCACCAAATTTTTCCACTGCATGGTGGTGCTGGCATTTTCTGATTTTTAGCAAATGACTACTAGGAAGTGGTTCTGGACAAAAAGACACAAATACAATGATATTTATGATAAAAGCTATACAGCTTTAACTTGATAAATACATATGTGAAAACAGAATTGTTTGCCTCTTAATTCTGTTTAAATGCTAGATTTATTTGAATGCAATTTAACTGACAGGCATGGGTGAATAAAGCTAACTGGTGTGTACATGTATATCAGTGTATGAAATGATCAATAGGAGTAAATGGAGCTTAACTGAAGTGTTATGTACCATAAGTGAGTGATTTCCTTTCTTTTTTATTCACCTGGACTCCTATTTTACATTTTATATAATGCAGTTGCTAGTACAGAGTGACAGCCAGTGGCAGATAGCTGTGTTTTGTGGCATACAGCAGTGAAAGGCTCTCTGCCGCTGTCTACTGCTGAGCTCCAGAAGTCTCAGTGAGATTTCAGGGGCAGACAGTGGTGGTTGGTAGGTCTGCTGCTGACTGCCGCAGTATACTGTATAGAAAATGACTTGTGAACTGTGTGAGTGAAGATTGATATTACAAACAGCGATGATGGTCTTAAACAAAGGTGATGATATCATTCAGAAGTTCACAGGACCACTTCAGATATGAGCACAGGACTCACAGTCCTCTTGTTTTCACTTTCAAAATTTTCGGAGGGAGAAGAAATGTTAAACGAAGAAAAGATGACCTGCCTTTTTGATAGTTTTAGTAATTTTTACAGTGCTAAATGTTTTTTTTTGTTTGTTCACAGCTTAAAATGTTTTTGTTTTTGTTTACAGCTTCAATAAGAGCCCAACTGGCAAGACATATGAATGTACACAGTGATACTAAACCATATGTTTGTAAAGAATGTGGAAAAGGATTCACTTTCAAGCAGAAGGTAAGTAAAGGAAGAGTGCATCACACACTTAGGGTTTTCAGCTCTGCTGATTCAAGGACAGGTAAGACACCCAAAACTTTTGCTTGCGCGATTTTGAGATTTCAACAGGTTTTACAAGATAAATATTCTTTCTATAAGTTGGCAACATTTTAAGCTCCTAACTAAAGTAGAAATATGAGACAAGCGCAAAAAAAAAAAAAACCAACAAAACAAAAACACACACACAGGCATGTGGACATCTGAATATGTATGTGTCATTCTTTTGATTTTCAGCTGCCTAGCAGAACAATGCCACCCGTCAATCATACTTAACAGTCAGTTAGAGGTAGCAACAACCCATGGTAAAATGAGAGTGGTATCATGGCAGTACCATGAAATCAGGCGGCATGCGGAAAGTGTGTTTGTGGACAGGGAAATGATGCAAACATGCTGCAAGGGATTACCCCAGTGGCCCTGCACAACAAAGACAGGTGTAAAAAAAACTGGAACTTTAATCAACAATACCCATGTACATATATTTTATTAAACCCATAAGGAGGAGGAAATAAAAGTACAAATAAATACATCGCAATAAGCATATACATGAACACAAGAGAAAACATACTAAATAGTGATACAAAACTCAGGTTGGAAAGAGAAATGAAACCCATTGAGAAAATAACTACATGTACAAAATAATGACAAGCTAACTAAGTAAAGTATATAGACCAGTCTAACAAGCTAAATAAAAAAGTATACGGATAGGAGTACATACAATAAGAAATTATCCCTAAAAATGGGGTGAAGAGGTGGGGGCCGAAAGACGAAACTTCTTTATAAACCTTAGTGGAAATGTTGAAAAGGTGAATATGTCAGAAGCAGCTAGTACAACTGGCGCTACTTGTACGTCCAGCTTTTACTCTCTCAGTGCCAACTACCACTAAAGTCAAACTATTGGAACAAACTGTTTTGAATTATACATGTAATAAGGGTGCTAGACTCCTGTTCCTTATGAAAAGGGCTTTCATTCAGGTAGCAGCATGCCTACATAGAATATAACGGTCCAGGTCAACAGCTTTCCTCGGTGCACTTTGGGTGCAATTTGCACCCAAAGTGCACCGAGGAAAGCTGTTGACTCAGTCCAAAATGTGGCACTGAAAGAGGTAAAGATGACCAAAGCTGTGTTGATATTGAATCCATTGTTCTAAGAAGTAATGAGGCAAATTGTCTAAATGTACAATGAACCTTTATTAAGGGGAAAGTTGGATATTACATAAGGTGGGTGACCTTGATTTACTTCTCAAAGTCATTGATGGAATACTTTTCAGAATATGATTTTCAGTTGAATGTTGTCATGCTTTCACCCACAAACATATAATCATATGCCATGACAGAAATATTGCACAGGCAACTGCCTGACATGTGGAGTCCTGTTGGCACCTGTAGTGACATTCCATAGAACTAACATCATTAGCATGATTAGGGGTTGAAATTAGCAGCTGCCCCGTTGCCTATGAGAAATTCATTCACTCATGGGCAATTTCAAGTGACTGCATTTCTTGCCCAGTCATTGCTAACAGTGTAATGACACAATCAAAATGTACTTGGAAATTATTCTGCTTAAAAAAAAAAAAAAGCAAAAAAAAAAAAAAAAATGTATCCATTATCAAGGTGACTATAAGCCACAGGACTATCAAAAAGTTATATCAATTCATCCATGTTAGGTTAAATTCCTTGCTAGAGGGTAGGGTAAAAGGTGTATTTCCTATTTAATTTTACTGACATGAATATTCTACAGTAACATCAGTTCATTAAATGATTGCTGCTAGAAGTTTTGAAGAGGTGGAAATCCATTTTACAACCCAGTTGGTGCACATTGAACTTGATGCATTTTAAAAAGAAAAAGTAGCTGAGGAAATAGAGAATACTGTTTTGTTAGCCCTGTTGACCAAAGATCACGGAGCGTGTGCGACTGCTAATGTCTGTCTGTCCACCCGTCCATTCGTTCTTCCGTAAACTTATGGTCCTTAGGGTGATACCGTCCACAGTTTTCAAGTTAGTCAAATATAACTTTCAGGACTTATAGGGTGTATGAAAGTTTCATTCTCTTTAGATATTGGTGGTGTCACCTACAATATTATGTAATATTGGGGTCAAAATGTGAAAATCTTATGAACACTCTAGCATCTTTATTTTTGGTGGATCTTCACCAAATTTGGTGCAATTGTGGGGGAGGTTAAAGTCTAAGTTGGTAGTGATACTAGTGGTGCCACCTATAATTTGCCAGAAATTATGATCCAAAATGTATGTTAAGATGTAAAATACCATACTTAGAAAGTTAATTGGATTAGACTTGTCAAGAAAATAGGATATATAGACCATGACCAGAGGTAGAACGCTATGTAATATCAGTGACCTTGACCTATATTTGTGAGGTCACTGCCTCTAAAGTTGAAAAGGTGATGTTTGTAATGGTAGGGTGTAGCTTGGCCATCAATGGCAAAGAGAATTGAGCCTCCAGATCAAAATTGGCCCTGATTACATAATACATAAAACTGTACTTGGTGACCTACTTTTGGGGTCACTGTGACTTAATAACTATGGAGTTTGATACTTGTCCAAGTTTATTGTTTTTGTTCAATAACTCGAAAAGTTATTACCTGATTCGAACAGACAGACTATATATGGAAAGGTTGATGTAGGGCACATATTTTGAACATAACAATTTTTTAATCCGACTTGAAGGTCACGGTCAAATGGCCAGTCTGAATGTCAAGCTCATCTTGTTAAGGCTATGCACCCCACAATCTTCAGATAGGCCCATATAGCCATATGCAATATAGCCATGATGCCAGCAGAGCATTAGGCCCATGGGCCTCTTGTCATGTCAACTGATGGTCTACCAGTCCTCGACTCAGCTTAATATTTAGCCAAGACATTCACATTTTTATGTACCTATTGGGAATGGGATTTACAAATTTTCCTTGTTATAGTGGTACAGTAGCAAGAACCTTTTAGGAAGACTTTTAGTCAAGTGAGTAGCAGATGTAAAAGTTTGATATTGCATAATATGGATGACCTTGACCTACTTTGTAAAAGTCCTGGAGGGAATGCATTTCAGGAAATGATCTTGAGCTTAAAGAATGGTCAGTTGTCCATCATAGTCCTTGTTGTTATCTGGGCACATTTACATTGCCAATGTCTCTGAAATCATTGGCTGGAATATCGTCAAGTTTGGTGCGGATATACCTTGGGTTGGTTTCTACAAAGTTTGTTCAAATGGTCATGCACTAGTGATTTTTTGGATTTTGTATAATTTTTTTTTTGTTCAAGTTTTGGCAAAAACTTTAAAAATCTCCAAAATCACTTGGGCAATTGCTTTGAAATTGCAGAACACTTTTGAGGACCCATAGACCTTAACTTGTTCAAGAGGCGCTGCTGCAATTCTTTACCTATTTTAAGAATTTTAGTGTGTTTGCTATTTTTGACTTCTCCAATGAGTCACTCAGAATATGCTGAAACCTGGCCAGTGTGTGCCCTATGTAAACAAAGTTGTTCATCAGGCATTGATTCTGTGGATCTGATTTTAAACAAGTTTTTCAATTTGGGGGCTTGTCAGTTACGCTTGTCCTATCATTTTCATGGTACTAAGGATTGAAGATCTGTTAACTATTACCACATGAGCAAGTACCAATAAATAGCTGTGTGCAATAAATCCATGCAGTCTTGTCATGTTTTAGAGCAAAACAGATACGGCACAATCCTGGCTCTTTCAGAAGGCATTCAAAATGGCGCCGACAGGAACCATTCCTTATTTTGTGTTACAGTAAAACCTCTCTGACCGAACACCTGCTAATACCGAACACCTCTCTATACTGAACACCATTTCTTGGTCCCAAATATATACGTCAATGTAAGCAAACCTGCCTATACTGAACACCTCACTATACCGAACACTTTTTTCCAGTCCCAAGGGTGTTTGGTATAGGGAGGTTTTACTGTATTAGCTTAAAGCATAGCAATATGATGACTGGTGAAGTCCTGTCATGTCAAACTTTGATGGATTTTTAAAAGGAGATCTCTAGTTTATTTGTACAACCTAAAAACACATTCTAAATACTAAAAAATATGAAAAATACACAAAAAGATTAATACTATGATATATAATTTTTATTATCAGTTTATAAATGGAAATTATTGCTCATACAACATGCTGTTGGATGTCTTATGCTGTGGTGGCTCTCTGAACAATATGAGTACACACAGGTCTGACCCTTTCCCACTGAAACACTCTTCTGGTCAAATGTTGTCTGCTTCAGTGTTTTCAGCTAATTTCAGCAGTTATGAAAAACAGTTTGACTGAGCATTGTAGATGAGACCTATCAATATAACATGCCCAAGGTCAACAGCTTTCCTTGGCATGGGCTGGGTGCTTAGTGCCCAACCCATGCCGAGGAAAGCTGTTGAGTCAGTCTTAATTGAAGGGGGATAGGGTTAAGACATAAAGTCAACTAAATGTCTAACTTTGTGCAGTCATATACTGAACCCCAATGAAAAGTATCCACATAAAAAAATTAACACATTAATTTTGTAAGTTACTAAGTACTGTGTGTGCATATATGCATGGTTTGGAGCCTACATCAGGGTCATTCAGGACAACTTTTTAACTTTTGCTGGGTTGTTACATAATGCATGTGACTTTTGTGCACCGAATATGGCTTCTGACCACCACTCCTATTGGATGGCTAAAATGACCTGATGTTTTCAGTGGCTTTAAAAAGGGATGTTCAGCCAAGAAAAAAGCCAGTGGTCTCAGGTGTGTTGAGGCGATCATGCCGCGTCTGAGCCAAGGTCAAAGACACCATGCTTTGGGGCTTGCAGAGGGTGGAGTCCCAATCACTCGAATCGCACAAAGAATGGGGTGTACTCGGCGCACCATCCAACGACTAATTGAACGGCAACAAGAAACTGGATCCGTAGATGATCGGCCTAGGCCTGGCCGAGAAAGAGTGACAACACCTGGCCAAGACCGTCACATCCGGCTGATGCACCTGCGAGACCGTTTCCGTACAGCAGCCCAAACAGCCCGTGAGACTCAAGGGGTGAATCACCGTCCTGTCAGTAGTTCTACTGTGCAGAGGCGACTGAGGAGCAGTGGCCTAACAGCCAGAAGACCTTACAGGGGTAACCTGCTGACCCAACCCAGAAGAGAAAGACGACTGCAGTGGTGTAGAGCACACTCCAGGTGGACTCGCCAGCAGTGGAATACCGTCCTTTTTACTGACGAGTCCCGTTTTTGTGTCAGCAGAGCAGATGGCAGAGAACGTGTGTGGCGCCGGACTGGGGAGAGATATGCAGATGCCTGTGTCCGTCAGGCAGATCGATGGGGTGGACCCTCTGTCATGGTGTGGGCAGGCATCAGCAACCGCTACCGGACACCCCTAGTGGTCATTCAAGGGATCCTCAATGCTAGGCGGTACATTGATGAGGTGCTGGAGCCGCACATGGTCTCATTTATGGAGCAGCATCAAGATCTGGCGATCTTTCAGCAGGACAATGCACGTGCACACTCTGCAAGATTAACAATGAACTTTCTCAATGAGAACAACATCAATGTCATGGAATGGCCAGCGTTCTCACCCGATCTGAGCCCTATTGAACATTTGTGGGATCAGTTAGGCCAAGGTATTCAACGGAGGACACCTAGGCCTACTACCCGAAACCAGCTGATCCAAGCTCTGCAGGAAGAATGGAATAATGTTCCCCAACACAGAATTCAAACCCTGGTCAGCAGTATGCGCCGCAGATGTATAGCATGTGTTGATGCTCGAGGTGGCCACATCCCATATTGAACAGAAAAATTTGTGTGACTTTCAATTAGGGCAGTTAATGACATTTTTTGCCTGTAAGTGACGTTAATGTCGGTAGAGCGTGACATTATTTTTACGCCAGAAAAGTGAATGCTTTGTTAAGTTCTAAGCACGTCTAGGTATGAAATGTTTCAAGTATAAACAATAAAATACTTCAACATTGGCATGTGGATACTTTTCATTGGGGTTCAGTATATATCAGCAACTGGGACTTGAAATTCCACAGATTTTGTTCAGTAAAATATCCTGGCCCCTGATTGTCCATGGCTTTGGACATGCACAGACTGTAAACAAAGCAGACATTTTAGCTGTTATTCAATTTGAAAAGAAGCCTCAGAAATGTTGATCAATGCATTTAAAGTATCAGGAGAGCTGGTGATTGGCTAAGATGTATATGCATGCATCTCCAAACCATAAATGGTACACAATCCACTGCATTTACATTTGGGTGAGGTACAAATGAATATCTTTGTAGATTGTTTGCTGGTAAAATGCAAAAAATGAAGTGTCATTGTGCTAGGGAGAATGAAGTATTGAACCCTCAGTTGAGAAATGACTATCCGTGTGTGTGTGTGTGTGTGTGTGTGTGTGTGTGTGTGTGTGTGTGTGTGTGTGTAATTCAGTTTGCCACCAAAAATTATTAGAGTATGGAGATTACCCAATATGGAAAAAAAAAGTAAGATCAAAACTTCATTTAATGTGGAGATACCAATTTTAAAGTCCTAATTTTGGTGTTAAAGTTATTCAAGAGCTACGGTGCTCAGGAGACAGCACTGATAATGCACAACATTATCTTTTCAGCTGCAGATTCACATGAAGTATCACCTGGATATTCGGGACCACACCTGTGCTGTGTGTGGGCTTGCCTTCCATGAGTTCAAGACCCTCAAAACACACCTCAATAGATTACATGGCAAAACTATCAAAGGTCAGTGGTTCTGCTTTAATGTGTGTCAAGTCCAGTATGACAAAGTGGCTTAAATGTCCTTTCCAGTTTTTATGTCTGAGTGCAAACCCAGACATTTTGTTTTCCCAAGAATTCTATGTTTCTTTCTTCCCTCCTTCCTTCCCAAATTTGTCCGGAGTTTTTCTCAGACACTGTTATTCCGAAAACCACCAAACTTGCCATTATGACTGACCCACCAGTGAAATTAGGCACCTGACTTGGAAAAGTCATTATGTTTAAAATTATGCAAATTATGGGCAATTAAAATTTTCAAAGCTTTATATCTTCAAAAATATAATAGATAGACACAAAGTTCGAACTTACACATATAGGTTTGAGACATCTGGCAAATCCAATAGCATGCAAACAAACTTTGGGGAATTTCAGTGTATGCTAAATTCAGTGAATTTCCCAACAATCCACATTTTGACTGGAGCTTCTGCTGTATTGCATATTACAAGCCTCCATGGTGCTAGGCAACCATTTTGTCTTCATGATACTTGAATCTGTCTCATAGGCAGCCTTCTAGCCATGCCTGCTAGCTGTATGGCTTTAAAGGTGTGGGTCTTATGGCAAATGGAAGGTGGGGGGAACTCCCAACAACTGTGTAATTAGGTTCTCAATAAAATACAGAGAAGCTGTTTCCGTTCATGCAAGAAACACCTGCTCCATGTTCACACTGATACTGGACAGAGCTGTAAGTACACCATCACGGAGACTGACCAGTGTCATAGCTGACAGCTGGTCTGTTTTAGTAGCTGACAGCTGGTCTGTTTTCGCCTGAGGCTAGGAGTCTGCTGGGCTTATCAGTCCCAAGGGATCAGAAGGACTGGACTTCTAGGCAGAACAAGCCTGAGCGTACCCTCTGTTAAAAATAGACTACATACAGAGCTTACAGTCCTCAATGACTGTTTTCACAACTTGTTGAATTTTGAAAAAGTGTGTGGATTTGTGTCATCTCACTGGACACTTTCATGTCTTTGTTTTTTGTTACCAATGAGATGAAGCCTGTTCTTCATAGCCAGTGCTAAGTCAGTATAGTGCATGTCTCAGTTCACTGGTACATGTACATGTAGTTTTGTGACAGCATCTGTTTAAATTTGTTTATGTAATAAAGGAACAAAGACAGTTTTGTATTGCATGTATGCACATCCCTCTGAATTATAATATGTGTACACTGTACATGCACATATGCTCATCAATACTCTCAAGAAGGGCTGACCCTCTCAGGAGTGGGCACTTTTCTCTGGTCACGAGGGTGCTCACTGTAGAGAGGTTTCACTGTACAGTGGTACCTGCAATTTAAGACCACCCCTAATGCCAGACAAAAGTGGTCACATAGGACAGGTGGTCTTTCATGTCAGATAAATTAACAAAGAAATAAAAGGCCAATGTCTTTCTTTCTTTCTTTCTTTCTCTCTCTTTCTTTCTTTCTTTCTTTCTTTCTTTCTTTCTTTCTTTCTTTCTTTCTTTCTTTCTTTCTTTCTTTCTTTCTTTCTTTCTTTCTTTCTTTCTTTCTTTCTTTCTTTCTTTACGACCAAGTTGGTCAAGAGTTTTTTTTCAGACACTGTTTTTCCGATAACCACCAAACTTGCCATGGTGACTGACATAACCAGTGAAATAAATTGTGCATCTCATTTGGAAAAGTTATGATGTTTGAAATTATGCAAATTTTAGAGGCAACAAAAATTTTAAAAGCGCTATATCTTCCAAACTATTGCAGATGGACTCACAATTTCAATGTGCATATATACCTTTGTGACACTTGCCACTATAATTGACAGTATAGTAGTAGAATTTCAAATTATGCTAATAAGGGGCATTGAAAAATTTAAAAGTTGAATAACTCCAAAACTATTGTACATAGAGATGCCATTCCAACTTCAATTTCTAGGTTTGTGGCAAAGCCCCGTCCAATGAAACATGAACCAAAGTTGTAGGTTTTTAATTTATGCAAATTAGGTGAATATGCAAAATGTAAATCTTTAATAGCTTCGAAATATTATAGAGGTGCAGTTCCTACTACAATTTATGGGTTTGTGGCATGGCCCCATCCAATGAACAATAAACCAAAGTTCTTCTAGGCTTATAATTCATGCAAATTAGGCAAATACACAAAGTTAAAATGTTGAATAGCTTCAAAACTATTATAGATAGTTGTTTCATTCAAACTTCACTTTATAAGTTTGGGACATGGCCACATCTCTTGAATGAAGAACCAAAGCTAAGCATTTTAATTTATAAAAATTAGGCTAAAACACATAATGTAGATTATGTTGAACAATGGCAAAGTGTAGCATTTCAAACTGTTGTCATTTCGAAGGCACCCAGACAGATTTGCTGTGAAGCAAATCTTTTTTTCTAGTCTTCAATTTGATTTAGCCTTACAAAATTTGGTATGAAGTTTGGAAGAAATATTCTGCAAAATCATATGCCATGGGAAAAAGCTTTCCATAGCATGCTGTGGTCACACTGCATCCAGAGTGCACCAAGGAAAGCTATTGACTCAATCTTTATTTCATCAGAAAAAAGGTGAAACAAAAGTAAAAGGGGAGGGAAAATCTTGTAAATGGAAGTATGGTTATTATGTTCGTAAAGGTACATGCTGTGTTTTCACAATTTAAGCTTTCAAACTGTATGTTGAAGTTGTTAGCTCAGCTGACTTGTCCATCAGCTGAGCTAATTGGACAGTCAGTTGTTTGTCCTCCAACCGTCTTTCCATCTGTCTGTCCATCCATCTGTGTTTTAAAATACCTTCACCCAGATTCACTTAAAACTTGGCAGGGATGTACCTTGGGTGGGTCTCTACCAAGTTTGTTAAAATGTCCATGTTCTATTGATTGATTTTTGTATTTTTTAATGAATTTTTACCGTAGCTGACAATTCAGCTAAGGTTATAGTATGGTCCAACATCAGTTATCTGTGTGTCTGTCCACAATTCACATTTTCAACTTCTCCAAAACCATCTGTCAAATTCCTTTCAAACTTGATGGGAATATACCTTTGTTCAAATGGTCATGCTTCAATGATATTTAGATTTTTTTGATGTACTGTGTGATTTTTTAGCTTTGTTGAGCAAAGGTCACAGAGCTAATGTGACCGCTCATGTCTGTCCGTCTGTAAACTTTTGCTCATTAGCATGACACCGTCCACAGTTTTCAAGTTAGCCCAATACAACTTTCAGGACTTACTAGGGGTATTAAAATCTAGGCCCCTTTCGAGATTGGTGGTGCCACCTTCAATATTATGTAATATGGGGTCAAAATGTGAAAATCTTGTGAACACTGTAGCATCTTTAATTTTTGGCTCATCCTCACAGAATTTGGTGGGATTGTGGGGGAGGTCAAACTCAAACCTGCTAGTGATATTAGTGGTGTCACCTATAATTTGAGGGAAATTATGATCTAAAAAGTGTTTTAAGATATAAAATTTCATATTTGGAAAAGTAATTGGATTAGACTTGCCAAATTTATGGGATATATAGTCCATGTCCAATGTTAGAATTTTCTGTAACATCAGTGACGTTGACTTATCTTGTGAGGTTCCCACGCCTGTGAAGTTGAAAGAGGTGATTTTGTAATGGCAGTGTGTAGCTTGCACATCAATGGCAATGTGTGCACAACACCAGGCCTATGGGCCTCTGGTATTACATAATGTGGGTGACTTTGATGTTCTGTCCCAAGGTCACTGAGGACATAAAATGAAGGACTCACTCATGGTTGTCTTGGCCCATGCAACAGTATCCATTAGAGGAATTGCACAAATAAGCTATGATAACATGTGGAATAAAGTGCCATCTGGTGGACAGTTTATACACTAAATGTACATAAGCTTTATATGTTCAGAAGCCACTTGAGAACTCGCAACTTTGAAATGAAGATGCAGGTGCAATATAGCCATGGTGCCAACAGAGCATTAGGCCCATGGGCCTCCTGTTTCCAATTTTATTGCATGTTGTATTGCATTTTTGATTTCTTCTTCAAAATCTTTTCTCAGATTGTTCTGAAACTTGGTGGAAATATAGTTTGTGGGAGGATTAATGAAAATTGTACACTAGGTGATGATACTCTAGATTCCTGATTTTTAATGAATTTTTTCAGTTTGGCTGCCTGTTGGTTTATGCATGCATTCCTATTGATTGCCATTTAAGTCAAAGGGGATTGATTCTGAAACCCCAAATTTTTTATTTCCTTTCCAACTTCCTCATCACTTAGACTAGAGTGGGACTTATTATGGGTTGAATTTAAAGGTCAGCTGAGGACAGGCTTTTAACATAGCTCTGTTGTTTTGTTCATTTTTTTTTCTTGGCTATAAATGTACTTTAAAATGATATTCTCTGAAACTCACTAAGCCAAATGCTTCAAAATTACACGGAGACACTTCTGGGGACTCCTTACATCTTGATTTGTTCATCAGGTAGTGCTCTGATTTTTTTCTACTCCTTATTTTTTTGTGTGATAAAGGTATTTTCAAATTCTCCAAAAGTGTCACTCAGATTGTTCAGAAACTTGGTGGAAATGTATGGGAGGGTTAAACTAAATTGCTCACTGGGTGATAATAGTCCAGATCCCTGATTTTTACAAATTTTTCAATTTGGAAACTTGTAGTTAATGCACACATACCTCTTGATTGCAATGTAAGTCTATGGGGATTGCAATAGCAATTAATATTTTTGATTTCTTCTGCAAAACTGTCAACCAGATTCACTTCAAACCTGCGGGGGATGTACTTTGGGTGGTTCTCTAACAAGTGTGTTTCAGGAGTCATGCTCTAATGATTTCTAGATGTTTTATAATTTTTTATTTATTTTTTTAAAAAAAATTTTTATTTATTTTTTTTTCTTTTTTTTTTGGAAAAATCTCCAAAAAGGAGGTCACAGGACCACGCCAGTCTGTGCATGTAAAATCATCTGAACACAGGCCTGTCTCAGTCCTCTAGTACTTCTTCATTATTACATGTGCATGTTAAGTTGTTAATCAGACGATATTAATTGTGATATTAGCATGAGCCCTAATAGAAGGACTGTCACACTCTGAAATATAAGTCCAGCGTGTGTTTCTTGAAAATCCACTGAAGTCCAAATGACCTCAACCTTTGACCTTTAGAGATCACATATAAATTACAAAAATGTGCAATGTTGCAAAACCTACAATTTAAGCCACACAAGAACCAAATCAGATGAAAATTGACCAAGTTATGGCTAGATGAAATTTCGAAGGCCCAAATGACCTTGACCATTGAGCTTAAGATTTCGGATGTAAAACTACAAAAATGTGGTGTTACAATATATATAACAGCATGGACCAAATCAGATTAAAATTGACCAAGTTATGGTGTGATAAAACTACTTTCAAAGGTCTAAATAACCGTGACCTTTGAAGCTTACATGTGAATTACAAAAATGTGCATTGGTGCAATACCTACAATTTGAGCCCAACATGAGTGAAATTGGATGAAATTGGCCAAATTACGGCCAGATGAACATTTCAAAGGCCCAGATGACCTTGACCTTTAAGCTTTGGAGGTCACATGAAAATGACAAAAATGTACTATGTTACAGTATTCACAATTTGAGCCCAACATGAACCAAACCAGAAGAAAATGAACTAAGTAATGGATAGAAGAAAATCTCAAAGGGCCAAATAATCTTGACCTTTGACCTTTAGAGGTCACATGTAAATTACAAAAATGTGCAGTGTTCCAATGCCTACAAATTGAGTCCAACATGACTAAAATTGAATGAAAATTGACCAAACTATGGCTAGCTGAAAATTTCAAAGGTCAAAATGACATTGACCTTTAGTGTTGCCAAACCTACAGTTTGGGTCCAACATGGTTAAAATTGGGTGAAAAAGGACAGAGTTATGACTGGATGAAAATTTCAAAGGTTCAAATGACCTTGACCATTGAGTTTTGGAGGTCACATGTAAATTACAACAATGTGCAGTGTTGCAATATCTACAATTTAAGACCAATATGATCAAAATTGGACACAAATTGACCAAGTTATGGCTAGAAGAAAATTTCAAATTGCAAAATGACCTTGATATTTGACCTTTAAAGGTCACATGTACGTTACAAAAATGGGCAGTGTTACAAACCTATGAATTGAAGTTGGATTGGTTACCTTTGCCTATAATAGTTTTGAAGATATTCAAGATTTAAAATTTCAAATGCCCGAATGTGAGTGAGAGAGAGAGAGAGAGAGAGAGAGAGAGAGAGAGAGAGAGAGAGAGAGAGAGAGAGAGAGAGAGAGAGAGAGAGAGAGAGAGACTGATTCATGATAATGAAGAAGTAATGATGAACATTACTATTTATCACATCTACATTTATTATATAGGCCTTGGATATACCCAGTTAAGGAATTTATTATTTTTATAATTGATCAAAACCAAGCCTGAGGTAGACAGAAAGGGCCAGCAGTTTTTGCTGAAAGTGACAGGTAAACTTGGCTGGACTTGATAGGGTCAGAAAAGTTGCTGAAAGTGACAGGTCTGACTCACAGGGGCTCTAGGAGAAAGTCCAGCTGTTTGGTTTTGACAGAATTTTGGCTGAAAATGACTGGTCATATCTGCACTGGCTGGCTGTGTCAGGAAAGTGTTTAAAATGGGACCTGTCAAAGTCAGCCAAAAACCTGTCCAAAGTGAAGATTCAGCATCTTTCCTGCCTCCTTGTGTTTCCTGTGTGAATATGGCAAATTTTCTTCACAAAAGTGCTATAACACTAAAGTCCTTCACTTTGAACAAAAAATAAATCTTTCGGCATTCGGGACATGTAAATTATATGGTTGTACAGCAATTACAAACTACTCAAATATATATAACACATTGAAATTAAGGTAGCTGGAAAATAACTGTTTGAGGCTTTGAGGTGAGCATTGCTAAATGTTAACCATTCAAAACTAAAAAAAAAAAAAAGAAAAGAAAAGAAAAGAAAAACACTTTCAACTGAGATATCTGAGTAATGAATATGGTCATATTTTTGTCAGCTGGTACATGGGAGCTTAATGACCTAGAGGAAGACCAGATCGTGGAACCGGAGAGCGGGTGCCAGATTTCTTCGGCTCAGTTTTTACCAACCTCCTCGGCTGATGGGCTGCCTGGCAGCACAACTGAAACCAGCTCAGCAGGCAATGACCAGGAAATGGTAAAAGGGGGCACCATGGCTCAGGAGGAACCACAAAGGGAGGAAAGAATCCCAACATCATCCACAGATGTCATTCCAGCCACTGCACCTTTGAAGCTTGCCGAAGCCCCATTGAGAGGAAAGAGAGGTATAGGTAGATTTCAACGGCGTCCACACATTTATGGAACAAAGAAAACAGAACACTATACACAACTGTTCAAGTAAGTTGCACTTTTCTGCAGTAGCAACTGTTACTTAAGAATGCCTCGGCTGCCATCAAAAGGTGCTCTTGTATTGCCTCAGGTCTTAATTCTTAAAATGGAAGGGTGGTCTAAAAAGTCTATCACTAGAGGTGGTCTTCAGAGTAAGTACCATCGTTACCACTTACATGTACATAAAAATCCGCCAGTACTTTTGGACCTGTATCCACTATCAGGGCAATCTTCTCCCCTAAGCGCCAGCTTTCACTTAACAGGGGGGCTTGGCATGTCAGACTAGCGGTGTCACTTAATTCATAGCCTGGGGGCAATTTCAGTGTCTGATACAAAATAAATAATCTAGGGCCCACCGCTGCCTACAACTGCTAGCCATATGGCGTTGGTATCTCCAATTTCAGGTAATGCTCATTCTGAAAAGTCCCATTATAGCTCCCGAAGGGAGCTAAACTGTTATATGCGTACAGGAAACAAATTAATTCATGCTCCCTTATCTTGCTAGTGGATGGCCTGAATTGCTTGCAGCACGGAAGTTGTTTTTTGAAGCAAACAGGAAGCGGAAGTGCAGTCTAGAACCCATGAAAACTGAATCATTCTCCGCGACAGATTAACCCAAATGAAAGAACAAGTTCATTGTCGTGTACATAATTATTAATATTTTTCACAAATTTTCGGATCATTAGTCCTTCTTCAGAGAATGACAGTTGATAAGCAAAGATAAACGCTCACCGGCCCCAGGCTATGGCCTTGGCTGGTTCCCTGCCTCGCCGCTACGTATACTCGAGCACCGAGCGAAGCGAGGTGTGAGTCGTTTTCATAGATAACACAAGCATAACAATATCCCTATGTGTTTACATGAAATGAAATTGAAATAAATTTTTTGCCTTCGGGAGCTTCCACAGCCTGGCTGTTACATATTATATTGTGCATTACATTCATTGCACAAATTAACCTTCTCTTAACACTAATCACACATGTATTTTAGATACTACCTCTTCAAAATATCAAGTTGGGACTAACCCATAATGGCTTCCATTTTGAAAATTGTGGTTTGTAATAAATGAGGATAGTATTGGGACGATGTGGGGCTAGGGTTATAATATATGCAACCAAAAGAAAATATTTTGCAAATGAACCAGAGCATCAGTAAAGATATAATATATACTGTGGCCGCGATTCACTTTGATATCCAAATCAAATGTTTCTTTTGTGTGGCCTTGCACAATGTTCAAAAGGGCGTTCACTACATGCCGGTTGGTTCAAGGTCTATCGTGTTGCATGTGGATTTGTAACAAACAATGATAACTGCTTCAGACACAACCGAGCAGGCAGATTAAAGCTAAGATAGTAAGTCATGTTTTAAAAGTAACTTGACAACCGTTTGCCCTGGTAACTCAGAGAACGGACACCTGGAACCTGGCAAAATATTATGATAACATGTGAGGCTATGGCCTATGCTGTCTCACCAAACAACCATGGCTATGCTTTATTGAACTTTGTGTTGCTATGCTGTTTCCCCAGCTCAAGTTAACCCTCCAGGCAAGTTGAAATGAAATGTGTTTGAATTGACTTTACTGCAAGATAACAGCTCATGATGGCCGCTTTCTCAATAAAATCTTTCAACTGAGGCTATGGCTATGCTGTTTCACCGAATGTCTTGGCTATGCAGTTATGCTCTTTCTCTGACCCAAGTTAACCCTCCACTGCAGACAAGTTGAAATAAACTACTGTGTTTGAGCTTACTTTACTGCAAAAGAACAGCACACAACAAACAGCACATGGCGGCCACTTTCTTTCAGCCAAAGGTTGATCAATTTTTATTGGGAAAGGGCATCTTGAAATTTTTTTTTTTTTTTTTTTTAAATTTTATGTTTCATAAAAATTGTTCAGGGCCAGGACTCAGGCCTTTTCATGGGGGAGGGGTCGGGTTATCTGAACCACACATATATGTTTTTTTGTTAGGCCTTAGGTAGCTTGGACATTTGTCAAAATGTGACAGTTATGTTTAAAATGCATGTTCTCTCCGCTTTAACACATTACCTCCTTTGACATCAGTTAAATTTTTTACCTGGCACAGCCGAAGGTAATTGTATAATATTAAAATGTTATATATCATTTTTTTTTGTTCAACTTTTGGACTGTCAATTGTATTTGGTTTCGCCTTCTTTGGAGGTTCATGAATGCACGTATATAAAGAATCCATTTCCTGGGGGTATGTCAGAGTTTCAGTGTTGCTGTTTTGAGCTCTGTTGACCAAAATCTCTGATGTCAGTCCATCTGTTAGTAAACTTTTTCATGAACCCCATTCAGTCCACAGTTTTCAAGTTAACTCCAAATAATTTTCAGGACTTATAAAGGGTATAGAAATCTAGGTTGCTATGAATATTGGTGGCACCATATATAGTATTATGTAATCTATGGACCAAAAATGTGAAATTTTGTGAATGCTGTATTTAGAAGAGTTTTTAGCTCAGCTGACTTGTCAGTCAGTTGAGCTTTTTAGGAGGCTCCGTCATTCGGCCACAATTCACGTTTTCAACTTCTCCAAAACCGTCAGCCAGATTCACTTCAAACATGTTAGCAATGCACTTTTGGTGGGTCTCAACCAAGTTTGTCCAAATGGTTGCACTCCAGTGATTTGTGGATATTTTATGAATATTTTTGTTCTTTTGGGGGGCAAATCTTAAAAATCTTCTTCTCACTCATCCAATTGCTTTAATTTGATATCACACAGGAACACTTCTAGGGACTTCTTCTAGTTCTGAATTTGTTCACCAGGTACAGCTGCAATTTTTCTATTTTTTTAAATGTTTTTTATGTCCTTTGGCTCTTTTTGACTTAATGTTCACTCGGATAAAGCTGAAACTTGGTGAAAATGTTCCTTGTGAAAGGGTCAAACAAAGGTGTTCCTTAGGTGGCACTCTATGAATTCCTGATTTTTAAAGATTTTTCAATTTGGGTACTTAACCTGTAAATTTGTCATGTTTCACTGGATTAAACAGAGCCATTAAAGTGAAATTTGCTTTGTGCATAATATGTGAAGAACTTTTTTGAGTTCGGGCATTCATATTACATTGTACACAGGATCATAGTCTTCTAAAAGGGTAAGGTTATGTTTGGGAATTCTTTATGCACACCTTATGAATACTTTAAAATGTCATGTGCACTCAGCTAAAGCTCAACACAGGTCTGTTCAGCTGCAACTTTGATTTTGTAAACAAGTTTAGGTCAGCTGAGCACGGGCTGTTCACACAGTCCTCTTGCTTTATTCTTTTTTTTTTTTTTTGGAGGGCAAATCTTGAAAAATCTTCTGTGAAGTAGGATGGCCAATTGCTGTGAATTTGCATAGGGACACTTCTGGGGACCCCTAGATCTTAATTTGTTCACCAGCTGGCACTCCTTTTCTTTTTTTTTTTTTATTTATTATGAATTCTTGTGTGGTTTTGCTATTTTGGTGGAATAATAGCTTCTGGGAGGATTAATCAAAATTGTACACTAGGTAGTGATACTGTGGATGGTGGATGCATGCATTCCTATTGATTACCATGTACATCAATGGGTATTGCAATGGAAACTCACATTTTTTACTTCTTCTTGAACATCCTCATCCCCTAGACTAGAGTGGGAATTATTATGGGTTGAATGTCAAGGTCAAGTGAGGACAGACTGTTCACACTGTCTCTCAGATTGTTCTGAAACTTGGTGGAAATGTAACTTGTGGGAGGGTTCAACAAACTAATTCACCATGTGTTGATACTCTAGATCCGTGATTTTGAATAAATTTTTCAATTCAGGTAGCTGTCGGTTAATGGAAGCTTTCTCTGTTGGTTACAATGTAAGTCAGTGGCGATTGCAACAGAAATTTGCATTCACAACTTTCCAAATCCATCAACCAGATTCACTTCAAACTTGGTGGGGATTAGGGGTGAAATGATTCATTGATACATCGATGCAAGTGGGCAAATGCCGTACAGTGAAAAAAACTGATACCATACGATGCAAATTTTTTACCCTATGTAACACTTCGAGTGCCAGTCATGTCATTTGTCATCCTTGATACATCTCTAAAATTGCACATATTTATTCTGCAGTAATTTGTTTGAAATGACTGTTACCACATGCTATTAATTTCTGTAATGTGAAAATGTATTATTTTATTTAATTTTACATGTTATTTACAATTAGCGGTAAGTTTTATTGAAGGCAAAAGTAATATGTTTGAAAAAAACGTCAATGCTTTCCTATGTGCAAATCATGATAAGTGGTGTCCAGGCACATGACGTTGTGCTCATCAGTACCAAATGTACAGTTAATATCCATCCATACCGTATATGTTGCAATCGTAACAGAAAGCTTCAGAAGAACTGTCTGAGTCCTAATTCTATAAAAATATCAAAGTTTTTACACTGTAACAACATCAAAAAAGCCAGATTTCCTGCTTTAGTTATGCCCAGCATCCATGCTTGCTTTCACCAACGGCATGTTACTGAGACTTGGGTGGAAGTGCAGGGAAGAAGTGACGGTCTGAGGCAATCTCTGCACTCCTTATTTCGAGTCAACACTAGTCTATTTTAGTTTAAAAGGGACTAGGTTGTTTTCAACTGTTATCACAGCTTTTGTCTGCATTTATAATTTGTTATAATAAATTTGACATCATCACATGCACCTTATTATGTTTTTTTTTAGTTCAGAATATTTAAAATATTGTCAAGAAAAAAACTAAAACACGTCAGTTTTACGTTGTTCACAAAAGTCAGCCAGTGCTAGATGCTGACCTACTTCTTGCCTCTTTGGAAGTGCGGAATGGATAGGTCATCATGCTTTAAAGGCTGAGTTGCAGCAATCCTCATGGTGTGGAGCTGCGAGAATGGGTTCATTTCAGCAGGTATTACTTCAAGGCCCACATTAGAAAGTACATAATTGAAAACAATCGGATCTAAAAAAAAAAACTGTTGTGTTTCGGGTAGCACGACTGACCCTGCAAGAGTTGCGTACCATTATTTATTGCTGATGAAAAAGAAAAATCTATATTTATCCTGTTTAAATGACTTTATGAGTCGCTGATTACTATTGGTTCATCCCAGTTCTGATGACCCAGGTTGACCAATCAGAGTGATTGTTGTTGTTGGAACACTTACTGAGACACCATGTTCGACCTCACTTGTGAACATGGATGGGACATGTGGAGGTGTATCATGTACGGTCATCTGTTTGCATGGAGGACGAATCTCGTGCTTGTTGTATCAAACTTTCTGGATAGAATGACAGAATCTGTCGTGTTCTGGGGAATCACAGTCAGATGCTGATGTGTTTTCGTGTCTGTGACACAGTCTGTGTGTGGCATTCAAGCCAAGGTCAACATTGCATCTTTGTTCGTCCATACTTTCACTAGAATGTTTAAGTCATCTTGATGTATTATCAGTTAGGATTTGTTTCAAGACAATGTAAGTAATATATTTTGCTTCGTTGTATGAAAAATGGAACTGTTTTGGGACTGATAGAATGCTCAAAGGATAACAACTTCAGCACAACCCAAATCGGGCCGCAGTGTACATGCTGCAAAGCAGAGCCAATCTCTATTTCTGAGTGCCATGGGGCTCCCTTTGGGATGTGGGATACTAAATCAATTTTATGGAAATAAAAAGTGTGTGTATATAAATTAAGTACATGGGGTCCCCCACAATAGATTGTGAAATACGGGGTTTAATTACAGCACTGCAGGCTTTACATATAATGAATTTGTAAAAAAAATTTAGCATATATTTTCATTTACTGGTAGTACTTGTGTACTCTGGCAGACTGCCATATATTGACATGCACAAGTTCTGATCTTTTTTCATCTCTCACTGTCTTTTCCCCATCAGACATTCATTCAACAAGGAAATGATGCCAGACAAAGACCGTTTGGAGCCATTCTTATATTTGAAGTGAGGAAGTTTAGTGTTTTTTAATTAAAATGCAAGGGTGCCTGACACAACATGTATGTTTTAAATCAATCAACCAATACAATATACAAATTACAATATATTTAAATAGATTGAAAACTAATTGCCTCCTTGAAAATTTTGTTTGGATTCTCAAAAGAATGTAGTGCCAGTGGAATGTTTGTCAAGAATAATATTTGTTTATAGTTGTCAAGAATTTGTCAGAAAAGCATGAATTGTATTTGTGTCTTTTTGCCCAGAACCACTTCCTAGTAGTCATTACCCTATTTCACAGTCCGAACTCTTTACTCTCCACAAGCTAAACTGTCCCTGTCTAACCTATATACATATGGAAGTACTATTGTCCATATTGCACATGTTTCTCTTGTAAAATTTTGACACAGGCTGTATCAGCCCAAATAAATTAAAGGGTCTTCAGCGGGTAACTACTCAACATGTTTCGGAGCCTATTACCCATACATGTCTCTTGGAGTAGCGGCTTCTTGTCTATGCTAAATATTCAGCAAAGATGACCCACATAATAATGAATAAATATGAACGTGGCAAATGATGAATTAGCTAAATATGTGAAGTTTTGCCTATAAATACAGAGCTTCATTATGAAAGAACAATAGCTGTCAAACAAACCACAATTACTAAATTTGTATAGTACAGGTTCAGGTAAGAACAGTTTGACTTACCCCTGAACCAGTATGTACCCTTTCTAGCAGGACAGCTTATCCTAGTTAAACCACCCGCCAGTGTATAACTGAAGTGGAAACAAGCTGGGGCATTATATTCTGTTCCAGTGATTGTAAAATAAACAGTTGGAGCTAGACCACCTGTACAAACCAAGGGAAATCCTAACAAGGACTGCAACAATGGACATCGTGCACCAGAAATGTAAAACAAACTCCATGATGACACCTACCCCTCTAACAATTAAGCTCTATTTCACTGGCGACCCTGAGTCAGTGTATCAATGTGATGTTTCAGGTTTGTGACATTTTAGAAAATACTGTCAATTTTGAGTATTTGTTTTTAATATTGAGTAAATGTGCATTTAGGCATGTCAGAAAAGAATGAAAGTCTTTAGCATTTATGCCAAAAACATGTTATCAAAACAATTTTTCTTAACAGGATTTTAAGTACAATTAGGCAAACATGTAACTGTCGTAGGCCGCTGCTTGCTACCGATAGCTCCAGGGGGTTTAACCTAACAGAAAACATGCAAGCCTAAAATATCTGAGAGTGAATTTTAAAACAGATAGATGCCAAAAGATAAAGTTAAGTAGCAAAACAGACAAGTCTAAAAACTGTAAATTATTGTAGCCAAACTTTCTAATAATCTTTGGATATTAACAGCAAAATTATAGGGCAAATCAGAGAAGAATGAAAGTCATTTGTATTTAAGTCAAGAGAATGCAATGAAAATATAATATTTCTTAACGGGATATCAAATACAAGGCAAGCTTGTAACTGTCGTTGGTAGCTGCTTGCTGCCTATAGCCCCTGGGGGTTTGACTTAACAGAAAACACTTAAATAATTTTGTAAATAGAATATTGATGTCAGTTAACTCAACTTAAATACACCAAATCACATTGTGATTAAGGGATTCACAGTAAACAAAATTTATTAAAAAAAAATTCCTACCCACCTAGCCTACTTTTTTCCTTCCCCGCAACAGGAAACACAACTTTTTTTTAGGCCTTACCGACACTACTTGCCTGGTCAGGACTTAGCTGAATATAAGTGCTTATATTGTATAACATTACAGTCTATTTTTAAGTTCCTGAATAAAGTTACCACCTGTAACATGGCTTTTTGACTCACAATCAATTTTTAGCTCCGCTGACTTACTAGTCAGGCTGAAGTTTTTAGGACGCTCAGTGGTCTGTCGGTTCTGTCCGTCTGTTCACAATTCACATTTTTGACTTTTTCTCCAAAAACCGCCAGTCAGATTCACTTCAAACTTCGTGGCAATGTACCTTGGGTGGGTCTTTATCAAGTTTCTTCAAATGGTCACACTCCAGTGATTTTTGGATTTTTTATGAATTTTTTAGTTCAGCTGACTTGTCAGTCAGCTGAGTTTATCTCATGGTCAGTTGTCTGTCGTCAATAATTTACATTTTCAATTTCTTCTCCAAAACCACTTGCCAGATTCACTTCAAACTTGGTGGGGATATACTTTGGGTGGATCTCTACCAAGTGTGTCCAAATATTCAAGATCCAGTGATTTTTGGATTTTTTATGATTTTTTTTTTGTTCCTTTTTTGGCAAAATCTTAAAAAATCTTCGTCTCTGAAACCGCTTGGTCAATTGCTTCGAAATTGCATAGGCACACTTTGCAGACCCTTAGACCTTAATTTGTTCAACAGGTGGGGTTGCAAATTTTTTTCTATTTTTTATGAATTTTTGAGTAATTTTTTGCAATTTTCGACTTTTTCTCCAAAACCGCCTCTCAGATTATGCTGAATCTTGGTGTAAATGTTTCTTATTGACGGGTCACACAAATGTATTCACCAGTTTGTGTTGCTGTGGATCCCTAATTTTTAATGATTTTTTTCGATTCGAGTACTTATTGGTCAATGCATATATTCCTGTTGACTACTATGTGAGTGAATGGGGGTTACTGTGGTACTTCACATTTTCGATTTCTCCTTAACCGTCAGCCACATCCACTTCAAATTTGGTGGGGATGTACCTTGGGTGGACCTCTACCAAGTGTGTCCAAATGGTCATGGTCCAGCGATTTTTGGATTTTTTAAAAAAAAATTTATTTTGTTTATCTTTTTGCAAAATCTTAAAAAATCTTCTCCGAAAACACTTGGCCATTTGCTTTGAAATTTCATAAGGACACTTCCGGGTACCCTTAGACCTTAATTTGTTCAACAGGTGGGGCTGCAATTTTTTTCTATTTTTTTATGAATTTTTGTGTGCTTTTACTTTTTTTCGACTTCTTCTCCAAAACCGTCACTCAGATTATGCTGAAACTTGGCGTAAATGTTCCATGTAGCAGGGTCACATAAAAGCTTACACAAGGTGTCGTTGCTGTGGATCCGAGATTTTTAACGATTTTTTCAATGCGGGTATTTATGGGTCAATGTATACATTCCTATTCATTACTATATTAGAGAATGGGAATTGCTGTAGTAATTCACATTTTCAACTTCTTCTCCAAAACCGTTAGCCAGATTCACTTCAAACTTGGTGAATCTTCCATTGGTCTCTGCCAACTTCATTCAAATGGTCACGGTCGAGTGATTATTGGATTTTTCATGATTTTTTTGTTGATTTTTGGACCAAATCATAAAAAACCTCCTCTCCGAAACCACTTAGACTTTGATGTTGCATGCAGTTGCACATGTATGAGGGCCAGATTCAGACAGTACATAAGTGACCTTCACTTCATTCCCCAGGTCACAGAACCACTTACTTCAATTTTACTGTTCATTTAACAACTTCAGAACTTTATCAGCTAGGACATTGATGTTGCACATGTAAGTGTTCTGTTGGGTTACATTCACACAGTACAATATATGTGAGTGACCCTGACCTTATTTCTAAGGTCATAGGTTCGCTTTCCTGAATTAACTGTTTGTTTGATAACTTGAGAACTACTGGAGTTAGGACCTTGATATTGTGCATGGTGTCCTGTGTTAAGGGCAGACACACAATATGTGGATGACCTTGAAGTTATTCCCAATGCCACAGTGCCACTAGTGTCATCAATTTCTAGGTCAGCTGAGCATGGCCTGTTCACACAAGACTCTTGTTGTCCTCCACCACCGAAGGGGGACATAGAATTAGTAGGGATAGGGGCCGGTTCCGTCTGTCTGTGAAATTTGTTTCTTCACATTGATATTGGAAGGTGAATATTGATGCTTTGGTAACTCTGGAATCTCTTTGCTGTCATTGTTGGGTTTGATATTTATGAATATGGGTCATGTTTTTCTACATAAGTGTATCATACTAGAGATGTCCATCCGTTTGTCAATAGAGTCAGAACTTTGTTGCAAAAACTAGAATGCAAAGGTTATAAAAAACAAGAACTACACAAAACTGTTGAAATGTTTCCAGAGATATGACCAAATACCTAAAAAATACAACACTAAGTCAAGAACATTAGTCAAACAATATGAAGATGGAGCTTGAAATGACAAACTGTGGTTCTCAAAGTGTTTAGAGTGGTAAGAGGGAAAGTACCCGGGGTAAAGTATACTAAACGCACGTAGAGAATTTTCTCTAGTCCGTCTTAAGTCCGAAAACCATGATCATACTCACCTTTTGCAGGATTTCTTTCATTTCAACCATCATCCAGTCTAGTGGAAGAGGTGGCTTCCAGCTAATACCTTAGTACACTTTACCTCATAACACCTATAGTCAACTTTGTGGTGATAAAAATTGTATTACTATTTACCTGTTAATACCAGTGTCGGTATGGTGGAATAGTGTATGAAGCTTTTAAGTTTCAAAGGAGATGTCTGTCTGTCTGCCGGCCGGCCAGCAGCATATCTCTAGGACCCTAAGAGATAGAATAATGAAATTTATACCAGAGATGCATCATACCAAGGGCATGTGCGGCATATAGTGCTTTCGACCGTGACCTATTTTTAAGGTCACAGGGCCCAAGAACATATCAGTTTTTGTGCATCCAGACATGCTGTATACATCGTATAGCTTTCTTCTAAAAATTGTGGCGGGGGACATAGATCCTTTGGATCACTGTGCACTTGTTTGTTCTTTTTTAGGGCAAATCTTATAAAATTGTCTTTGAAACCTCTAACCCAGTTGTTTTGATATCACACAGGAACAGTCCTAGGTACTCCTAGTTCTTCATTGTTCACCAGGTGGCGCTACAATTTGTTTCTAATTTTTTTAATGATTTTTTGTATGTTTTTGCTATTTTCCACTTCTTCTCCTGAACCATCACTCAGATTAAGCTGAAACTTGGTGGATCTGTTCCTTGTGGAAGGATCAAACAAGGTTGTTCACTAGGTGGCACTGCTATGGATTCCTGATTTTTATCGATTTTTTAAAATTTGGGTACTTATCGGTAAATGCACCTTTTCTATTGATTACTATGTAAGTCAATGGGCTTTCTAATATTAATTCACATTTTGGACTTCTCTGAAGAAACTGTTAGTCAGATTGACTACAAGCTTGGTGGCAGTGTATCGTGAATGGGTCTCTACCAATTTTTGTTTTTTGTTTTTTGTGTTTGAAAATCTTGAGAAAACTTTTAATAGGAAAGTTTAACATGGGACTTTCTTATAATGGTTATAACTTAAATTATTTTGGTCAGATTTGGGTCAAACTTGGATGGGATATACCTTTTATTAAGTGTCTGTAGACACATTTTGTGTAAGTGGTCATGCTCCAGTGATTTTTGGACCTTGACCTCATTCCTAAGGTCACAAGACAACTGTCATGAAATGTACTGTTGACTTGATAACTTGAGAGATCTGTTTTGAGTGACAACCTTGATGTTGCACATGCTAATGTTTTTCTATGAAGATCACGCTAAAACAGTACATGAGTGACCTTGACCTCATTTCTGAGATCACAGTGCAACATACATGAATTTTACTTTTCATTATAACTTGAGAACTACTTGAACTGGGACCTTGATGTTGCACATGTTAGCGTTCTTCCATAAAGGTCAGACCTACTCAGAACATGGGTGACCTTGATCCTATTCTGAGTTCATAGAGCCACAAGTGTGATGAATGTATAGATCAGCTGAGCATGGGCTGCTCACACAGTCCTCTTGTTTTTTCCTATTGCATACATGTGGAAACAATTGTGAGTACCAGTAGAATGGGGTGGGACTTGTCATAGATTGAATATCAAGGTCAGCTGAGGACAGGCTGTTGACAGCCTTTTGTTGCTTATTTTCCTGATGCCACAAAAGCATGAAAATAAAAACCACATTGATAGGTTTTTCAATGTAAAATGTATGGAACTAAGTCCAAAATTGTTAAAAACATGACATGAAATGAAAAAGTAAATTAAAACATGAAAATGCATTTACAGCACTAGATATGCAGGTAAAGGGTTTGAAGCATCATTTACATGTCAGTACATTACAGACTGATGTTAAAAAATGTTTTGGTGCTATGAGTAAAACCAGTGTTGTATACAATCTTACAGGCTTGGCTTGACCCCAACTCTCAAGAAATCAAGAAACAAGGACTCTGAGTCGGATGACATGCCAAGAGTGAAAACAATCACAAACCAGAGAGTGATTCGTCACGATCAGCTAGAAGCAGAACTTCAGGAACACTGCATGGTAGTACAAGGTGAGATGACAGGTCACCTGACACACTCAAAGTGAGATGACAGGTCACCTGACACACTCAAAGTGAGATAACAGGTCACCTGACACCCTCAAGGTGAGATGACAGGTCACCCGACACACTTAAAGTGAGATGACAGGTTACCTGACACACTCAAGGTGAGATGGCAGGTCACCTGACACACTCAAAGTGAGATGACAGGTCACCTGACACACTCAAGGTGAGATGACAGGTCACCTGACACACTCAAAGTGAGATGACAGGGCACCTGACACACTCAAGTCAGCCTAGGATTGCATGGAAAAAGAATATTTGCAATGCACTTAAATGCAATAGAATTTTTTTATCAATGTGATAATATAAATATTCTGCTGTAAAAACATCATTCAGATTGGCCTGAATCTTGGTGGAAATGTAGCTCGGGACATTAAACAAGTTATGGACGAGGTGGATTCTGGATCCCTGATTTTTAAAACATTTTTCAGTTTGTAGGTGAATGCATGCATTCCTATTAATTACCATGTTAGTCAATGGGGATTGCAAGGGAAATTCACATTTTTTTACTTCTCCAAAACTGTCAACCTCTTTCACTTGAAACTTGACTGGGATGTACCATAGGGGCGTCTCTGCCAAGTTGTTAAAATGCTCATGCTCCAATGACTTTGAGATTTGCTTACAAGTTTTCTTAGTCATTTTTCAGAAAAATCTTTAAAAAATCTCCTTTGAAGAAGCAGTAAAGTCAATTGCTTTGAAATTGCATGGAGACACTTCAGGGGTCTTGAGACCTTCATTTACTGTACAATAAAAAATGTTCGCGTGAGGTAAATATTCCTGAATTTTCCTGAGTAGACCCTATTAGGGAATATTAAACTTGTGAAAGTTTTTGGAAGATTAAATCAAATAAAGTCACAACACAAAAAACATGTTTTACATAGTAATTAACTAAAATATTAAAAAAAAAAAAAAACTATGAGAGGTTTCATATGATTACTACATTCTTTTAGTGACGATTCAGGAAAATAAAACAAGCGAAAAAATCTCTTTTGAGGCTAATTCGGGAAATATGCTCGGGAACAAAATAAATGATTATATAGTATTCAACAGGTGGCACTGCAATAATTTTCCCTTTTTACCTCAGCTGAGGTTATGTGGTGGTTGGGCATCCATCATCTGTCTGTCCAGGGTGGTCCATTATTTAAATTTTTAACTTCTTCTCAAAAACTGTCTGCCAGATTTACTTTTAAACTGGGTGGGAATGTACCTTGGGTGAATCTCTGCTAATCTTGTATAAGTGGTCATGCTCCATGGATTTGGGGTTTTTAAATAACTTTTTGTTCATTTTTAATCTTTTTCGCAAAAGCTTAAAAATATTCTTCCCCCAAATCGCTAATTGCCTTGAAAATACACAAGGGCACTTCTGGGGACTCCCAGACCTTAAATGGTTCAACTTGCGGCACTGCCATATTTTACAATTTAAGAACAAATTTTTGTGTGATAAGGCTATTGTGGACTTCATCTCTAGAACTGTCTCGTAGATTGTTCAGAAACTTGGTGGAAATGTAGTGTGTGGGAGGGTTAAAAAACTTGTTCACTAGTTGGTGATGCTCTGGATCACTGAATTAAAAAAAAATCAATTTGGATACCTGTTGGTTGATGCATGTATTACTATGGCTTACTGTGTAAGTCAATGGAGATTGCAGTAGAAGTTTGCATTTTTGACTTCTACAAAACCATCAACCAGATTAACTTTAAACTTTGTGGGGATATAGAATATGGCTGTGTCATAGAAATATTCATCAATTTAGTGTAAATACTAAGTATGTACAAGTTGCCTCAGCTCATACCAAGTTGAACCAAGTTGAGCTGAATGGGTCTCTACCAAGTTTGATCAGATGGTCACGTTCCAGTAATTTTTTTGTTTTTTATTTTTTTGTAGTGATTTTTTTTTTGTTCAATTATTGGCAAAATCTTTAAAAATTTCTCCCAAATTGCCAAGCCAGTTGCTTTGATATTGCATAGGAACAGTTGTGATTTTTAACCCATTTTTCAATTTGGGTAGCTGTTAGTCAATGCAAGCATTCCTATTGATTACCACATCAGTGGGGATAGCATCAGAAAGTTACATATTTTACTTCCTGTCCAAAATCCTCATCCTCTTCTAGACAAGATCGGGACTTATTATCGGTTGAATGTGAAGGTCAGCTGAGGATGGGCCATTGACACAGCCCTCTTGTTTAAAAATTTTTGTGTATTGTAACAGTGGAATTGACTTTTTCTCTCAAACTGTAAGACCAAAATTGCACTTGAGCATGTTGTGTTTGAAAATTTACTTGGTGACCTATTTTGGGGTCTCCATGACCCAATGATTGTGTGACCTTGACCTTTTTTTCTTGACCTATTTCTCAAGGTCATTCAGCACTTAAGATAAGGGCATTTAATTCAATATCTTGATAAACATTAAGATAAATGATGCTAAATGTACCATAATGTATATCATGTGGAAGTTTGATATTGCATAATATGGCTTAACCTTGGTTAATTTTTCAAGTTTGTCGATGGAATACATTTCAGAAGATTTTTTTTTGGTGATTGTGGTCTGCAGAGCATTAGGTCCATGGGCCTCTTCTTTTTTATTTTTAACACATTGTCCAAATTCACAAAAATCATTAAGAGGATATGTTCAAGTTAAATGATGGTCTAAAACAAAGGTGACATTGATATCATCCTGAAGTTCACAACACCACTTCAGCTCATAAATGTAAGGTCAGCTGAGCACAGTCCTTTCACAGTCCTCTAATTTGTATGTCTGTTCCATACAGACAGGGTAAAGTGTCTGTTCCATACTTGTTTTTTGAACCCATACACAGAGGTCAAAATTATCCTTGCATTTTGTATCCTGTATCTTGTACTCTTGTACAGCTGTGTGTTCATGTCCATGTTGTCTTCAAGCTCTTTCGACTTCATGCCTGATCATTGAATATTACCACAGACAAAGTTGACCCAAATAAAGGTATTTTTGGAATATATTTACTCCTCACTTATTGTTGACCAATCCAGATACTCCACCTGAGGCTTTAAGCATTATTTTGGTGGAAATCTTTTTTTTTTTTTTTTTCAAAAGCACTTGGTCAATTGCTTTCAAATTGCATTCTGACCCTTGTGAATATGGAGGTGAATATTACACAATACATGGCTGACCTTGACCTCATTCCAAAGGCCACTGAGGCACTTAATGAATGTCATTATTCACTTGATAACTATATGAGCTGGAACTTTGATGCTGCTCTTACTGTATATGGGCCATATTTACACTGCACATGAGTGACCTTGGCTTCATTCCCAAAGTCTCAGTCATTTTCATGACTTTTACTGTCCTTTTGATAACTTGAAAAGTATTTGAGCTGGGACGCATATGAACTAGTACTTAATTGACTTTTAAGCCAGTTTTGTGATATCTGTGCATGACATACTTTAAGAAAGGTGACCTTGACATACTGTAAATTGCTTTATTTTTGCGTGTTTAAATTTTCACGGTTTTTCTATTTTTGAAATTTCACTGTATTTTTGATTTCACTATTTTGGACATAATTCCTATTCAAACAATGTTAAAATACTTTTTCACTGTGTTTTTATTTTCACGGTTTTGTACCATCAGCGAAATAAGCGAAAATAAGAATACAGCGAAATTAAAGCAATTTACAGTAATAAAAAAATTCACAGGACCCCTTTTGTCTGTGCATGCAAGGTCAGCTGAACACAGGACTGTCACAGTCCTCTTGTGTAATTATTTTGTCTGTTATTATGAAATCTGTACACAAAGAGCACATTGTACTGATCCTATGTGACTATATAAACACAAAAAAAAAAAAAAAAAAAAATCCTGGAAATGAAAATTTTCATGTGTTTTTGTTACTCAGAAAAAAATAAATTAAATGAAATCAATGCATTGGGAGTATCAGGAATGTATGACTTTGGGAAAAAAGCCTTAAATTTGGGGATGCTTTGTGATGATTAAGGTGTTTTTTATCTTTATTGCAGGCTTAAACAAGGTGGAGTTTGTCTGTAACATTTGTCAAGGAACGTACCCAAGCAAGACACAGTTTGTGAAGCACTTGGAGCAGGAGCATCCAGACATCAAGGCCTGGAAATGTAATGAGTGTGAATACAGATGTAAGTCTCTGTCAGGCACCATTAACCACTTTCCTGATTGATGCTTTTAAACTCCGAATGCAAGCAAGAAGACAGGGTGGAGAAGAGGTGATATCACCAACACAATATCCAAATAGAATTGTGTGACCACATTAGGAATTAGTGTGGAGAATTTGTAGTAGGCAGTCTGAAGCTTTCTAAAGTTACCATTAACTGTTTGCCTCATAAATTTAGAGGGATTGGACAGCTTCTCCTGGCATTGGTTGGTGCCAATGAAAGCTGTTGACCTGGGACATGTTATTATGGTACGTCTCTTCTACCATTGTCACTCAGTTGTTTCTCTTTCATGTTGAAATTCGTTAAAAACATGAAGCAGGTGATAGTTGAACAGCAGCCATGTTTGGTTCATTAAGGACAGCAGAGCTGTCAGCTGAACAGACCAGTATGTGTTAACAGACCACTTTGTGGTAACAGACCAGTATGTGTTAACAGACCACTTTGTGGTAACAGACCAGTATGTGATAACAGACCAGTATGTGTTAACAGACCACTTTATGTTAACAGACCAGTGTGTGTTAACAGACCAGTGTGTGTTAACAGACCAGTATGTGCTAACAGACCAGTATGTTTTCTCCTCTCCAATGGGGCATGTTCTCCTAGATGTCACCACTGTTCATAAGTACCCTGGTTACTAATACTTGCAGGTGGAAACACCTGGAGGGATGAGCAGCCTGGACTCTCCTTATTGGTTGTTAATAGGTGTATCATAGAAATATAGCCTGTGAACTAGTGCTGCCACCTATGAGAACATCCCATATTGGTCTTCCATTGATTGACATAATCACTGCTTTAGCACTGAAAAAAAAATGAGTCCATTAGTAATTGGTGTACTTTGGTGCTAGACTACAACGCAACATAGCACACTTACTTTCAATGAATCATGATACTGATCAACTTTCTGATTGGTTCATCAGTGGTCACTTGAGACTCTGTTTCCCTGTTATAGTGAGAATACACAGACCAAAAACTTGACTCTACTATCTAAAAAAAAAAAAAAAAAAAATTGTTGTTCGGAGTCTCCTTGTCAGTCTAGCTCAACTGTTTATAGTTCTCACTAGATCCACCTGGATCTACTGAGATCCATCAGGATCTCCACGAAGGAAACAGCTGCAATCACACGTACAAGAGCTGTCACATGACACACATAGTCTATTCATTTATAATTTTTTCAATATATCTAGACAAACCATTTTAACAGTAAAGGGGATCTTTCTCCTTAAGGGACCCAGGAAAATGTTATTCTGAGGTCCAGTTTGCACTTTGAACTTGGGCACGTGTAGAACGAATCTACAGTCTGTTTGACGTCGTGCCACTTGGCAGACCCAGAACAACCAGTTCAAACTAAGTGCAGTCATCATGACTGTGACGTCATGATATTTGACATTGACTAGTGTGTCTAGCAATGTTACCTGCCATATAAAAGAGCCCATACGTCAGCTTTTCTGTTAGAACTTGCACAGTTGTAGAGTGTGCCTGATGAGCCCAACGGAGGGCAAAACGCGTCGCACAAGAAACCACTACAGCTAGCATGCCAGCTTTTCTGGCTTTGCCACATATTTCTCATCTACTATCTAGTAGGTGCATCTGTATCTGAAGCGCCAGATGTAGATTTTATGAAGATGTGTTGGTAATGTGTCTGTGTCAGGTACACTCATATAATGCATGTTATTGATTTAATTGATTGAAATGATTCCAAACTGGCAGAATCTCTAATTGAGCTGCATGAAGTGAAGTCCTGGAATTAATTCTGTACCACTCATTTCTGATTCTTTCTGTTAAGATGTGTTGGAGCATATACACTTCACACAAACAAACGCACAGACACACACACACAGAGACACACACACATACACAAGAGAATGGATAAGTTAAGGGTTACTTGAATATGTGGTGACATGTTTGACATATGTCTATGATTCTTACTTTAAGAACACATCCTGACATCTTTGACGTATATATGTCTATCGTTGTTGTTCACTTTTTGTGATTTTTTTTTTGTCATAGGTCGTATGCGCACCAGTCTCATTGTACATCAGAAACTCCACCTGGGCATACGTGACCATGTCTGCAAAATATGTAACAAAGGATTTACCTTCAAACAAAAGGTTAGTACTTACCGTACTGGTTATCTGCAAGTGCATGGTAGCAACCTTTTTGGTCATGCAAAGGACTATTATCACCTACCATCGCCACTAATTCGATGGAGATTCATAGATGATATATTTTGTATAATGGACACCCACAGAAACAGAATTACCAGATTATTTTGCTGATTGTCTGAACTCGTCATCCCACCATAAAATTTACTTGCAATCAATCAAAAGCAGATATCAATTTTCTAGACACAACTGTGTAAGTTGAAGTCACAACTGTAAGAGTTTACGGTCAATGAAGAACATGCATCACACGATATATGTTCAAACTCAGATACACAGTCTAAGTTGTTGTGGAAACTCTGAATTTAATCTACCTCCTGACTTGCAAAATCTGCAACGAGCAATATGTAGGGCCAACACAGCTTCCATTGACAGACAGATGAAGAGAACTGTATCTTTACCTTAGTCACAAGCTTACTACGCAACATCTGGGAAGACATTTTACCCAGGCAGGACAGGGTGTACAGAACACTGAAGTCCTCACTTTGGAATACATCCCCACTCCATTGAGATCAGCATGCTCTACAGAGTAAGAGTTGCAACTAATTTTGAGAGAGACATTGGATGCATCAACTGTCCTCAATTTAGCCTTTTGGCATCAATATCATGGCAGAATGAGCCTCTTTGCTTAGTCTTATGCTAAATTCAAGGACTCCCAACTCTCCCAACTTGGGTGGGAGGTGTCTCGCATATTATCATGAAAATTAATCAACTTTTACAACATCTGGCCTGATTGACCATGCTCCCATAGTAAGTGAGTGGGGCTCCCACTGAGAGCAGCTGTTTTCATAATTATGACCCCCCCCCCCCCCCCCCCGCCCGTCGTCCTACTAGAAGAGGGGCATGAAGTAATTGCTTTTTCCGTGTGTCTGTGCATGTGTGAGTCTGTCTGTCTACTTTTTGTGTCTGGGCTGTAATTGGCATGTCCTTCAATTTAGATTAATGAAACTTTGCACACAGGTGCATCTGGACATAAGGGTGTATCAGGTATCAAAAGTAGGTCAGTAGGTGCAGTATCTGGGTCACAGTGACAGATTCTTATAAAATCTGGGCTATGATTCCTAAACTATGAAAGTTAGGTCAATGAAACTTTACATACAAATCCATCTACGCAAAAGGGTATGTCATGTACCAAAAGTAGGTCACTAGGTCAAGTATCTGGGTCACGGTGACAAATCCTTACTAAATCGTGTCCGGGCTATAATTCCTTTACTATTTAACGTAGTTTTATGAAACTTGACACACACACATATGTTGACTTAAAAGTGTGTCATGAAAAGTAGGTCACTAGGTCAAGTATCTGGGTCAGGGTGATACAATCATGTAAAACTGTATTAAATTTCATGTCCAGGCTGTAATTCTGTTGTCCTTCAAGTTAGATTAATGAAACTTTACACACAGGTGCATCTAGACATAAGGGTGTGCCATGAACCAAAAGTAGGTTACTAGGTCAAGTATCTGGGTCACAGTGACATATTGTTGTAAAATTATGTCCGGGCTGTAATTCCTTCACTGTTTAACTTGGTGTCATGAAACTTGACACACACATATGTGTTGACCCAAAGGTGTTTCATGTTCTAAATTTAGGTCACTAGGTCAAGTATCTGGGTCACAGTGACATTCTTGTAAAATTGTGTCTCGGCTATAATTCATGTTTTGTAACTTAGATAAATAGAACTTTACACACAGATGCATCGATACAAAAGGGTGTGTCATCTACCAAAAGTAGGTCACTAGGTGATGAATCTGGGTTAGAGTGACATATCCTTGTAAAATTGTCTCCAGGCTATTATTCCATTACTATTTAACTTAGTTTCATGAAACTTGATAAACATATATCTTGACCTAAAAGTGTGTAATGTAACAAAAGTAGGTCACTAGATCAAATAGCTGGTTTACACTATTTGTGTCCTGGCTATAACTTGCTTGTCCTTCAATATACATAAATGAAACTTTATCCACAGATGCATATGGATATAAGGGTGTGTCACGTACCAAAAGTAGATCACCAGATCAAGTAGCTGGGTCACAGTGACGTATTTTTGTAAAATCGTGTCCGGGCTAGTATTCCTTTACTATTTTACTTAGTTTCATGAAACTTCACACACACACACACACATATATGTTGACCTAAAGGTGTGCCATGAAAGAAGAGTAGGACACTAGGAGAAGGATCTGGGTCACACATACCTGCTATATTGGAATTAAATGACGGCCGCATCATATTTGCTGACCGCTACCTCACATTCAAGAATTAACTTTTGTACATTGTAAATGTCTTCATTAGGAGCTACTCAACAGCGCTTCTTCCATTACAATTCACCCTCACATGCTTATAGTATCATAAATTCAAGGTGACCGAAAACTGCCCCCAGTGGTAAGAAAGACAAGATAGAATTAAGAGATGCTTCCTGCTGAATTTGTCACTTTCTGGTCATGTGGCACATTGAAAAAAAATTCTGGAATTCCCCTGATCTGACTGGCGTCTGCTTTTCATGGGTAACATGACTTAACTTCAAATTTGATCACTTTTTGTTTCTTGGTCCTTACAACCTGGTTTTAAAAACAAAACGGTGGCACGCAGAAATGAACAGAGAAGGCATACAAATTTGCCAAAATAACAGAGCTGCTAGGTCTAAACAACCTTACCCAGGAGTGGAATCCTGCTACCGTATGCAGCATGAGACCAAAATATCAAATGATGTGATGGGTGTGCAGCATGATGTGACCGAAAACTGCCTCCACTACCCTACCTCTCAAACAACCTCAGCTGATCTCTATGATATGGTTGTAGATACCTAAGGTTGAAAAAGAACATCCACTGATGATGATCCTCAGTGCAGTAGGGATGACTCTTTATAGTATACCTGCCGTTCTCCGGCATTATTTCTGGCTTTGTGTGCATCCTCAGTTTCTCTTCCTTGGTTTTCAAATCAGTATCTGTTGATTTTCATCTGGGGTTGAGCAAATTTGTTTCCGTTTTTTTGCTGGGTTGACTCTTCTGTTCTGGTGACTGGGGTAAATTGTGCCTGGCTGGGCCATTTATCTTCCCCTGTTTAGTTGAGATGTCGTAATACTATGTATTTTTCAGTTCACCGGTTTGTCATCTACTTGAACTGACGTCTCCATTGTGTAATAGCAGACAAGTTTCTGTCAGCTAAGGGGGACCCTTATGGCCAGGTGCCCTATTGGAAATGGCACTTGATGGCCATGTGGGAAGACAATTTTGCCTGGAGGCTTTGCTACAAGGCTGTAGGCCTCCTGTGCTCTTAGGGACACCCTTGTACCATGTTGTACAGTGTGCAAGGTGTGGTCCGAGACACAGCAAGCAAAGGTACTTTGGGTGGTGGTTTGTGCTGTGGCCAAGTGGCAGGTTTCCTTCTCTCATCATGCCTCTCATTCCACAGGAGTTGGTTTTGGCTAGTTCCTCTGAGCCCCAGGCCACTCCTTCTTCCTGTGGAACACAGCCCTCAGCAGGTGGTCTTTGTGTGGTCACAGGTTAGGTGTGTTGTGCCCACTGGGTGGGCTATCCAGGCTGCCTGTGTTGGCCACATCTGCTGTCCAGGCTAGATGTACTGTGCTGTTCAGGCCAGCCACCCAGGGCGGCTTGGCCAAGGCTGCCAGACCTGCTGTCCAGGCTAGGTGTGCTGTGCCTTCTGGGATGGCCACATTCCGGATAGGCCAGGTCTGCTGCGCTTTCTTTTTGGCCTTCCAGGCTTGGCCTGCCTAGTGTCCTGCTGAGGTGAGGAGACACCAGCCTTTGGCTAGCTCTGGCTGACCCCAGCTTGGCCAGTTTGCTGACACTGCTTTATTGACAGTTGAGCATGATTAGCTGGCATCCAACCATGAACATGCAGCAGGCAGGTTTTACATTTCTGCTGAAATCCTTCGGTGTTTCTGACTGCCCAAGCTCTGCTAGGCAGAACAGGCATCGCACGTGCAAGCAGCAGAAGGCAGACCAAGGGATGGTCATATCTGGGTGTCCACTGCAGGAGCGGCATTAGTCTTGCCTGTCCCCATCTGCAGAATGGGTTGACAGTGCATAAAATGGATGGTCGCCCAGTCGACTGAGTGGATTAAGTTACTGTGTGGGTGATCTAATTGTTTGATCAAGTCGACCAGGTGGTCGAGTTAAAAAAATCAGAAGGCACTTCTAATTTTTTTCTAGTCTGCTTTATGATTGTTATTGATATTTTGTGTTGGGAATAAGAAATATTTACAAGAATAATCCTGTACATTGTCTTTGTTGTATATGTTTTTTGTTGGACTATCTGACAGCATGAGCGCCATTCATTTAACTTTTGAAGTGGCTGATTCAAGGCTGTCTCAAATTCCCGGTGTTGTTTATTTACATGCAAGGATGCACATTTTATTGTAGAGAAACGTCAGTTCTCATCGATTGCTATTTCGATTTTGCTGTTAAAAATGAATATTTTCCTTCCTCGATGATTTAAATTAATGATCTGGCCATTGTTTGTGACAATTTGCATGATGTAACTTTGCAAAAATAAAGTGATTTCATCGTTGTGGTCTCGATCTCTCTTTCATCTACCGGTCATGTGCTTCACATCGTCAGAATGCTGAGAACCTTGTCTATTTTAAGAATAAGCTCTCTGATTGGCTGAAACAAAAGTATTTAAGGGGAAACCCCGCCATAACTACTTCTATTTCAAACAGATTCGTCATTATTTTAGTCGGAAACTACCAAAGACGATTCTCCGGAATATCCTAGGTCAGTCAGGGGGGCCAGAATCGATCACATGGTGTTCGCCATCCAATCAAATGCGTCATTTTTGTACATGCTGTTTTGTTCGGGAGTACTCGCTACCTCGTGTTGTGAAGTCTGGCTTGAAGGATGGGCGACATTTGTATAAACACAAATGACGATTACGGACAATTTATTAAAGCAAGAAACAAAATTTAACGCTGAAGATTGATCAGAATGATAACATACTTCAGGTCTTTGTGTACCATAGAGCAGAGGGTCCAATTTTTTTCATGGAAAGAGAGTAAATATGCCAGCCACAGGTAAACATGGCTTGGATGAAAATACCGATGCTGCATGTGTTGTTTATGCTGACAGTTTATCAGTGACTAGGATAAAGTGGGTTTATCAACTATTTACTGCAGCAACAAACAAACTTGACCACTATAATTTAATGACAACTATGACACACAACTGATCTTTAGAAAAAATTAAAGAGGAACGATCATTTGTGACACAACTCCAGGAAAATGCGCGGACAAGTGCCAATCCAATTGTATTCACACAGGCTTGACCGTTTTGATCTATTCGTGATTGGGATTGATATATTCACTTTGTTATTATGTAAGGCATGAGTTTTTGTTTAAATTGACAAAGAAACCACATAGAAATGCAGAGAAGGTCATACTCAACAAAAGTCATGTTGATCATTTTGGATGAACTGCAACAATTAAAAAGTTATGGCACCATTACGCCAGCAAGTCACATGTTGCGCAACAAAACAAAAAATGTCCAGTGGCTATCGTATTGGTAGTGCCACCTACATTATGCAATGTAGGGGTCAAAATATGAAAATCTTGTGAACACTCTAATATCATTAATTTTTGGCAGATCTTCACCAAATTTGGTGGGATTGTGGGGGAGGTCAAAGTCTAAGTTGCCAATGATACTTGTGGCACCACGTATAATTTGACAGAAATGATGAGCCAAAATGTGTTTTAAGATATGAAATTCCATATCTTGAAAAGTAATTGGATTAGACTTGCAAAATTTATAGGATATAAAGACAATTTTCAAAGCTAGAATTGCATATAATATCAGTGACCTTGACCTTTTTTTGACATTGATATTCTGTCCCAAGGTCACTGAGGACAGAAAGTTAAGGACTCTCTCATTGTTGTCTTTGCACATGCAATGATATCCATCACAGGAATTGCACAAATGAGCTTTGATTACATGTTGAGCAAAGTGCCATCTGGTGGACTTTTTATGCACTAAATGTACACAAACTTTATATGTTCAGAAGCCACTTGAGGACTCACAACTTTGTAATGAAAGGCGCAATAGATCCATGGTACCAGCAGAGCATTAGGCCCATGGGCCTCTTGTTTTTTTGGTTGGGGAAGGGGGGAAGTTCATTAAAAATCTTCTTGAAGGTAAGGTTTTAATGTATACACCAGGTGGTACTAGAATTGTTTTTGTGCAAAAACTGTCATACGCATAATCCTATAGATTTTAATTCCAGTCAAGGTGATTTACAACAGTAATTCACATTATCAGCTTCCTCTCCAAAACCGTCAATCAGATTCACTTTAACATTAGCTGGGATGTACCTTGGCTGCATTTTGACTGAGTTTCTGCAAATGGTCATGCTCCAAATATTTTTTTAATTTGTTTGCTTTTTTATCGAGGTGGGGGGGGGGGGAATTCTTTTTTGGCTGAAAATATCTCTGAAACTGCATGGTCAATGGCTTTAAAGTTGCATAGAAACACCTGTGGGTGCCCCCAGGGTGGGTCTTACTATGGGTTAACTGTCAGGGTCAGCTGAGGATGGGCCATTGTTCACACAGCTCTCTTGCTCTACATCTCCACCAAATTTACATGTATTATATATATGTGTGTGTGTGTGTGTGTGTGTGTGTGTGTGTGTGTGTGTGTGTGCTTGTTATTTCTCCACATGAAATTTACCATGTTTACAGCTAACCAACCACATGAAGCACCACGCCAACCTACGAGATCACAAGTGTCCAGATTGTGGCAAGGGCTTTAACGAGAAAAGCGATCTGACGAAGCACATCAAAAGAGTACACATTGGAGGTGACAATTCTAATACTCGCTTTTTCTTACGTGTACAGATCATCAGCACATTCCATCTTTTTGGGTTTCATATTGCTAAGTCTGGGTTCCATCTTTATAACTCTTAATTGCTAACATTGATACAATACATCTTTAATGACAAAGGGTCAACCCAGTTGCCAATTCTATGTATGCAGTGTAAATAAGTGGCTAGTTTTGCAGTTGAGGTTCTGAAATTTATATGAGAATTTCAGCTATACACTTAGGTTGGCCATGTAAATGTGATGCTTATACATCCAGTTAGTCACTTGCAAATTACTGTGGAGAGTACTAGGAATCCACAAACCCAGCCCAGCTGACCATAGAAGTGATGTCTACAGGGTGGACCAAAGAACTTTCTGGTATTGGTCTTGCATATTGTACAACACTGAATGCCATAAAGTGTACTCTTGTTGTGAGTGAGATTATTGTGAGTGCTTGTGCTCACTTTGTCATTTTACACCTGTCTCAATTTAATTGAAAAGTCAACGGTAGATCTGAAAAGTTGCTCAAAACAAATATCACCACTAATTGCCTGGACAGATATAGCAAAGGGCAGAGGTACAATATCGTAAAACACTTTTGATCTTTGCATTTCAGAACGACCATTTCGCTGTGAGCTTTGTTCCAAAGCCTACAAAGACAAGGTACAACTGAAACGCCACATGGATGGCCACTCGGGAATTAAACAACATCTTTGTGAGGTAAATGACCCTCCTTCTGATATATGGACTTTACTCTTCATTATAGACTTGAGCTGACAGATTTCCCAGCATGATTTTGGGCACAACATGCATACAAAGCATGCTTAGAAAGCTGTGCACCCAGATCTTTTTAGCTGAAACTACAAACAAACAAACAAACAAACAAAAAAAAAAAAATAACTACAATAATACTAAACCTAACCAAGTAAAGAATTAGTCCCCAGAAGGGCTGAGTTCATGGCCAGGTCACTCCAAGTGTATGAAGTGCATAAGAAGTGATCCAGCCATGAATACAGCTGTTCTGGGGACAAGTATTTTCCACACAGTTAGTTTATTTTTATGCCCCCCCCTTCGAAGGAGGTGGGGCATATAGCATTGCACGTTGGTCGGTCTGTAGACGTTGGTTTCCGCACAATAACTCAAGAAATTTTTGAGCTAGGACTTTGAAACTGTACAGGTGTATCACTCTAGTCAAAAGCTAGGCAAAGTTTGAAGATGGGTGACCTTGACCTAATTTCCAAGGTCACAGTGGTACCTGAGTGAACTTTGGTTTCCGCACAATAACTGAAGAGGTTTTTTAGCTAGGACTTTTATATTGCCCAGGATTATAGTCCATATTTGGGGTTAGACGAAGTTCGAAGATGGATGACCTTGACCTCATTTTAAAGGTCACAGAGCCACTTTACTGAATATGGTTTTGTACTTTCTGCATGATAACTTTTACGTTGGAGCTAGAACTTTTATATTGTACAGTGTTATGGTTCCCTGTAAGGGCTAGGTTGAGGTTGAAGATGGGTGACCTTGACCCAGTTTTCAGGGTCACAGAGAGATTGTAGAATTCCTTTGGTTTCTGCACAATAACTCAAGACGTTTTTGAGCTAGGACTTTGATACTAAAGAGGTGTATCATTATAGTCAAACACTAGGCACTGTTTAAAGATGGGTGACCTTGACGTAATTTCCAAGGTCACAGTGATACCTGAGTTAACTTTGGTTTCTGCACAATAACTGAAGAGGTTTTTAAGCTAGGACTTTTATATTGCACAGGATTATAGTCCATATTTGGGGCTAGGCGAAGTTCGAAGATGGATGACCTTGACCTCATTTTAAAGGTCACAGAGGCACTTTACTGAATATGGTTTCATGCTTTCTGCATGATAACTTATACCTTGGAGCTAGAACTTTTATATTGCACAGCTTTATGGTTCCCTGTAAGGGCTAGGTAGAGCTTGAAGATGGGTGACCTTGACCCAGTTTTCAGGGTCACAGAGAGATTGTAGAATTCCTGTGGTTTCTGCACAATAACTCAAGAAATTTTTAAGTTAGGACTGGGATACTTTACAGGTCTATAGTTCTTGATAAGGGCTAGAAGAAGTTTAAAGTTTGGTGACCTTGATTTAATTTCCAAGGTCACAGTGGTACCTGAGTTAACTTTGGTTTCCACATGATAACTGAAGAGGTTTTTAAACTTGGACTATTATATTGCACTGGATAATTGTCCGTATTCGGGGCTAAGTCAAGTTTGAAGATGAGTGACCTTGACCTAATTTCAAAGGTCACAGAGCCATTTGGTTGAATACTGTTTCTGCATGATAACTTGCATTTTAGAGGCAGCACTTTTATATTGCAAAGCTTTATGGTTGCCTATAAGGGCTAGTTTGAGTTTGTTGATGGGTGACCTTGACCCAGTTTTGAGGGTCACAGACAGACAGTAGACTTCCTGTGGTTTTTGCACAATAACTGAAGGTCAAGTGAAAATGAGTGACCTTGCCCTAATTTCCAAGGTCATAAAGCCACTTTGCTGAATATGGTTTCTAAATGATGACTAATTTTTCAGCTATAACTTTTATATTGTCCAGGTTTTTAGTCGTTTTTGAGAGCTAGGTTAAAGTTTAAAGATATGTGACATTGATGTATGATCAACCTTCACTAATTTTGTAAGGTCACGAGTGCCCCATCTACCACTATCAATAGGGTAGAGAGGGCAAGGGTAATGAGGGCAGGGGGCATCTATGTTTTACAAACATATCTTATTATTCAGTAGTTATAGCTGTATCTAGTGAATTAAATAATAAGTTTTGTGACCTAGCAGGGTCTTGAACCAGCAACCTTCACCACCAATCACCTAGCCAAAAATGGGAAAAGCACAAACCAGCTCTACCAAATCCCCATTCCTAAAAAGGGTTCAATGGAGGCTGGCATGAGTGAATGCCATAATCGACATAACCAGTTCGTTGTATTTTTTCCAGTACAAATGAAGTACTGTGTTCGGAGTTGTTCCAGATCACGGACTGTACATACATAAGTCCACTAGCATCAATGAAGCACCAAAAATGTATAATTATGTTTTGTGACCAAAGAACATAATGACATAAAAACGGGATATTTAGAGTAATATCAGTATTAATGAGTATACTTACCACTTGACCACAATTGTCAAGACCTCTGTGTCAGGGCATGACGCCCAAGAAATCGAGATGAGAAGCTTGCTATGTGGAACTGATGGTGACCTCATGTGCACATGCGCCCCGTATCATCCTTCCTCTTTTGAGAGTGGTCAGTTGACATCAGCTGTAAGAGGAAGCGGGTTAGTCGGGTGGGTTTCTCTGGTGATCGAGAAGTAAGTATACTCATTAATACTGATATTACTCCAAATATCCCTATTAATTACGTAATGTTACCTCTCGACCACCATTGCTGATATACAAACGTACTGGCAGTGGGGTAATCGTTACAGGTACACTGACCTCATAGACCAGCGGGACTGTCAGATCAGGGGAAACCATTGGTCTGTGTGAGGAGGTGACGTCTGAAGGAAAAACCTCAGAGCTACATGGAGATGAGGCCGCCAACAGCAGAGTCTGGCTTAACCAGAAACCCTCCTTACCGACCCGCATGGTACGGCACTGGACCCCCCAGTGCTCGCCCACCAACATGACAACTGTCCGCCTCGTGGGTAGATGTTATCAGTTTCAGCTCCATTGGACCTGGAGTCTAACAGGTCCTAGTCATGAAACTGGCAGCTGCCGGGGGGGGGGGGGGGGGGGGGGGCGATTATGAGGTACCGGGGGCAGGTATACACTGGAATAAAGCCGGCAACAGGCCGGAAGTTGGGCTAACTGCCAGATACTGTCCGAGATTAGGTCTACCAGGCACAAAGCCCTACAAGGCCCACTAAGAAATGCGCAGACCTATATACCTACATCTGATCAACCACAAGAGGGCCATAAACTGGAACATGGTGGCGGCTCTGATGGGATCTAGAAAGGCCTAACAGATCCGTATGGGAACCTATGAAAAGGAGCCTGTGATGCCCCCTTCTTCAAGATGACTAAAGCCAGCAGTAGATCCCACCGAGGTAGGACCTGTTGCATCGCTGGCCTGTCAGTGTAGAAGGACGCGATGAGTGCCGACAGATAAGGACTGCTACTGATGCACACATCTAGGATGTTGGCAAGGGTTGAAGAGATAGCTGATCGAAACCTCTCAACTGTTCTCGAGCTCTTGCCCAAAACTTCCCACTGGTACAACAGGAAGTCGGCAATGTCCGTGACACACGGAGCCCAAGGGTGAATTCAACTACTGGCGCACCAGTTGGAATACACCTGAAATCGATCCAAGTAAACAGTCCGAGAAGAAGATCGAAGCCCTCCTCTGGCAATTCTGTCTGATACCGACTCTGAGAAGCCTCTGTCGTGGATGTGCTGTGAGATAACTGCCAAGTGTGGAGGTTGAGCACTTGAGGGTTCCGGTGGAACACACTCGTCCACGGTAGCACGAGAAGCTTTGGCCATGCCGGTAAACATAGCAGAGGCTCGACGCTCAATTCCAACAGGTCCACCGAGTAATTGCTGCAGGGCCACCAGGGGGCGACCAGGATCAGACTACAATCGTGGGACCAAACCTTGCGCAATCCCCTCGAAAGGATCTGCCATGGTGGAAAGGCGTATGCCCAAAGGTTGCTCCAGTCTATGGCTGGAGCATCCACTGCTAGGGCTTGGGGGTCTGGGAGAGGCGGGAAGTACACTGGTAGTTTTGAGTTCTCGCGAGCTGCAAACGATATACATGTGGAGTCCCCCAATGGCCCACACGGCCTGAACGAGCCTGGGGTGGAGCGACCACTCCGTCTGTACCGGCTGACCTCTCCTCGAGAGATGATTGGCCAGGACATTTGTGTGTCCCGTGATGTGCCTCGGGTACATACGAACATTGTGGTCGTAACACCATCTGATGCTACGTCCGGCCAACTTCGTCAGCTTCCTGGACTGCGTCCTGCCCTGCCTGTTCAGGTAGGCCATGGCGGTCCTATTGTCGCACATTATGAGGACATGTTTGTGCTCCACCAGGGGCCAGAAGTGGGGGAGCGCTAAGCATATCCCCTCCAGCTCCAACCAGTTTATGTGGTGAGCTGTGAAGGACATCAGCCAAGGGCTTGACCCTGTCCGACTATCCACTTCGGCTCCCCACCCAGACCGAGACGAGTCCATGTAGATGGTGAGCTGGGCCTCAAAAGGCTCCAGCATCTGTCCACTCATGATGTTCTCCTTGACGGTCCACCACTGTAGATGCAGCAGGACCACGGTGAGGACCGGCACCTATGTGGAATAGCCCTGGTCTCTCATCCGTCTGCCCTGCAGCTCGAGCTTCAGGGGGCAATGGCAGAGCCGGCCTAATGGGACCTGGAAGTCCACTGAGGACAGGGAGCCCAGCAGGGTTAGCCTCTGTTGTGCTGCGTGGACCTTGCCAGTCAGAAAAGGCCTGAGCAGAGACTGCAGTCGGTTCCACCTGTCCTCCAAAGGATGACAGATGTAGGCTACCAGATCAAACTGGATGCCTAGGAAGATGAAGATCTGCTATGGCTGCAGACTGGACTTGGGTAGGTTCACTATCAGGCCGACGCACCCTGATAAGCCATGGTTTGCCTCCAGCGTGCAAGCAGTCCGCACCTGGTGCTCTACTGCCCGTGACAACAAAGTCGCAAAGAGAGTTGCCTGGTCTAACCAGTCTCGCTTGGTCTCTGTGATATGGACAGAGCCCTTGTGGTCCTCTAAGAGAGACCCCAAAGCGGCCAACAACACGTCCACGTAGGACGCCACTAAGACAGAGCCTCGGGCATCCTCCTCCAGGTATTTGAAGGCTTCAGCAGGTGCGTAATGGTCCTCGGCTGCCTAGCATCAAACTCCAGTCAAGGTCCACTGGCAGTGAACCAGATGTGAAGATCTGCTCCGGCGCAGAGTACCACTTCCCCTGGATGTCCGGCTTCAGGTGAAGACGCCCCTGTCTTAGCCAGACATCAGCGGACCCATGTGCCGCGAGTCTTATCTGTGAGCTAGTCGTAAAACTCAGCTACGAAGGGCGAAAAAGTAATGGGAGTCCATGGACGCGTGTCCTCCAGGGACAAGCCCCGGCATGACAGTGCAACATCACCGCACCTCTCCTTCACTGGTGGGACCACAGCTTGGTCACCAACCAGGCTCTGAATAAGAGCTGTGTCATGTGGGTAGAGGCGTAAACCCCCGCCTTACCCGTGGTCACTGGCTCTCTGCCCCTGGCAGAGCGTTAGCAATGAACCCTTGACCTGGTGTCAGACAAGTCTGACAGCAGTAGTTCATCCTCCACCTTGGTGTCCAGGCCCAAAGACTCTGGACTCACGAGGGGAGCACAGACACTAAAAGCTTCATCGAACAACATATTGTCCGAGGGCAATGGAGCCGTGTCACCACGCCAGGCGAAGGGGTAGCGGGAACCTCCGGGGAAGTAACCGCCGCCTCCGACGCCCGCTCCACTTGCTCTGCCCACGTGTGGAGAGAGAGTGGGGACTTGGGAGACTCGAACTCCGAGGCTGCAGGCCAGAGTGATCTGGCTGAGTCTCCCCCAGGCCACTATCCAGAACCTCAACTGCCGCAGACTGAGAAATCTGCTGGCAGGGGGGCTTGGGAGGGAGTTCAGAGAACTACCGGGCCTGAGGTTCAAGGGAGAGTTGACTCAAGGCGGAAGCAGCGAGCTGCTCTGCTGACTGAGTCTGCTCAGCCTTGGCAACAGAAGCTGTGGCCAATGCGGATGAGACCTGAGCCTCCTCACGCAACCGCTGATTCTCATGGAGCTCATGGTCCGCCTGCCACTTGAGGCACCAACTGCTCACTCTGGGGCAAAGCCGCCTGAGGTGCAGATGGGACTGCCGGTGCCACTGTCTGGGGGACAGGAGGTTCCGCCCGGGCTGGAGGGGCTGACACCGCTGGGGCCAAAGGCCCAGGGGCGGCAGAAGGCTCCCCCTTTCTAGGTGTTTTCCTCCTAGGTGCCATAATCCTACGTTTTCTTCCCTAGCTCTCGGATCCAGGATCTTGGGAAGGCAATGATGGCATTGGTGCAACAGCAGGTACTCCGGGCTTACAATCCAAGCACTCGGGCTGGCTGGGGTGCTTGCTGACCGTACTGCCCGGACTTATAATCCGAGCTCTCTGAGCGTTCCGGCCCGGGTGCCCGGACTGGCCGGGGATCCGGGATGCCGGGTGGGTGGGGGGGTGGGCGCCACCAGGCTTCCATCCTGGTTGCACCAGTTTGCAAGGTTGTTTGCGGTCGGAGGGCTCGGACCAGAGGTTCGAGATCTTGACAGCTGCAGTCATTGCTTGGCAGACTTCTCCAGAGAAAACTCTGATGAAGAAATAGTCTGCCGAGAAGGGGCAAATAGAGCATGTAACATCTCAGCCTGCTGAATTATACTCTTTGACGTTGCTTCCAAGGCCGTGACCACCTTTGGATCAGTGCCAAGCAGTAGACATGGATGTTGTGGGGGGCACATTTTTTCGCTCATGAACTCTGAGAGGAGAACCCTTGCTACTTGACTTAAGACTCTGACGTCTCTTCATCTTCTCCCAAGGGATGTCAGGAGAATAGACATCTGTCTTAGGAGACTGCGGATAAGCCGAAGCAGGTCTACGCTCTTTCTCCCTCAACACATGAGGCACATGGGATGAAGACAGATGAGCAGAAGCATGTCCACGTTTTTTTCCCATGGGGAGTCTTAGCAGATGAGGATTCAACAGAGTCTGCATCTCAGCCTGGCATTTGGCGGCTCTTGCGACCTGCCTCCTATGCCTAGCACAATCAGACTTCCTCCTAGCTTGCTCACAGAGCAGCCACTTGTCCTCCCCCCAACCCTGGCAGTACTTGCAAGTTCGCTCAGGAGAGCAAACTTGGCCCAACTGCAGGCGACAATGATAGCAGTATGGATGATCACCCCAGGCTGCCATATAAATGTTCCTAGAATCCAACTTTTGTCCGCGGTCCAGTAAGGACCAGGATGCAGATGTAGTGGTATCTGGCCCAACACCAATGGACTGCCTCCAAAGGAAGCAATAGCCTGATGCGTACTGCTTTCCCTCTCTCTGCATTCTGTTTGCTGGGACGCCATCTTGAATATCTAAGTACAAGTCAAAAGACCAACTTTGTACTCAATATTGCTGAGGTATCTGATCACAGAAATCAGCTTTCTGGATATCTGTAGATGCCTGGACCGCTGAGAAAAGGTTTTCCGCAGAAAAGAGCGTGCGAGAGCACAAAAAAAATGTGAGTGTGAACAATTGTTCACGGAGCTTCACTTGAAAAGAGCAAGCCAGTATTGGCACCCAAAAGAGGAAGGATGATACGGAAACGCAAGTGCACATGACGTCACCATCAGCTCTACATGGACTGAGAGATGGCATGACTGGACCATCAGGTTCTCAATCAAGCGTGAGTAGCAAGCTTCTCATCTCGATTTCTTGGGGTGTCATGCCCAGATACAGAGGTCTTGGCAGTGGTGGTCGAGAGGTAACGTTTCATAATTAATGGAAGATATTTGATCAGCACAATATTAACACCATAGCACTGCTGTGTGTCAACATCTTTGTACGCTATTTTATGTTCATAAGAATAAATATTTTGGGTCAAATTGGCAATGAGTATCTCAAGATGACATGATGACACCAAACCAGTTTTCAAATTGAAGGCCACAACTGTTGAGCAAACAGGTGTGAAGCATAATGGTGAAACATGGGACAACCAGTGAAAATTTTCTCCAGAAATACTACTTGAAACCATGCAAATATGGAGCGACTATTGAACAGGTTTCATATCATAATCAGTACTATGCTGATCCTGTGTTTGCAGGGAAAGTCAATCAGAGAAAACAGAGCTATTCATGCAAACATTAACAGGATCAGCTGACAAATATACCACGTACAGCATTTTAATTTCATATTGAAATATGAATACCTGTGGTGGAATTGCCCAAAAGATTTTCAAAGAAGCTGTCAAAATTGCCATCCCTTGTTATTCATTGAATGATGTCATGGATCTCTATAGCCCTGGCCATGACCTTTGGCCCTGATCTTTCCAAATAGGGTGTTCTAAATAGGCCTATGGAAAAATCCAAACAACAAAGAAAAGGTTGTTAACTCATTCCACCCTAATGACACTTTTTCCCGCTTATATTAAAAAGTCGTCTGCTAATTGTATTTTACTAATTCAGGGATTATTTTTCAAAATTTTGGATGGAACTTGTATGGAAGATCATTCCAAATTGTATGCCCATGGTCAACAGCTTTCCTTGGCGCGCTCTGGGCGCATTTCGCCCAGAGCGCGCCAAGGAAAGCTGTTGTTTTGGTCTTCTATTAGGGTGGAATGAGTTAAAGTAGTTACAAGTTTTTACTAGGAGGATATGGATGAAAATATTGACCCCCTTGTATCTGTCTGCCCTGTTTTAAAGCTGATACAGCTGTAATGACTGGATAAATGTTGGTATTTGAGTGAAAGGTAATCTTACAGGAATTTGAAATCTGGAATCATTCCAATGATTCATACAAGCACAACTGTTGCAGTCGTTAGTGGGCAACCTGAAAATATGTGCAGGCATCACTGTGTTAACTAACAATGGAGCCTTTTTGCTGAGAAACGGGCAGAAAAATATTTGTGTTGGCGAACAGTGGTACGTGCTTTTAAAGACTGCTGCTTTGCCAGCAAAAAGTAGTCTAGTGGATAAAGAATGGAGCTCTTGTGTCATGGAAAGGTGGCCTTGGAAAAAGGATGCAGTCACTTGAGAGTAGTCTGTAGAGCAGGTACCAGTGTGTGGAACACAGAAATTAAACTACGTTTAGATGCACCTCAGAACAGACTGAGGTCAAACAAAGGAGTCTGCGTATGTTAATCTTTCTTGTCTGTATTGTAAAGCTCACAATATATTTATGGATTTCAAATTAAGGAAATTGATTTTGTACTGCCCGGGATATTTATGTTCAAAGTTTTGGTTGTCTGACATTTTTATGGCAAGCCATTCTGACTTTTAGTCCTCATTGGCAATATCACTAAATCATTTAGCGATATTGCCAAATGCTGTGATATTCATTTTGATTTAATGTTTCAGTATTGCAACAAATACTACAAGAGTCGCATGTCACTGATGCAACACATGAAGTCACACACATGTATGTTTCACTGTGAAATCTGCGACAAGAACTTTGGCAGCTACTCTGGATTCATGTAAGCAACATTAATATTAGATGTAACACTGACAATGACAGTTTTATTTTCTTTTAATCTAAACATGTCAGGCAAACAGAAGAGTTTCTGAAGTACTGCAATGGCAGTTTTAAACTAAAGCTTCTCAACAACTGATTTTATATGTCCAAAAAGTGATGACTCACATGTTTGACTACAATTTGGGACTCATTATTACACAACTTTTATCAGAGTAAACCGTTTTTCTATGAAATAAGAAAAAACATACACCCACACTTCTGTGGCAAAAGGTCATGCAAACTGAAAGTAATTTTGTGTAGCTTAATTTTGATTTGTTTAGAGCTAAAATTGTCAAAATAAAGGTTATTGTTGGTCTGTGCTCTTAGTAGGGGTGAAACAGTTTATTGATGCATCAATGTGAATGGGTTGATGATCCACGATACGGTACAGTGAAAAAAAATACAATATGATACGATGCAAATTTTTGCCAGTTGTGTCATGTCATCCTTGATACATCTCTAAAATTGCACGTATTTATTCTGCAGTAATTTATTTGTATTTGTGTCTTTTTGCCCAGAACCACTTCCTAGTAGTCAATATCCTATTCCGCAGTTCGAACTCTTTACTCTCCATAAGCTAACCTGTCCCTGTCTAACCTGCATACATATGGAATTACTTTTGTCTATATTGCACACGTTACTCTGTAAAATTTTGACATAGGCTGTATCAGCCCAAATAAATTAAAGGGTCTTCAGCGGGTAACTACTCGACATGTTTCGGAGCCTTTTACCCATACATGTCTCTCTGAGTAGCGGCTCCTTGTCTAAGCTAAATATTCAGCAAAGACAATCCACATAATAAAGAATAAATAAGAACATGGCAAATGATGAATTAGCTAAATACGTGAAGTTTTGCTTATAAATGCAGAGCTTCATTATGAAAGAAGAACACCTATCAAAACCTTTTACTGATGGAAACAAAGTTCTGAACTTTCCAGTGAATCCAAACATTGAAACATGTGTTGTTTGAAGTGATGGTTACCACATGCGATTGATTTCTTTAGTGTCAAATCTTATTATTTTGCTTATTTTACAAGTTATTGACAATTAGCAGTTAGTTATATTGTTGGCAAAATGAATATGTTTTGCTTTCTGATGTGCAACTGGAGTCCGGGCACACCACGTTACCCTCATGGGTACCAAATGTACAGTGAATATCCGTCTGTACTGTGTGTGCTGGAATCATAACAGAAAGCTTCAGAAGAACTATCTGAGTCCTAATCCTATAAAAAATATCAAAGTTTTTACACATTAAAAACATCAAAAGAGTCAGATTTCCCGCTTTTATTGTGCCCAGCATCCATGCGCTCATCAACGTCATGCTGTTGAGACCTGAGCGGAAGTGCAGGGAAGAAGTGAAGGTCTGAGCGATCTCCATGCTCCTATTGGTCCACGTGACTTATCTTCAGTGCTAACTATTCAGATATGGGTCATATGATGATCTGACTACATCACCATGGGCCAATAGAAACCATCGTCTGAATAATATTTCTAACCTTGGAGACAGCGATGTTTGGCATAAATTCACCGCATTGCTGTCACATTTAGCCAATAAGAAAGCCTTTTACTGATGGAAACAAAGTTCTGAACTTTCCAGTGAATCCAAACATTGAAACATGCGTTGTTTAATCCAGTCCTACATCTACCGAGGGCAGAAACAAGTGCAATTTTACCGCTGTTTTGCCAATTTTCACCGGTGACAGTGAAAACCCTGAGGACAGTGCCACAGTGAACATTCCATGTTTACATTTAGTTTTACCCATTTGACAATGCATAACCAGGGTTGCCAACCCGCAAAACTTAAAATCCGGGAGATGGAAAGTAAAATTCTAGGAGGTTGATAAATGAATAATATGAAACATCGAAGGAAAATTAAATATTGATGAAATTCAAGGAGGTGGCTAACACCAAGTGACATTATGTCATCTTGAACTAAGACTGACATAATTCCACTGTTGTCACAGTGCAACATCACATTTGTACAATCATTTATGATTGATTGAGTATACAGTTATTAAAAAGTTACAACCAAGGCAAAATTCTTTGTGATATATTTTTTATTTCATTTCCAGTCAAGATATGGGATTGCAGTTTTTGAAACTTGGATAGCATTGATATACCTAACTTCCAGACAAAATGAAACCTTGAAATATCATGTTACATACTGTATTGTGAGGTGTGTATCATAATACGCATTGTATCGTGGTTGAGGCATATCTTTTCACCCCTAGCTCTTAGCCTAAATTGTTAAACTTTAAAGAAATCATAATGGGATTATTGATTAAAGTATATTATTTGTGTGATGATCACGGATGTTTGGCAGTTAATGTGGTGACAGGCAAATGTTTGTGTTGCTGCACATAGGGCCCATAAGGTGATGCATGACGAGAGCTACGAGGGATTCAAGTGCAATGTCTGTGACAAGACCCTGCACACCAAGGGCAGGTAAGTGGCTGGTGGTCCTCTGTATCAGTGTGACTGGAAGCAGAGAGCAGCTGTGGTGAGATTTCATGTGGTCAACTGTGCCTGTCACAGAGGCACTAACATCTGTCATCATGTTCTTGTGCAACCAATAGTCAACTAATTTCCATTTGACTAAGTGGGCATATAGCGGTGCCATGTAGTGGTCAGTACATGTACGAAATCTCGAGTCTCTGAAAGACCCATCCAAACAATGATAAATGTCACATGCATGCACATATGTCTAGCAATACCATATTCATTTCAATAGTAGCACACTGTGCTAATGGAAAGATTTCCTAGAACAGACATGGTTTTAACAGAGTTTTGTGATAGTGATATGTCTTAATTTACAATACCGCAAGCAATTACACTTATCATAGAATCCATATACACTGTAGCATAAAATAACAACAATGAACCCTTTCTTTCATCAGAAACAGTTAATTTTAAAAAATATTTGAAAATACTGAATTTTTAATAAATCCCCCAAGATAAAAAAATCGTGGGTGTGCTTCTGTTAGAGCGTGAGCTACAATTGGAATGAATAAGGTATGTTGTTTACAAACGGGATTTAGATATAAAAAGGGAAGCCGTGATCCAAGCCAAGCTAGAATTCCCTCTTTACAGTTTCCAGCAGAGCTTTATGATCTGTTGGTATCCATCTGTCTGTAAACTTTTGCATTTTTAACACCTGGAAACCATCATAAACATGATCAAGAATAAGAACACACTGGGAGACCATGACCTTGCTATGCTGTCCTATTTGTTTGGACTGTACCAACTAGCCCAGGTAAACTCCATTGACATTGATTGAATTAAAACAAAGTGAATGAAATAAGTGAGCAAATCTTTGGTGGCAACAACATGATAAATCAATGGTAACAAAGTTGTATTTTTTTGGAAGTGAATGTCCTGTCAATTCTGTTCATTGGCAGGTGATTGCAACTTGATGACAGGCATGTTCATGACGTTGCTCACGTGACATCATGTAAAAATTCCCATGATCAAGTTGAAATCTACAAGGGGCCCTAATATAGGCTGGTGATCCTGTCGGCCTATTGTTTTTTCAATAAATATGTTTAAACCGATGTCCGTCATCAAGTTGAAATCAAACAATGATGAATACAATTGAAAGGATGTTCAATTCTCCTATGTACATTCAAAAAAACACACTGTAGGCTACCTTAATATTTATGTCTTAATGGTTTATCTCATTATTGTTGTGATGCAAATAATTTGAACAAGCAGGGGGACATTAGTGGGGCACAGATTTTAGGCCTACCAGCGGAACCAAATAGTCCTGACGTAACTGTGCTGTGCTGCTAGAAGATTCCTATGGTTGAACATGGACACGTAATCGACTGCATTCATGGAAAAATGAACTCCCCAATGTTTCCTATTCTTCTAATGCTAAAGAAAAGTCCAAATGCAAATTGGACAAGTGACGAGTTGTTTTCATCCGTATTGACTGCAACCACTAAGCCTTTTGTTGTTATTTTGATTTCTAGGCAAGGAACTTGAAGATGATATTGTGCTGTGACCATGTTGATAAGAATGGAATGCGTCAGAATTTCAAATAACTGAGTGGCCCCATCACAATGCTGCTAAATTCATGTTGACCTACAAACATACATGCATATGTACATACAGACAGACTTACATACAGACATAAAAAACAGCCTGGTGGAGGGGGACAATATAATAGGAATGCCATACTTTGTGCATAGGAATAGTGGTTTTCCGAGGGAGGTGGCCACTGGTGAGGCGCCCAGCAAGGGGGGGGGGGGAGGGAGGGTACTGTATGTTATACAGATATTGGGTGGCAGGGAATCCAGTATGAAGTTTACAGGACGATGAAAAGCTTGGACGAGGCAAAGCCAAGTCCAGTATAGCTTTTCATCATCCTGTCATCTAACATCTGTTATTCTGCTGTTTCTTGATCATTCAGTTTAAAAATAAGTGAAAAGTTGGAGTCGCTGAAATCACCAGTTTATTTGCCTGTCATGCAGACCAATCAATTGGACCTCTTCCTGCTTTCCTCCATGCTTCTTGTAGATACCTATTTATCCCATATTTCTTTGCCATGAATGCTGTCTTTTTCTACTATTCTCCATCAACTTCCCTCACATCAGCATAGAATCGATACAAAAGTTTGTCAAGCGACACCTTGTGTGCCGAGTCAAGGTCAAAGTCACACTCTTTCATGTTAACCTGGTTTCCTTCTATGTAGGCTTTTAACAGTGACACAGCTGCTTCAGTGGCTTTCATTGTGTTTTTGCTGTCTTTTTTTGTTAAATTTTTCATCCAAATCTTCTTCAGTGTTGCATGCAAATCAGGCTATTTGGTCTGGCAGACAACATGAATGACGCTTGTTGACTTGGCTGCCGTTTTTCCTGAGGCTAGGGAAAAGCCTAGTTGAACATCGTGATGTCATGCCCGGGGACTCCCTGCGTTGCCCAATATGACGATCCAATATAACATTTACGGGGCAGGCACATGGTACAAATAGAGAGATTTCATATATTATTAGTTACTACCTGTCCACGTGGATATTTTCTTGTATCCCCTGAACAGACAGGTAGTGACCAATTTTATCCTGTAATTGGACTAATAGGCTTTATATGTGAAATAAAAACTACTGAAAAACATAACAATTTATTAAATAACATCAACCATTTAGCAACATGTAGAATACTAGATTTGGCAACATGGTCTTTTTTTTTTCAACTGAAGCAGGCCTATTTTTTACTGATATCAGTCATTTGATTCATGAGCCTGATGGCAAAACAGGTATACAGAATTTGTATAAAGTCCAAAACAAGGCTAAATTATGTATACCCCTGATGATGCTCATTAATATTCTGATTACAAAACAGGTGTACAAAATTTGCATACCTGTTTGGTGATCAGGAAGGATACCAAAGAGGGAATATGGGGAATTCTCTCATATTTTTAAACCAATCAGCAAACGTAAATTTCATCTATTACAGAATGAATATATATATGTCCATTTTGACCATTAGAATGCACCAGAAATTGCCATTTTCTCTTTTTGTTTTGTGAAAAGTTCTACACCTTCCACTGTGCAACCTGACAATGCCAATGATTACATATTTGAACCTCCCTATTGAAAAATGCCAGATGTGCCCTAGTAGGAACAGCTGGCCCAGGCTAACTTTGTGATGGCCTTGTGTGCCAGGACCAAAATGGCCGACCTTGTCTCTTCTGCTGCCTCTGCCATAACTAATATATATACATAAACTTTATTTAACGAGGGTACGACTTGGTTAGGAAAATACATAGGTATGTTCCTAATCTTCCCCAAGGCCCTCAAAATTGAAATACATAGAGAGTGAAAATTTACAAAACAATACACATGGTAAATTTCACTAAGTACACACTAGTGAGACTACTGTAATACCATTCGACACAGAAACATAGTAGGTGCATTAAAATTACTTGGTTGTTGAACTTCATGTAAACATTGCAGCATTCCTTTTAGTCATTATGTGCTTTATACATTCATCTTTAAATTTCTTAAGAGATGAAGCCTTTCTTGTACAGTTATTCAATGTATTACAAAACACAGCTCCACAGTAGGCAAAAGATGACTTGCGATATTCTGTCTTGGGCTTCAGCAAATACAGTTTATCATCTGTTGATGACCTTAGTTTTCTCTGACTTACATCTTTTACAAAAAACAAACATGTCTCTTAGATAAGCGGGTGCCATATTGTTAAGTATTTTATACATCTCTACTCCTCTTTTGTAGTCAATTCTTTCTTCAATTGACAGCCAATTTAATTTTGTAATAAGGTGCATATAACTGTGTTTACCTTGGACATTCAAGACTTGATACGCTGCAAATTTGTGTAACCTTCTTAATTTTGCTAGCATGGCCTTTTTGCATCCTCCCCATATAGTGCAACAGAAATCAAAATGTGGAAGAATGTAAGCATTGAAAAAATTTTTCCTAACATGAAAAGGGAGAAAATGTTTAAGTTTCCTTAATATACTTATTTTGCCAGCAATTTTCTGACAAACAGTAGATATTTGTTTCTCCCATGTCAAACATTGATCTATATGTAGCCCTAATATTTTATGATTGGGTACATTTTCTAAAGTTTCTCCATTAATTTCAACTTCAATATTTGCATCCTTTAAATCCATACATTTTCTTTTAAAAGAAAACAACATTACTTTACATTTCTTTTTGTTCAAAAACATTTTGTTTTGTGAGCACCAAGTTTTGGAGTTGTTAACTTTTCTTTGTAACTCTTTTTTTATTGACTTAACAGATTTCCCAATTACATGAGATGTGGTGTCATCAGCGTACATAAATATGTCTTGTACATACAAAGGAAAATCATTCACATATATGAGAAAAAGTAATGGACCTAATATTGATCCTTGAGGGACACCATATTTTACCGGAAGTACATTTAGATAACTGTTTATTTACACACACTTCTTGACACTGATCAGTTAAGTATGATGTGAACCATTGTACTGTACTTGGGGCACAGTGATATAGAGCCAACTTTTCCAGCAAGCTAGGGTGATCAATTACATCAAAGGCCTTTTTCAAGTCCAACATCACTGTACCAACTAATTCACCATCGTCCAGAGCTTTAGTCCAGTCATCTATCAATTTTGTAAGTCCTGTCTCGCAGGAGTGACATTTTCGGAAAAGGGACTGACACTTACAAAACATGTTGTACCTATCAAAGAAATCATATAAATGGGTATGTACATGTCTCTCCAAGACTTTTGACAGATTGCTAAGTACTGAAATAGGTCTATAATTATTTACATCATTACTACTTCCCTCTTTTGGTATTGCAGTAATCCTGGCAGTTTTCCATTCTGTTGGGAAAATACCTGTCTGTAAACTCATATTTAAAACCCTAGTAAGTGGATCAGCAATACCTTGTGACACCATTCTCAGGAACTTGACATCAATGCCATCCAAGCCTTGTGGTTTTTGGGGGTTCATAGCTTTTAGAATAGATATCACATCCCATTTTGTCATGTTAGATATTTCAAATTTTACATTACATGGCACCTTTGTTTCAATATAATTTTTCAGCTTAACGTGATTGTCGTTTTACTCACGAATGCTAGGTTCCTGCTGTGTAAGAAGTTTCTCTACTATGGAAGTAAAGTGCTCATTGAGTTGCTCTGCAATCACTTTTGAATCTGTGAACATGGTCTTACCTTGAGTCAGTAGTGTGGGACTATAACCTTTTTTATCACAATTTAAGATTCTTAGCTCTTGCCATAACATTTTAGGGTTGCGTACATTTGATTGAATTATGTATGAATAATTGCTTTTCTTAGCTTGTCTAATCAGTGAAACTACCTTATTTCTCATCAGCTTGTATTCAGCATGGTCATTCAGAGTTTTACATTTATCTCTTTGTTTCATGGCTTTAACAATACCTTCATTCAACCAGTCTGGCTGTTTAAGGTGTCATACCCTGTGAGTTCTCAAACGAGCATGTTTGTTCAGAACATCCAAGTATTTTTGTTTAAAAACCAACAAGGCAGCATCTGGGTCACTACATGTCTGTATGTTATCCCAATTTATCAAATTTACATCTCTCTTAAAATCATCTTCACAGAAAAATTTCATGCTACGATATATGACCTCAGTGTGGCCTGGGTTGTCATGAATCTTTCCAGAGACTTTCAATACTACACATATAGGAAAATGATCACTTATACCAATTTTTGGGACAATCACTCTCTTAACAGAGGTTGTGCTTGAAGCATAAATACAAATGTACACGGGAAGTATACAATATAAAAGATGACAAACACAAGTAAGGAGGTGTGATATATACATATTTTAATCATATTGGACCTTTAGTCACACCAGGCATGTAAATGAACTTTATGTTCATGAGACATTTTGTGTAGCTGCCCTTTTTGTCTTGTCACCCATTGGTCAGTTCGACCTTTTGTCTGTTGATTGTTTGCTGTGCATCAATCACGATAGAACCATCAAAACATGACAAGCTTCCAGACCACAGTGGCAACTTTGTGGACTTCATAATGACAGGATTGGTGTGTGAAACAATTCATGTGTGGATTGGTGTCAGCTCATTGATTTGCTCAGGCCCTTTTTTATTTCTCATTTATGTCAATGATATCACGGTGCTAGCATGAAGTTTGAACTTATCATGTATGCTGATGATTCCACCTTAAACGCCATTCTTTACAACTTTAAAAATAATACCAGTAATAATGGTGTTGATAATGAAATAAATTCAGAACTTGCAAAGATTACTCATTGGTTGGATGTAAATAAACTATCCCTGAATGTTATGAAAACTAAATTCACGATCGTCCATCAACCCCAGAAGAAATTTTGAACACCAGTCATTAAAATGAAAAACACCCAAATAGAACAGGTTGATAGTTTTAACTTTCTTGGTACATGTATTGTAATTGATACACATCTTAACTGGAAAGCCCACATTGAAAAAGTAAGCAGTAAGATTTCAAATGCTTTAGGAATCCTAAGCAAATTAAAAAGGATATTACTTATTGGCCCAAAATAAAAAATTTACAATGCCATTATTCTGTCTCATATACAGTATACTGGTATGGGGATTTAAGTGTTCAAGTTTAAAAGTGATACAAAAGAAAGTTATTAGAACCATCACGTGCAGCAAATATAATGCACACGCAGATCCACTATTTAAAAGATGGGACTATGAAAAGTTGAAGATATTTTTACGATTGCAAAAATTAAATTTTATTTCAGATATTCAAATCAAACACTTCCTGTAAATTTTCAAAATTTAGTTTTGTTTTCAAATATTGACATTCATACTCATAATACCCGATATGCGGGAAACTTATTTGTTCATCGATGTTCTCACAGTTTTGCCAAAAATTGTCTCAAGTATGATTTACCTGAAATGATAAATTCACTGCCAACTATTATTCGGGATAAATTTTATACCCACAGCCTTCAAGGATTAGGCCGGTATGCTAAAACTTATTATCTTCAAAGTTACCAAGAAATATGTTATATCCCAAACTGTTATATATATGGAAACTAGTGGTATTATGTGTCACTGCATCATCTTTGTTTATTTTTTTCTTAAATGCTAACTATATTTTTGGATCAGGTTTATCCTCTATAGCAACTATCATATGATTTGTAACAAGTACTCCTCAAACTATTATTCATTTGCCATCATTTCAGTGTTGTTCAAGTATCAAAATTAGGGTGGCCTTCATGATAGGGACAAAATATTGTCTTAATGAAGGTCTCACTGATCAATCATACAATTGTACACCAATATGTCATGTCCATTGATGATAATGTAATCATGTATGTTGATCAAATAAAGTTATCCTGAGTCCTGAGTCCTCAAGCTTGCTTTGCGTTTTTTTTTTTTTTTTTTTTTTTTTTTTTTATATCTAGTGAGATGAGACTGTTTCTTCACAGGTACTCTGGTGACAGTTTCTTATCAGTTCTTATATACATGTATACAAGTACCTCCGGCTGTGCCCAGTTAACAAATTAAACTGACATCAAAGGAGGTAATGTGTAAAGGGGAAAGAACATCCATTTTAAACATGTTTCAATAAATGTCCAAGTTACGAAAGGCCTGACAAAAATATGTGTGGTTCCGGTAACCTGACAAACTCAACTGAAAAGGCCCAAACCTGAAATTAATGGAACAAAAAAAGGTAGATTCAACTTCAAGCCGCTCTTTCCTAATAAAAATTGATAGACCCTGGCTGAAAGATTTTTTTGAGAAAGTGGCCATTGTGTGCCATTATTTTGGCAGTAAAATTAACTAAAACTCAGCATTTTGTATCAGCTTGTCTGGAAGGTTAACTTAGGACAGGGAAACAGCATAGCTGCATAGCTATGGTTGTTTGGTTAAACAGCATAGCCTTGGTTGTGCGGTGATCATTTTTGTACTATTTGCAAATTGCGAGATTGCAGGTGTCTGTTGTATGAGTTACCAGGCAAAGGCTTTTAAAACATGACTTACTATCTTAACTTTAATCTGCCCGCTCAGTTGTGTCTGAAGCAGTTATCATCGTAAGTTACAAAACCAAATGCAACACGATACCTTTAGGCAGCATGTGGTGAGCGCCATGTTGAACATTGCGTAATGCATTGTGAGATAGTCGCACAAAAATACATTTGATTTGGATATCAAATTAAATTGTGGCCACAGCATATATCATATTCTATTGATGCTCTGAAACTGCAAAATACATACTTTTGGTTACATACATCATACCCCCCTCCCCCCATGGTCCCAATACTATCCTCATTTATTATAAACCACTGGGCACAGAATCCACAATTTTCAAAATGGCACCCAAGTCTGTGAGTTAGTCTTGATTGGATATTTTGAAGAGGTAGTATCCAAAATATATGTGTGATTAGTGTTCAGGGAAGGTTAATTTGTGTAATGAATGTAACGTACAATATATAATCATGGGACTTTTCCAGAATGAGCATTACCTGAAAATCTATATACAGCACCTTACAGTTAGCAGTTGTAGACAGAGGTGGGCCCCAGAATAGGGATTTTGTATCAGACACTGAAGTTGCCTGCAGGCTGTGAATTCAATAGTGCCCCTAGTCGGACCTGCAAAGCAACCCTGTTGATTGAAAGATGGAGCTTAGAGGAGAAAGTTGCCCCGATAGTGGATACAGGTCTGAAAGTATCGGCAGATTTTATGTAAGTGGTAATAATACATCCAATGAAATGAAATGAAATTGAAAGCTGTTTAAATATATGCTAACTGGGGATACCTCTGAACTTTAAGTGTTTATTATCTTCAAACATATTATAGATAGAAGTGTGAATAATAACTTCAATTCATTGGTTTGTGATATACATATAGGTACTTCCAATGAAATGTCAATGAAAGTTATGAAATTTCAATTTACGCCAATAAGGCACACTTGGGAGGTTTTAATGTCAAATTTAATTCAAAGAATTGCACTCAAAGTACATTTGATTAGTATTGAACAAAAGTTTAAACATTTTAGATTATGCAATTTTTCAAGGCACTCAGACAGATTTGCAATGATGCAAATCCTATTTTCTTGTTTAAACTGCTCTGATGCTTAATGCAAATCTTCGTAGAGAACCAAGCAAGAACAGTGGTGGTGAAGTTCAGAGGCAAGGGGTCATGACTCTTTTCATTCTGGTGTGAACTCATCAGGAAACATTTAAAAACACTGTTACGTCTCTTGCTTATATAGCAAGCTGTAACGTTGCTCCAGAACATAAGACAATGTCATAATGATTGTGCCTGGGTGTCAAATAGATCTACCAGTCTAAATGCCATGCTGGCAAATTAGTATAATGTACAGTAGTTTGGCACATGACAAAAGATCTCGCGTACCCACTCTGGGTGACTTTCATGTAAATAATGATTGTTCTCTCTGGAACAATCTGAAAACATCAGTCTCTGCTCTTCTGACAAGTTAAGAGGTTTTGTATCGTACATTTCTGTGCAAACTTCCAGTTGTGCACTGGTGTCAGTCAGTGGGAAGACAGGGACAGAACAAAAAATTTGACAAAAGACTCAGCAAGAGGCCTTATCTACCCATGACAGTGAGGCTAAACGGTTCTGTGGTGCATAATTGATGAATTCAATGGCTATCACTTTCTGGTCTGAGTGTCTCTGTTCTTGATATCTCAGATGATTTTTGATGCAAATGTTGTTAGGGTAGAAGCAAGCAGGTAGCTGTATGATAACAGCCAATTGCTTTAATATTGCAATTTTAAGGTTAGGAGCACTACATTATGCAAAACAGATGATAAGTTAGGGGCTATCTGGGTAATTTCTTTGAAATATGCCAGTCCTGTTTCATTATGTTTGAAATGTTACAATTCTGTGACATAAGAATTTTTTATTCAGAATGCCATTTATGCTATGATTTGTTTTGTTTTACCAAAAACAGAAAAATACATATAAAAATTCAGATACATTAACAAACCAGACAAGTGCCTGGCGAATCTGAGCCTCTCTGAAAAAGTGTTTTTTCAGTATTTTTAGTAAAGAACAGTTTGACGCATTTTGCCCGTGTCTAGGCTCATCAGGAACTGTTTAAATGCTCTATAGCTTGAGAAGGGCTATGTGCCAATGGCCATAGCCATTGTGTATATATCCCAGTGTAACGAGTCCTTGGTAACGGGAGTTACGTCACAGACTGACATAGAGAGATCTCTTCCATGAGTTCCGTTAACTTCTTGTTGAAGTAAATATTAGAGCTTCTGATGGCACGTGCAGGATGGTGACGTGTTTCAGAATAAAGAAATATGATGAGAGTGCAATCACTGTTGTAAGTGGGAAATGCTAGGTAGGCAGTTCTTCCTGGATTGATTTATCCCAAGTGAATTAGGGATTAAAAATCTCAAGTGGGGGTAGTGATTAATATGCTGTGTGGCATACAGAATAGAGCTAGGCAATGTGAGTTGAAAAATTAATTTCTAACGCTTGGTAGAGATGGATCATGGAAAAGTAGACAAGAGAACTAGACATTTTAGCATAAGACAAGACAAGTCTGTCTATTTTCCCATGATGTTGAGACTGAAAGGTTCCATTGTACATAATTGGTGGATCTAGTGGTATTCCCTCTTTAACCTGAGTGTTTGTGTCTTTTTCAGCTCAGGTGGGGTGGGGATGTGCAAAAAAAAAAAAAAAAATATTTCAAATATGTGGTAAAGAGCAACCTCTTGATCTGGGTTCATTGTCTGCCCAAATGTTCACTGACAAACTCCTTGTCTTTTAAAGCAATATTTTACATTATTTTGAAATGAAAGTTGAGCCCTTTATTTTCAGTAGGATGAAAAATGGTGTCATGGAAGATGTTGTATTTGAATGAATGAACCAACATAAAAATACATGTTTGTATTTATAATACTCATCCTTGGAGAACAGCTACCAAAATGATAAAATGATGGGAAGACTATAATGTTTGTGCAACTGATTTCCATGCTACATGAATGTCAAACTTACCACATGCATCAGGCACTTTTCGTTTCATCACTTTCATGTATCTTGTAGCCTTTAGAGCATGGTGAAAGTGTCATTGTTACATTGTTGCAGTCTGCATCGTCACAAGTTGGTGGCTCACACAAATGAAAGGCCCTTCAGCTGTGACCAGTGCACGAAATGCTTCAAGACCAAGAAGGATCTGAAGGTAAGATAGAAGTGACAACAACGTGGCTGCTACTACATATAGATGGCCATATACAGGCTAGCTACATATGCCATATGGTTAATCCTTATCATATCTGCCTACCACAATGTTATATCGCATGATGGCTAAGCACCACAAAGTAATACCATATCATAGCTAGCTACCCCAAGGTAAAACCTACTCATGGTTAACTGTATGTACCACAAGGCTGTGCCACATCATAGTTAGCTAGCACGAAGTTGTACCTTCTCATCGTTAAGTGCATGTACCACATGGTAAAGTGTTTAATTTTCAATGGATCCTTATGAAATTTGCTGGAAATAATGTGGCAGCCATTATGTATAATCTGTATAGTACTAGTGGCAACATCTGTAGGTGAACGGCAAATATTACTTATTGTTTGGTAACATTTGTGAAATTCATTATCTTGAGAAATTATAAGGTTAATGTCACCAAATGTACAACAAATGTGTATCGTGTGGAAGTTGTAGCTTGTATAATGTGAGTGACACTGACCTACTTTCTCAAGGTCAAGGAGAGAATACATGTACATTTCAGAATATGATATTCTTGCGATGATCATTGCATCTGAATTTGTGTACACACATCCATATATGCCAGTACAGGAATATTATACAGATAAATGTCTATGAGATATGGAATCATGGTGGCGTCACTGGTGGTAATTATTGAAACTAGCATCATTGGTGTCAAAAACACATTAAATTCATTGTTGTGATTATAAAAATGAAGTCTGTCTCTGTTGTTGTCATTGGCATGTAACAGCGCGGCTGTTGGTTGGCATTTTTCATGAGGTCGCGATAGCGACGTCATGAAAAATATGCCTACCAACAACCGCACTGTTACATGCCAATAACAACAACAGAGACAAACTTCATTTTTAGGTGGGGCTCCGTAAGGAGACCCCCTCTCATGTACAATGTACATAGTAGACCTAAAAAGTTCAATATTTGAAAACCAGGAACTATTCCTGTCGTGTTAATAGTCCTGATTTGTGACAAGACTTTATTCTTAACATTTGATATCGGCAAAATAAACAAGACTGATACCTGAAGGGTTTAATAAGAGAAAATACTCTGTCACCACTGGTTACAATTGCTGAAAAAGCCTCACTGTGAGAATATGTCATCCGGCGAACGTATGTATTCTGGTGCAAACAAGAAACAGATTTTAAAAAGGTGCAAGTTATTTTCTTTCATTTGTGCTCTTAATGGTAACACTGGTATTACTGCTCATTGCTGATGTAAAATGTAGATATTCTTTATCGATCTATGCACATTATCAGGACCTTTCTGTTAAAAGAAGTTCCGTATCTTGCTTGTATTCGTGGGTGAATGTGACCTCAATTCTGTGAACACCGAACTTTTGTCAGCTCAATGAGGCTCTCCGTAGGTTTTTGCATATCCAGACAGTTACCAGTCTGAACACGTCCAAAGATGCATCAGACGGAAAAAATCCATTGAGCATTCGTTACAGTGATCTAAAAAGTCCACGAGAAAATGTAATCAAGTTATCACTTCCCCTTACAAGTCTTGTGCAAGTACGCTGTTTTGGCGCAATAACAATATGTAAGTGCTTTAAAGTTGCATTCCGCGATATTTCATACACGTACCTATCCACGTAATTCATCACTAATCATGCGTCGAAGGACCGTTGTGCCTTTGTTTTGGTCAATAAACATGATATTTTGGCGGGAAGAAAGAGTTTTTACATTCGACCATGCAAGTGTTGTTTATAACGGCATTCGGCCATGCACAACGGTTCTAGGGCAATTCCTCGCTGATGAGAGATATATTTAGAACCAGTTGGCTCTCGCCGGTCACGTGGCGTGCGCTATATTGCGAGAGCAAAGCACAATTGCATGCAGTCTCCACGTGCTTGCAGAGCCGTCTGCGGAGACAAAGTGAAACTGTGAAATACCACTATTTTGTTGGCCGTCAACGAGAATAGAATTTTTCATGTGATTAACTGTGCTTGATCATATTTTAATCATGCATGTTCGTATCGCAAGACTCAATGATAAATGGACGAGTTTGTACGCTCATCGGTGCCTATGTTGTTTGTTCAAGCCTACGGCCTTCGCATCGTTCGAACTTGAAGTTGAAGACGACGGCATGCAGTCTTACATAATGTTCCGGTGTCAATGACAATGTTTTACACATTTATTGACGCAAAACAGCAAATAAAGCTTTTATATATGGTGTTCATTTTGACGCTAAACTTGTGCATGTTTTTATAAATTCAAGTCGCGATCGTTTGCTATGGACTGTGTTTGTGGTATATATTTTGATAGACATATTTGTTTGCTTTAGATTACATAAGTGTGGAAAACGAGCAAATGAGAACACACATGGTCGCAAACAATAACACATGATTGTCATCTTCACCGTTCACTGCAAATACAGATTCAACTTGGAACATATTGACCTCAAATCTCAGGAAACTAAATTTTTATGCAGTGAAACAAACGTCGTTTCATATTTCAAGATTTGTCTATAATTTGGTATCAGCAGTTCTAGGATGCAGGTACCTCCGTTCCATTGGTTATTAATGTTACAGCAAAGATGGTAGAAAAAGCCCTCCTTCAGGGTCGGTAAGGGGTTTCTCGCACTGGCGTACTGCTTTTTTTTTTTTTTTTTAATTTATTTACCGTACTGGCGTACTGGAAGCCGTCTTGTTTTACGTACTTCGTACTATCCAAAATTTTGAAAGATTTTTATTTTCCGTACTGCGTACTCTAGAAGAATAATTACCTGTACCAGCGTACCGACCCCCCCCCCTTCTCCTTGGTTACAGTGAGCAAAAGACTATCTTCATGCTTATCTGCAGAGAGAGAGAGAGAGAGAGAGAGAGAGAGAGAGAGAGAGAGAGAGAGAGAGAGTTTTCACCAGGATTCGTCGTGTTTCCTACCAAAAATTTTGTTTTAGGATGTTTGTTTTATTGACGATGCACTGCATTCGTAAGATCTTGTCAATATTATCGTCTGAATAATTTTCCTCGCGCTGTTCCTACCAACTGTACACTATAGTAGATTGTTCCAATGCAACTAAGCAATCATATATTTCGAGTTTGCGTCATGATATGATACATTTGAAATCCTCAGTATTTTTTTTTTTATCGCAAATTACCAAAATAGAAATGCGAGATAAAAAACAAACAAAACAAAACAAATCAAAAACAAAACAAACAAAAAACAAAAACAAAAACAAGAAAAAAAAAAACAAAAACAAAACAAAACAAACAAACAACAAAAAAACAAACAACACACGCACACACACACAAAACCCCACAGCAGATCTAGAAAGGACCAGATGAAATTCTGAATTACTTGACTAAAATGATTTGTTTGGAAAAAATTGTTGATACCTTAAGTTTATGTACATCAACTTTTGTTCTGCATAGGCCTATGACTTACAAGAAAGAACGATAGATAATTCTGTGCTGGAAGCATGTGCAAAAAAATGGGATGTTATTTAGTTGGACTTGTGTGTGCGTGTTTTCGGAGAATGTATACGGTTGCGACCGATAATAGCAGATAGATATGGCTGAAGCAGTGGCCGAAAGAGTGAGAGAATGAGGCTTCTTTGTATAATAAATTTTATGTTTCGAAACGTACAGTTCCTCATCAAATTTTCATGTCGCATGTGCCATTATACCGAACACAGTGTGACACCCGAGGACCCGTTCAGACCGTTGTGCAGTATACCGTTCTGTCAATGGTGACAACGTTCAAAGCTTGTTCTAATCCATTGCAAATGCATTTGGCTAGTGTGGTACACAGCAATGTGAAATTACAAGTACAATCCTTTTTAATTTTTCAAAATAAATTCGTTATATTGTCGTCGAGAAATGTTGGTAAAATTCTCTGTCGGACGAGGCTCTGAACAACGTATTGCAACTTCCCACACAAGTGGCATGCAGACGAATGTCTGAAGAAAGAAACTCACACATTATACCTTGCACAATCTTATAGAAATACAGAACTGATAAAGTCAAGTTCATGAGAAAATTTTATGGTGCCCCTAGGAAAATTGATGACGAATAGAATAACATAAATCTTTGACATCGTAGACAATAACAGCTTGATAAGTAGCGGAGGTCGCGGGCACGTCTTCCTCGCAATATGTGCAGTCAAGAGCTGCCGATGCAGACAAAATTTTATCTCGAAGTTAGCGGGAAACGTAGATAGTATGCCCATTAATTTTGTTTGTTGTTTTTTCTCTCTCTTTGTCTCTGAAGTTGCCGTTGTCTTTACTGATCTTAATTAACGGCACTTTTGTCCCATGAATTTGATTACCTAGCCACTCTCCCCACCCTCCCCCCCCAAAAAAAAAAGAAAAGAAAAAGAAAAGAAAACTTCATCAAGCTGGAGCGGTTATAATATGATAATGATATTCGGATTCAATCTCGATTGATTACAAACACGACTGATCAAGTATCCATGACGACTTGAATATAACGGTTTCAAAGAAATGGGCGGCTCCTGTGATCTTTGATTTTTTTTTTTTCCGGCACGTGCGACAACTGGGCACTGCTCTGAACATCAGACCTGTTCAGAATCAGAATGAATGTAGCGACATCATCATCACTTGGACGCCCAAGGCTGACCTTGTCCTTCTTTTACAACCCGCTATCGCTCCATATTTTCAACACCGATGGAAACTGTGTGTGTCTGTCTTATTTTGTCACGCGCGGCTGGGGCACGTTTCTTTTCGCTGTGAGTGGCGTAATTTTCTTGGTCGCACAAGCAGACGAAAAGCCGGCTCAGACGGAAAACATAAGATGTACGCATGCGCGAGATCTGTATGTAAATGACCCAAATGACGTTGTCCAGGAATTCCCTACCGCACTCTGTTTGAATATTGAAGTTCCATTGGTGGAACCCGAAGAAGACGTGAGGATTACTCGGTAGTTTCACAAGTAAGTGTGTGTTTTTCATATTTCGTTGTTTTATATTGTGTATTTTACACGAGCGAAGATGTGTTTGTATAAAATTTGACAGGTTCCCTGCCACTAGCGGTGTCATAGCATCAATGTGGTATCCACGTGGTCATTGCCATGTCGACCATCACATGAACATTAATAAAAAAGTCATTATGGCAATGTCGCTCATCACGAACACATGCTTTTGAATATCAATGCATTGCTCACAAATTAAACTTGATGTGTGTTTTGAAGTCTTATACTGAGTTGTTATTGTATGTCACTTGGTCTGCTTTATTGATTGCGTTCAATTGATTGTGGGATTCTGAGATGAATCAAGATCTAGGTCATGGATCCGAGCGAGAAGTGGATGTTTGTAAACATTGCCATGCTGAGACTGTCGACATTTTCAGTTCACGTTTTGAATGACCTATCACTCAGTGCTGTACTCACTCAACCTTGCGCTCGATAAGGCCACTTTGTTTGATGCTAAAACTATTTTTTCTTCGATTGATATACTGTATAGGGAAACTGTGTGCCAGAACAGTCACGGAGAGATGGGAAAAGTTGTGTTTTAATGGGAGGGAAAATGGCGTCAGTGAAAACTATTATTAAAGCAAAGCAAAACTTATATAATTTAAAAGTTGGTTTGATTCATTTACATGTTGAGCTTTAGATTTGTCACATCGTAATCATTCATAACTTGCCTTTTTTGAACGATCTGAATAGAGGTTGAAATGTATGTATGTATGTATGTATATATATGTATCTATGTATGTATGTATATGTATATATATATATATATATATATATATATATATATATATATATATATGCATATTTTAAGTGTGATTAAAACCCCATCTTCTGCTGGGATTTTGGTGTGATTTTTACCTCAGCTGACTTGTCAGTCAGCTGACGTTTTTTGAGGGTCCATCGTCCGTCCGTCGTCCACAATTCACATTTTCGACTTCTTCTCAAAAACAGTCAGCCAGATTCACTTCAAACTTGGTGGAGATGTGCCTTGGGTGGGTCTCTACTAAGTTTGTTCAAATGGTCACGGTCCAGTGATTTTTGGATTTTTAATGAATTTTTTTGTCCATTTTTGGGTAAATCTTAAAAAATCTTCTTCTCCGAAACCACTCACTCAATTGCTTTGATATCACACAGGAACACTCTCTGGGACACTTAGTTCTTAATTTGTTCACCAGGTGGCACTGCAATTTTTTCCTAATTTTTTATGAATTTTTGTGTGTTATAGCTATTTTCGACTTCTTCTCCAGAACCATCACTCAGATTAAGCTGAAACTTGGTGGATATGTTCCTTGTAGAAGGGTCAAACAAAGTTGTTCACTATGTGGGAATGCTGCGGATTCCTGATTTTTAAGGATTTTTTCAATTCTGGTACTTGTCGGTCAATGCAGCTTTCCTATTGATTACTATGGAAGTCAATGGGCATTCTAATGCTAATTCATATTTTTGACTTCTTCTCCAAAACCGTCATCCAGATTAATTTCAAACTTGGTGGCAATGTACCTTGGGTGGGTTTCTACCAATTATTTTCACGTGGTCATGCTCCAGTGATTTTTGGATTTTTAGTGATTTTTTTTTTTTTTTTTTTTTTTTTTTTGGACAAATCTTAAAAAATCTTCTTCCCCGAAACTGCTTACCTAAATGCTTTGATGTCACACAGGAAGACATCTAGGGACTCCTTGTTGTTAATTTGTTCACCAGGTGGCGCTGCAGTTTTTTCCAATTTTTTTGTGAATTTTTGTGTGCTATAGTTATTTTCGACTTCTTCTCCAGAACCGTCGCTCAGATTAAGCTTACACTTGGTGGATATGTTCCTAATGGAAGGGCCAAACAAACTTGTTCACTGTGTGGGAATGCTGCGGATTGCTGATTTTTAATGATTTTTTCAAGTCAGCTCCTTTGGGGTAAATGCACCTTTCCTATTGATTACCATGTAAGTCAATGGGCATTCTAATGCTAATTTACATTTTCGAATTCTTATCCAAATCCATCATCCAGATTAACTTCAAACTTGGTGGCAATGTACCTTGGGTGGGTGTCTACCAGGTTTGTTCCAATGGTCATGTTCCAATGAATTTGGATTTTTTTGTGATTTTTTTTCAAAAATCACTACAAAAGTTTTAATAGGAAAACTTAACATAGGAATTTCTTGTAATGGTCGTAACTTTAATAATATTGACCAGATTTACTTCAAACTTGGTGGGGATGTGCCTTGGGTGGATATTTACCAAGTGTGTTCAAATGGTCAAGCTCTATTGATTTTTGGATTTTTGATGAATTTTGTTGTTTTGGGGGGGGGGGGGCAAACCTTCAAAATTCTTCTCTGAAACCACTCACCCAATTGCTTTGATATCGTACATGGACACTCCCGGGAACACCTAGTTCCCAATTTGTTCACCAGGTGGCGCTGCAATTTTTTTTAATGAATTTTTTGTATGGATTTGCTATTTTTCACTTGTTCTCAGAACCATCCCTCAGATTAAGCTGAAATGTGATGGATATATTGTTGTGGAAGGGTCAAACAGTTGTTTACTAGGTGGCACTGCTTTGGATTCCTGATTTTTAAGGATTTTCAATTCGGGTACTTATCGTTCAATGCAGCTTTCCTATTGATTACCATGTAAATCAATGGGCATTCTAATGCTAATTCACAGGACAACTGACACGAAATTTACTGTTTACTTGATATCTTGAGATCTGTTTTGGGTTAGCTACACATGTTTACTATTTTGTATGAAGGTCATGCTGAGACAGTACATGAATGACCTTGACCTCGTTTGTGGGATCACAGTGCAACATACATGAATTTTACTCTTCATTATAACTTGAGAATTACTTGAACTTTGATGTTGCACGTGTGGGTGTTCTTCTATGAAGGTCAGACTTACTCAGAACATGGTGTCCTCGATCCTTTCCAAAGTTCATAGAGCTGCAAGTGTGATGAATGTCAAGATCAGCTGAGGCACGGGCTGTTCACACAGACCTCTTGTTTAAGGTCCATCTTCCTGCATACCCTTGGAATGGAAAATGACAACCTGTATGTATCAGATGTACAGGGTGGCCTTTTACAGATCAAGGGTACAAACTAAACCAGAGGAGAAGCACTTCCAGTGATGAGGGGGCTAACAATTCTGTTTCTATTTTGCACCACCTGATTAAAGTGTACTGGAGCTCAAATGAAATAATACAGTGAAAACTCAAAGTGACACTCAGTTATCTGACATATTCATTATAATGACACAAATTTGAAGGGACTGAAGTTGTTGTTCCTTTGTTTTTTGACTCATTAATCTGAAATATTCAGATATCTGACTCATTTTCTTGGAAAAAAATAGTGTCATTCTTACAAGTTTTCATTGTGCCTGCTATGTGTGGACCCTGACAAACATTAAAAATGTAGCAATCAATAAAGCAGACTTAGTGACATACAATAACAACTCAGTATAAGACTTCAAAACACACATCAAGTTTAATTTGTGAGCAATGCGCCGATATTCAAAAGCATGTGCTGATGGTGAATGACATCGCCATAATGTTCATGTGATGGTCAACATGGCAATGACCGCGTAGATACCACATTGATGCTATGACACCGCAAGTGGCAGAGAACCTGTCAAAATTTATACAAACACATCTTCGCTCGTGTAATATGTACAAGGTAAAACAATGAAATATGAAAAACACGCACTTACTTGTGAAACTACTGAGTAATCCTCAGGTATTCTTCTAGTTCCACCTCTTCGCTGGCTTCAGCAACAGGTCTTTTCATACGTGACTGTGGCTGCTTTACATATGTCATAACACATTATGCGTGCGCATAAATGATCTCCAAAATACGCTCACTCCCACCCTAGAAATAAATTTTTGTTTGATCATACACAAACCTACATGTATTGAAATGTTAACAAAATATTCATATTAAGCCCGGTAAATTAAGGTCTTACAGATATTACTATAATAGCCATGATAATTTACTCGCAAATGTACCCAAATTTCATATACATGTATATGTATATTATACATGTAAACGTATGTTCATGCCCTAATGAAAACAAAGGAAAAACAACAAAAAGCCCCACCTCCAGGCTTTAAGCCTTGTTTATATTTATATTCATATTAACATTAATACTAGAATTAAATTTGTCATGAATATTTGTGCGTTAAAGTTTTGATAGCCACTGCGAAGGACCTTTTGTTTATCAATGGGAGGAGCTATGGGTGTGGCCAGCCGCTTGTTATGTAGGAAAGTAGGCATTGGCACGTGCTGTGCTGTACATGATGTTACCATCGACTGATGAAAACAAAATTTGTTCCTATTCTGTCAATGCTAACAAAAACTCCGAATGTAAATATAATGCTGTAAATTGCTTTATTTTCATGTGTTTAAATTTTTGCGTTGTTTATTTTGGATATTTCACTGTAGTGTTAATTTAATCATTTTTGGCAGAATTTTTATTCAAACAATGTTAAAATACTATTTCACTGGGGTTTTTTTCTCACTCTTTTGTGCCATCAGCGAAATACGCGAAAATAAGAATACAGCAAAATTAAAGCAATTTACAGTGAGTAGATACAGAACTAAAACATTTATACCAAATATGCATTAGACCAATGATCAAATTTTGTGTGACCTAGACCCATTTTCAAGGTCATTAAGGACTTAATGAAGGACACTAAATTAGGTATTTTGATAAAGAATAAGGCTAATTAGAAAAGATTTGCTTCACAGCAAATCTGTCTTGGTGCCTTGAAAATGAGAACAGTTTGTAATACTACACTTTGCCATTGTTCAGCATAGTGTAAATTGTGTATTAGCCTAATTTGCGTAAATGAAAATGCTACAACTTTGGATCTGGGTTCATTGGATGTGGCCACGTCACAGACTTATAAACTGAAGTTTGAATGACACCAATATCTATTATAGTTTTGAAGCTATTCGGAGATTTAAATATTGTGTATTCATGTTATTTGCATAAATTAAAAGCCTACAACTTTGGTTCATGGTTCATTGGATGCAACTATGTCACAAACTTAAAGATTGAAGTGGGAATGGCACCTCTATGTATAATAGTTTTCAAGTTATTCAAGATTTAAATTTTGTGTCTTCACTTCATTTGCAAAAACTGAAATTTTACAATTTTGGATCATGGTTCATTGGATACAGCTATGTCACAAACCAATAAATTGAAGTTGAAATGGCACTTCTATCTATAATAGTTTTGAAGTTATCCAAGATTTAAGTGTTACATGTTTACCTAATTTGCATAAATTTAAATCCCAGAACCTTTGTTCATGGTTCATTGGATGTGGCTTTGCCACAAACCTACAAATTAGAGTCGGAATGGCATCTTAATGTGTAATAGTTTTGGAGATGTTCAACTTTTAAATTTTCAGATGCCACAATAAGCATAATTTAAAATTCTACAACTTTCATGTACTGTCCATTATATTGGCAGGTGTCACAAACCTGTACATGCACATTGAAGTTTTGAAGATATGGAGCTTTTAAGATTTTAAATAAAAAGACCAAGCAAGACCAGTGACGAAGGTGCCAGACCAGTTTTGAATCAAGCAATTCTCATCAGTGGCAGGTTTTAAAATTTTAGTTGCCCCTAATTTGCATAGTTTTAAAGATCGTGACTATTCCAAATGATATTCACAATGACACTGGTAGGTCAGTCACCATGGCAAGTTTGATGGTTTTTGGAACAATAATGTTCTGGAAAAACTCCAGACAAATTTGGTCTTAAGGAAAGAAAGAAAGAAAGAAGGAAATGAAATGTCGGACAAATTTGCCTGTAAAAGAGAGAGAGAGAGAGAGAGAGAGAGAGAGAGAGAGAGAGAGAGAGAGAGAGAGAGAGAGAGAGAGAGAGATCAGGACTTATAGGTCTGATAGGGTGTGTGAAGATCTAGTTCAAGTTCCATATTGGTGGTGCCACCTAGAGTATTATGTAATATATAGGTCAAAATGTGAAAGCTTGTGAATGCTCTAGCATCTAATTTTTGGTGGATCTTCAAGAAATATTGTGGGATAATGGCCAATATGGCGGAGGTCAAAATCTCAATCAAGGTTGATACTAGTGGCACCACCTATAGTTTTACAGAAATTATTTGTCAAAAATCTAAATTCATTATTTTATCAAAGAATGCAGCTATTCTTAACAAATTTATAGGATATACCGTAATCATTCCAATTAGCGCACATATCCCAATAAGCGCACGCCCCCACCTTTACTGAATGATCCTCAAGTTACTGACTGTGAAACTGGTGTTGTATTCAATGTAACTCTTTTATCACCATGCGTGACCAGCTGTAAAATCAATAGTTTTCCAATCAAGTGCATTCTTTATCACAAAAAGCATGGTGGTTTGTTTGTTGTGTTTTTTCAATGCGCTCCACTTTATCTGCATCTCCGTGTGTATTTTGAAAACAAAAACTCCCTCTTTGCTGAGCACTTCCTGTCATATTACACATGCTCAGTCGCCACTTCCTGTTTAGGTAGCCATGTTAGCTTGCTCACCTGGAAGGCAGACCCAGGCATTTAGTTGGCTGAATGTCACCTCTGTTTACCAAATTTTTTGTTCTCTATTGACAGAAATAAAGTTTGATATGTATGTTATTATCCTCTGGTGTTTAGGTGAGTCTACAAAATTTGTATTGATAGTTTTACCGGCGATTTCACTGATGTGAATATGATGTCTGTTCCAACTCTTTGGAAGACTTGCCATGGGAAAAATGGGGGTGGGGGTGCGCTTATGATCAATTTTTCTGGGTGGGATTTTGATGTAAATTATTTTTTAATAACACAGTGCGCCAATTGGAATGAATACGGTATATGTATATATTTAAAGCTAGAATGTTCCACATTATGGATGACCTTGACCACCTTGCTCAAGGTCAATGGGACCATAAAGTTGATAGAGGGGAGTAGCTGGTGGTGGGCCTTGCACATTTAATTGTGGTTATAATGTGAATAAAACATTACATGTTTATTACAGAGACAAATCCCTATTGTGCATGAAATACAGGTGGCACCACCTTTTGTACTTCAATGAGAATTTGTCAAATAAATGGTAAACACATTAAATTCATTATCTTCAGAATGCGTATTTTTACACCACAAAATTTATAGGAAAGATACCTTGGGTCAAGACTTATAATTTCTTTGAATATGAATGACCCTGACCTATTTATCAAGGTCACCAGCCAACACTTATGCATGAAAATGAGTTGTAAATGCAAGAACTCCTACAATTTTCAATGTAGACACATGTAACTTTCAGAACTAAAAGCAGATAAAAAAACTAAGTCGAGTATGACATTGGTGGTACCACCTACAATATTATGTAATATAGGGGTCAAAATGTGAAAATCTTCTGAATGTTCTAACATTTTTAATTTATGATGGATCTTGATGAAATGTGGTTGGATGATGGGGAAGCTGAAAATCTGGATCAAGGATGATACTGGTGGCACCGCCTATAGTTGTACGGAAATTATGAGTTAAAATGTATTGAAACTTATAAAATCATTATTCCAGCAAAGAGTGCAGCTAGTCATACCAAATCTATTGGGTATATGTACCATAACTAAAAGTAGAATATTACGTAATATGGATGATGTTGAGTTAGCAGAGCACTATGCTCATGGGCCTCTTGTTTCATCAATTTTTTGGGGTGTTTACAATTTTTTACTTCTCCTATACTATAACTCAGATTTTGCTGAAACTTGTGAACATGAAACTGTGGAAGAATCAAGCAAAGTGGGTCACTGGGTGGTGATGGATTTAGATCTCTGATTTCTAATTAATTTTTCAATTCAGGTACTTGTTGGTTGATGCATTCATTTCTACTGATTGCAATGTAAATCTGTCAGGATTGCAAGGCAGTTAAAATTTTTGCCTGCTCTAAAACTGTCAGCCAGGTTCACTTCAAATGTGGGGAGTATGTATCTTGGATGGGTCCATACTGATGAGGTTCAATGGGCACCTTCAGTGATTTTTTATCAGCTCAGCTGATTGGTCCTTCATCTGTCATCAATGGCATTGGTGTTAATCTCTCATCAGTTCACATTTTCAACTTCGCAAAAGCCATGATCTGGATTCACCTGAAACTTAATGGGGATATACCTTGGTCAGGATCCTAGTACATGTACATTTATCCAAATGGTCATACCCCAATGAGCTTTGGATTTTTAATGGATTCTTTTGTACTTTTTTTGACAAATCCTTAAAAAAAAATCCTCTTCAATGAAACTCATGGGCAATTGCTTTGAAATTGCGTAGGAAACTTTCTGGGGGCCCCTAGATCTTAGTTTTTTTTTCAAAGGTGGTGCTACAACTTTTTATCAGTTTGTATCTGTTTCAGTATTTTTGACTGTATCTCCAAAAGCATCACTCAAATAATGCTGCAATTTGGTAGAAATGTTTCTTACGGAAGAGGCCAAATGAAATTTTTCAACAGGAGACAATACTATTAATCCCGGATTTTAACTTTTTTTTTTTTCAATTTGGGTCCTTAACAATTAATGCAATCATTCCTATTGATGGCCATGTGAGTCAAGGGAGGTTTCAATGGTATGTTACATTTTGTGCTCCCACCCGGGGGGGGGGGACATATAGATTTGCCCTTGTCGATCCGTCTGTCCGTACGACATTAAAATTGTCACGTGTGTCATGTATATCTCCAAAAGCATTTGAGGGACAACCATGTAACTTTGTGGAAACATCTATTAATATATGAAAGTGTGTACCTGGAGTTTTATTTGTCTCTTGGGTTGATTATACAGTTTTAATTAATCATTCATTAACTTAGGGAAAATGTTGATTCGACGTTAGACTTTTCACATTTGTGTCGCATGTATCTCAAAAGGTATTTGAGCTTCAACCATGCAACTTTGTGGAAACATCTATCAATATATGAAAGTGTGCACTTGGGGTTTTGTTTCTCTCTTGGATTAATTATCTTGTGTTAATGAATCATTAATTAACTTGTGGAAAATATTGATACAACATTAGACTTGTCACATTTGTGTCGCTTGAATCTCAAAAGGTATTTGAGCTTCAACCATGCAACTTTATGGAAACATCTATCAGTATATATGAAAGTGTGCACTTGGGTTTTGTTTCTCCCTTGGATTAATTATCTTGTGTTAATTAATCATTAATTAACTTAGGGAACATGTTGATTCAATTGTGTCTCGTGTATCTCAAAAAGTATTTGAGGTCTTACGCCAGTTACATGCCATATTCTTTCCAATGCTGTTGGGGCAATGACAGGTGGGGGCATCCGTGTCCTTTGGATTCTTTTCTAGTTGACTTCTGCTTAACTGCTGGTTGTATTCTCTTCAAACTTACTTGGGATATGCCTTTGGTGGGTCTCTACCAAATTGTTTCAAGTGGTCAAGCTCCAGTGATTATTCAAATATTTCAAAACTCTTTTGTTCCTTTTTAAGCAAAATCTTAAAATGTCATCTTCACTAAAACTGCTCGGCCAATACTTTGAAATTGCATAGAGACACTTGTTGGCAAGAAGATAAGACTTATACAATATGTCGGTGACCTTGACCTCATTCATGAGGTCACAGGGCCATTTCAGATTATTTAACTGTGCAGCTGATAACTTGAGGTATACTTTAGCCAAGAATTTGATGTTTGACACGGTAGCAGTCCTCTTTTAGGGACACGCTTATACAGTATAAATGTAACCTTGACATCATTTCCAATGTCACAGGGTCAGAAAAATGAAATATTGATAAGCTGAGAATTCTTAGACCCAAGATCATGTTAACATTCTTCTGTGAAGATCAGACATACACAGTACCTGGGTGAACTTGAACTTGATGGTCACAGGGCCAGTAGTGTGACAGATTTCTTGGTCAACTGAGAGTGGGCTGTTCCCACAGCCCTCTTGTTTTCTGTATTATGCTGGCAAGGCCCTGGTCAGGGTGTCTTAGTCCACTGTGTCGTGTTCCAACCAAGTTTAGATTTGACAGTGGCAAGAAAACCAAGTACAAGTACAGGATGAGTTGTGCAGCAACAAACGCAGGTTTGGGTTGTACAGGCTGCTCCAAGCATTGCATGCTGGTGTGGCAGCAAGCAATAGAATCTGGTCATGAGCCTCACTTATACTGCATTTCATTGTCTTTATACTTCAATAGGGCACTGCCTGCCTTTGTGATTTAATGCTGGTGTGTGTTTACAGAACCATAGCCTGATCCACTCAGGCAGAAAGGACTTCCGCTGTGAAGTCTGTGACTTTGCCTGTGCTAGAATGGAGAGCCTGAGAGTTCACATGCGACGCCATGCCCACATCAAGCCCTTCCAGTGTGGAGTATGCAACAAGGAGTACACACAGAAGCATGCCCTGGAGACCCATCTACGGCACCACACTGGAGAAATAGAAGGACAGTGTCATGTCTGTCTCAAGACTTTTTACTCTAAGTAAGTCCCCCCCCCAAAAAAAAACAAACAAACAAACAAAACAAAAACAAAACACAACAAAAACAAAAAACGTGTACATGTACAAAGAAGCAAAGAAGACAAACCTCAAGTAAAGTATATTGAGAATTAGAAAAAATGACCTGATCACAGCTATTTTCAAATCTGCATGTCTTATTGCCAAAGAAATTGGTTAATCGTCATGGTTTTTGTTAGTTACAGGGAGCAAAAATGAGAAACTACCAGCTGTTTACAATGTTAAGTCATCTGTTGGCAGTAAAGAATCCTTGTGGAGTCAAGTGTGGCTCACCTGTTCAAATTTTATTCTTTCCCACACTTAAACAACATGGATAGAAACAACTGTTAATGATTGCAACACTGTGATTTTAATTTCCTTTGTGCTGTGAGTTTTGTTTTACAATAAATTAATTCAAGGAAGATTTGTATACAGTAGTGAGCTGTCATGTCATGTCAATGGGATATGATTTTCAGCTCAGCAGACTTGTCAATCAGCTGAGCTGATTGGTTTGCCTCTGTCATCTGTCCACAATAACATTTTTCATATCTTCTCCAAAACCATTAGCCAGATCCTCTTCAAACTTGACAGGGATATACCTTGGTAAGTCTCTACAAACTTTGTTCAAATTGTAATGCTCCAGTCATTTTTAAGACTTTTTAAGATTTTTACAGTTTTTTTTCTTTTCTTTTTTTTTTTTTTTTAGCTCAGCTGGCTTGTCAGCTTATCGTATGGTCCTTCATCTGTCTTCAACAGTCGACTTTTTCTCCAAAACTGTCATCCAGATTCACTTCGAACTTGATGGCAATATACCTTGGGTGGGTCTCTACCAAGTTTATCAATTGGTCATGCTCCATTGATTTTTGGATATTTTATGTTCTTTTTTGGAGCAAATCTTAAAAAATCTTCTTCTCTGAAATCGTTCACCCAATTGCTGTGATATCACACAGGAACACTCCTAGGGACTCCAAGTTCTGAATTTGTTTGCCAGGTTGAGCTGCAATTTTTTTCTAATTTTTTATGATTTTTTGTGTATATTGGGTATTTTCAACATCTTCTCCAGAACCATCACTCAGATTAAGCTGAAACGTTGTGGATATGTTCCTTGTGGAAGGGTCAAACAAAGTTGTTCACTAGTAAGCAATGCTGTTGAGTCCTGATTTTTAATGATTTTTTTTCAATTTGGGTACTTGTTAGTAAATGCACCTTTCCTATTGATTACTATGGAGGTCAATGGACATTCTAAGCCTAATTCACATTTTTTATTTTTCTCCGAAACCAATCAGGCAGATTTACTTCAAACTTAGTAGCAATGTACCATGGGTTTGTCTCTACCAAGTTTGTTCAAATGGTCATGCTCCAGTGATTTTAGGATTTTTTATGAATTTTTTTTGTTCCTGTTTGGGGTGGGTGGGCATATCTTAAAAAATCTTCTTCTCTAAAAATGCCTGTCCAATTGCTTTGATATCTCACAGGAACACTCCTAGGGTGTCGTTTTTAATTTGTTCATGAGGTGGCACTGCAATTTTCAGCTCAACTGACTTGCTACTCAGGCTGCGCTTTTAAGGGGCTCAGTTGTCCGTCTTAGAAATACTTCCAAAAGTCATATGCACTCAGCTTAAGTTCAACACAGGTCTATTCAGTTGCAAGCTTGATTTTGTGGGACAAGCTTACGTCAGCTGAGCATGGGCTGTTCACGCAGCCCTCTAGTTTTGGGGGTTTTTTTTGCTGTTTTCGACTTCTGTGCCAAACCATTGTGTGGATATTATACAGACTTGGTGAGGGTGTACCTTGACTCAATCTCATTGCAGTGGTTCACTACATGGTGCTAATTTAATGTTATTTTTCAGATTGTTTACAAATTAACAAAATTATGGAAAAATGGTCATTTGTACATGTTAGCATTGTAACAATAGGGGCAGCAGCAGACCTGACATGTTGACCTATATCTTGGTTATGGTGGATCCTAGGCTAAAAATTTACTGTTGAAAACTTACAGGAAAGTACCTGTGGGGCTCCTTTTATTGTTGTCAATTTTGAACTCAAATGACCTTGAAAGATGAAACTGACATACTAATATTGGTTTATATTTTGGTAACAATGGTTCCTGTCACTTTTCATTTCAAAATTATTACCTCTGAACTCGGACCTTCAAAGATTCAACTGACATATTGGTTCATATCTTGGTAACAGTGAATCTTGTCACTTTTCAGTTGAAAATTATGACACATGACCTTGAAAGATCAAACTGACATATTGGTTTATATCTTGGTAACAGTGGATCCTGTCACTTTTGATTTCAAATTGTGACTCCTGAACTGCATGTGTGCAGACAGGTATTGGCAAGAGTGACGATGCTCTGAAACAAAGATGAGCTTGATTTTACTCTGAAAGTCATTGGACCACTTCAGTCTGTGCATCCAAGGTCAGCTGAGCAAAGGACTGTCACTGTCTTGGTAAATGTAAAACCTGGATAGGATTCAAAGAGGAAAGTTTAAGTGAGGAAGCAATGAATGAACTTGACCTCATCCTGTGACAGAATCAGACAATAAGAACTCCAAATGCAAATTTTCAGCCCCCTTGGCATGTATGCATGCCAGCACTGCAGTAGAAAGATCATGTACTGTGTATTACCACTAAGTGGCGCTGGCTGAAATAGCTTTGGATGCCATTTCTTCTCATTAAAGCATATGAAACCAGGCAAATGCCTTGTTAGCTGAAGTTCAGTACAATCAATCACGTGTCAAGATAATTGTTGTCTCCCGTAATTAAATAATCCCAAGACATAGCTATATTCAAAAAAGTGGACTTCAATCCAATATGGACAAATTTTGATTTGTTTTGTTTTGTTTTGTTTTGTTTTGTTTTGTTTTTTGTTTTTGTTTTTGTTTTTGCTTTTTTTGTTTTGATCTGGGATCATGTGTAAGCAAGCTGGGAGAGACAGCTTGTTGTGTAGCAGGCTACTGTGGGCTCCTGGTGTAATGACTCCTACGTAAACATGACATATAACTAGATTAATGTAACTGCACAGGGGACATTTTATACATATTAGTGACATTCACTGGAGGATGTCACAATTCTGGTTTATGCTTTATACACATGTAGGCCCTATGATTTAACTACATGTATTCAGAATCAGATAACCTTGCCCTTGTCAAGAGTACATGTGAATGTGATGACATTACAATGATTTTTTTGTTTTTACTGAAGAGCCACTCAACTAGCGAAACTGGTTGAACAAATACAGCACAGAAGGACAGAGCCGGCCCCTCACTTCATTTTAAAAAAAAAAAAAAAAAAAAGACATAACAATGAAGCCATGCATTGTGGTGGCTTTGCTGTCACTGTGAAAGTGATTTTGAGATACATGCAATAATAAAAAAAAAAGATCTTTTGATAAAACATGAATTTTAGTAATTATTTAGGGCTTCAGAGGAGCAGTGGTCAAGAGGGGGGGGGGCCTTATTGGAGCTGGACTTTAAAAAAAAAAAAAAAGAAAAAAGAAATTTTTATTGTTGTAACTCATTCACCCATGATTACAGCACCTCATTGCTTTATATCACACTGTGTGTATATAGGAGGAAAACCACGCATCTACGCTCTCAGGAAAAGCATCAGCTCTTTTCTGACTGCTCCTGTTCAGGGCATCTATAGAACAGAAATTCTGCTGGATCATAAAGCCCAGTACACATGTGTACCAAGTGACCCAGTGGGTCCACTTGTTTACCTTTCCTTATTTGAAAGGAACTTCCATTTCAAGCAGGCAATTTGAAATAGACTGGCTGTGATAACCAATCACAGTCAATGCACACCCTGTCCTCATGTCACCACAATGCACATGTATTGCGTGACAGTGGAAAGTTACCTGTACGTATATATACAGCCCCCCAGCAGTTTTCCGTTAGTTCCTGACGAGTTCATTCGAACGAAACAGTTCGAACTACCTCTTCCATCGAGGCCACTTGCCCTGTCTAATAGCTCATTATATGTATTTCCATTGTATTATCCCTCTCAAGAGAGACCACCCCTCTTATGTGGCCACTTTTGGTTGCATTTGGGGAGGCCTTATTAGAAGAGGACCACTGTACTTCCAAGGAAAGAAAGTAAGCAGAGCATATCTCAACATGTGAATTAAGCCAACTTTCTCCATTTCTCTTCCTCTTTTTTTTTGTTCTGTCGCAGGTACCAGTTGGATCAGCATATCAGGCGCAAGCATGGCAGCAAAGAAAATCCTAAAGAGGGGGAGGAAGACCCCAACACAACAACTGCTCTGACAGTGTTCATGTGTGAAGAGTGCAACTCGGTGTTCCTGAGTCAGGACAGCCTGGCAGTCCACATCCTGGCTGAGCATATGAAGCAAGGCTGGGCGGGCAGCCTGGGTGTGCGTGTCCCCACGGAAGGTCAGGAGTCTAGTCCAGATCAAGACCAAACTATTTCTAAAGGCGCATCCCTGTCATTAGAGTGCGAGGATGGAGAGGTGATTGCCGAAGCCTCCTTACATCATGCCTCCTCAGGCCAGCCAGAAATAGAGACACTGGTCGCAATCACGGACCCAACATCAATGCAGGAAAAGTTAGTGTCTGTGATTCATCCCCAAGTGATGGAAAATATAGGATCCACAGTGGGTATTCCTGTGACCACAACTGGTGGCCAGTATGTGGCACTGACTGACCCAGACACCCTCCAGGAACGACAAGTCAATATAGCAGACCTGGGTATCCACATGGATGAGGAGGAGTCAGCCACCATGACGCTGAATCAAGATCTACAGACACTTGTGGCTGTAGCCGAAACCGTGGAAGTGGAGGTCCCAAGTACAATTGAGGTTGAAGTACCTTTGGTTGAAGAAACAATTGAGTGTGAAACCCAGAGCTGAAAATCTGGAAGTGTTAGGGTATGATTAGACTAAGGGTGATTGTTGACAACCTCAAACATGTTAAAACAAGATTATGAAAATAAGCCTGATAGTACCATTTGGTGGCAAAAGTGGGGATTCCAAAAAATTATTATACTCATTGCTTTTTGATTGTCAATGGTCTCTGTAAAAGATTATTACTTTTGCACATAATAATTCCTATCCAAAGGGAAAAATTACATTAAATGGAGCCGTTTTAGACCAGTCACATGAATTCACATGTTCCAGCAAGAAAGTTTATTGAATATGATACACAGTAGACGTGTTTTTAAAAATAAATTCAATGTACTTGTAGTTGATGGAAAAGTTAATTTTTTTCAATGTGTCTGCTGTCTGATGTCATTTTCAAGCTTGACTTGTGCCTCACTCAGTTGCAGTGTTTTGTCATTCTGGATCATTTTGTTAACCAATTACATGTGTATAGCTTGATTTGGGGAAATTTGTATGGTGTAATAACCATCCGATTAATCTACAAAATTACTTCAGAGGGGTATTGTAACGGTTAAAAAATGTAGGTTTTCAATTAATTTTTGAGTTTTGGATACATATACTCTGATTTTTGTGGTATGTTGACTGCGACTTTGTCTTTATGGGTACAGCACAGATGTATTTGAGAAGCTAGTCCCAGGGCCCAATATTGAAAACAAACAGTAACTCTTTGTCAACTTTTTGTCTTGCATGTTAAATATTGAACACTGGCACAAAAATGAACTCAAGTCAACCTTTAGTGTCACCATGTTCAGTATTGAACACTCACAAACGATTTTGTAAACTGTTCAATAACATTTGGTGTCAGTGTTCAATATTTGGCATGAGAATGGTGTTTAGCTCTGCTGACATGTCAGTTAGCAGAACTACTGGAATCTGTTTGTGTCAGTTGGACCCTCTGTTCCTCCATCCGTCTGTCGTAAGACTTTTTACATTTTTGACTTCTTCTCAAAAACCATTGCCTGCGTAGACAGACTCTGTATGGCTATTCTGGAAGTGATGTTGGCGCTCTCCTGTGGTGGGATGTAATAATCAAAAGCAGCCACAGTCTATCTAAGTAGGCAGCAAAAAAAGCTGCATGGAGTGTTTTGATTTTGCACATGGATGTTCCCGAAGTGGACCTGTACCAAGTTTGCAAAGGAGATGATGATGCAATAGCTTTTAATTTTCATGAATTTTTTAATTTATTTAAAAAAAAAATAAAATTTCTTCATCTCAAGAACTAATTGCTTTTATATTACATATTGGGTCATGCAGAGTTACTTTATTCTTATTTGGGCCATCAGGTGGTGCTACAATTTATAAATTTTTGCTGTTAAGGCTATTTTTGACTTTTTATCCAGGACGAGCAAACAGAATTGCTTAAAATTTTATTAGAGTATAATTTGACTTTAGATTATAAAAGTTTGTGAAAATGATAATGATGTGTTAATTTTTGACAAAGTTATGGGACTCAAACTTTGCGACCATTGGTTAGTGATACCACTGCATGATGCATATGTGGCTATTCTATTTACATTTTCAACTTCTCCTCAAAAAACGGTGCTGGAAATTTTTTGATTTTTCACATGGATGTTCCCCCATGGACCTCTACCAAATTTGCGAAGGAGATGATAATGCAATAATTTTTATATTTTTTTAATGAATTTTCAAGTGATTTTTTTTTAATGATAAAATTTTTCATCTCAAGAACTAATTGTGCAGTTGCATTGATATTACACATAGGGTCACCTAGTTCTTATTTTGCCCACCAGGTGGAGATGCATTTTTTTTTTAATGGTGTTATTAATTTTTGTGTGTTAAGGCTATTTTGGACTTTTTCTCCAAAATGGCTGAACAGAATTGCTCGAAATTTTATCAGAATATAGCTTGACTTTCGACAATGAAAGTATGCAAAAAAGATATGGGTATGTTGCAATTTTTCATTATTTTTTTAATGAATTTTTGTGTGTTAAAGCTATGTTTGAATTCTTCTCCAGAATGGATGAGCAGAATTGCTTAAAAAGCTTCAGACAATGAAAGTGCAAAAAGGACATGGATATGTGATTTTTAAAAACATTTTCTACATAACGTCGGTTATTATGGAGATGTTACACTGCGTGGTATTTTTTATTGACTAAGTGACCTTGAAAGGTCAAACTACAAACTATCATATTGGCTCATCACAATATATCTCGGTAATGGTGGATCCTATGCCAAAATGGCTGAACAGAATTGCTTGAAATTTTATCAGAATATAGCTTGACTTTCGACAATGAAAGTATGCAAAAAAGATATGGATATGTTGCAATTTTTTATTATTTTTTAATGAATTTTTGTGTGTTAAGGCTATGTTTGAATTCTTCTCCAGAATGGATGAACAGAATTGCGTAAAAAGCTTCAGACAATGAAAGTGCAAAAAGGACATGGATATGTGATTTTTAAAAATATTTTCTACATAACGTCGGTTACTATGGAGATGTTACACTTCATGGTATTTTTTATTGACTAAGTGACCTTGAAAGGTCAAACTACAAACTATCATATTGGCTCATCACAATATATCTCGGTAATGGTGGATCCTATGCCGCTTGTTCCTGTTAAATATTAAAAAGAAAGTGCAATGTGGGGTTTGCTTTGGTATGGTCCGTTTCGACTGCATGACCTTGCAAGATCAAATTAAAGTTCAATGACATATAAGCTTATGGCCGAGCCTACAGAGGTGGTGCCTTATTGCGTTACACAGGGTCAGAAAATGAATTTCAAAGGAGAGCAAAATGAGTGGTGCCATTTGACAGATTAACTTCTAGTATATACTTTCCTGAATTATTATGAGCATTGGTGCACTGGTTTAACAGATATGAGCCTTTCATATGCCCTCTATATAGCTGTAATTTTCTGTATTTTCGATTGAGGAGAATGCAAATATCACAAAGATAGACCCTGAAATACTCAAATAATGTTACTATGCTGTGTCCAAACAGTCAGCCCATCTCAGTTTTACATTTCATATTTTGGTCCTTAATTGATTTCATGGAAGAACTTGCATATCAGCAACTGAAGATATAGAGACGGGAAGAATAGAACATGGAAAAATTCAAGAGATGCATTCTTTTAATAGACATTACATTGTTAGGACTCCTCTCTGACTTTTTGGACCCAGTATGCATTATTACTGTGCTTCACAAAAAAGTAAGTAGTTTCAGTTTTGCACCTCAATTTTTCTGCTATGTTCCTATAAATGAAGGAGTGTTTTGTAAATACCCTTCAATAGCACATGCAATTTTTCCCGGACTACCTTTACCTAATGCCGCAGAAATTTTTCTCCGCATACGATGTACTGCAGTATGTTTTTTTCCTGGTTGAACACCATCCAATTCTGCTACTGCAGTAGAAGTGGTCTGACATTAAGCATCTTTGCCTCTGTACCTCTTTACTCTTCTTTGAGTGAATCTCCTCACATTCTTCTTTTTTTTCACGAATTCTTCTCTTACACTCTGTCTGACCCTCACGCCTTTTTCTTATTTTACTCTGCCGTCTTTCAAAGGCTCTGGTTCTTGCATTTGTTTTTTCCACACTCTTATAACTTTCTCTGCGTTGTTTTAGAATTTTTCCTCTTTTCTCCCTGTATCCTATCTTTTGCTGCTCCCTCACTCTCTTTCTTCTATCTTCTTCTTCTTTCTGTTGTTGTTTTAATTTTGATAACCTCAGGCGTTCTGCTCCACTCTTTTTGCAATCCATGTTTTGGACAATATACAAAAAATAGTTCTAAGTGTATATGTAAACCTTGAGCCAAGGTATATTCAAAGCACAGCTGGCAGGGAATTTGAATTTGACTCTGTTGTGCACAGTGACACAAACAGTTGACTCACTTTCAAAAAGATTGTCCTACATCCACACTTGAAATTTGCATTCAAAATGGCAGGCACTCTTCAGCTTAACTAACAGCAAGGCATGGGGCCCATAACTTTGAGACAAGACCACAAAAACCTCATTTATGAGGACAAAAGGCAAGACAGGGCCACATTGAGATTCACTGTGTCCACTATTGGGCAGCACTTATGAGTTTACATCAGTTATGTGGCCAAATGGCATGTATCTTGACATATAGCATGGGCTCATACCAGGTTTCTGTATAATTAGCAAGAACACCTGTGCTGTTGACATTTCTTCTCACACATGAAAATCTATTGTGGAATGGCCACTTTAGGTATAACAAGCAAGTGTCATATATCAAATGAATTTACAGGACATGTGCATGTCATATGTGAGAAAAAAACATCAAATTTCTTTCAGTTTTACTGCATCAAAACCACTTAAATATGACATACTCTTAAAAAGTGCACTAATTTTCGAGATGTTGACATTTCTTCTCATGCATGTTTTTCTGCTATGCTGCAACACAAACTGAAGGTAGAGGAAAACAGACTTGCTCAATAAATTCCATCACATGTGCACTTCAATGAACCCCATTACTAACTGGAAGTATTATATTTAAGGGGAGTGACATGTCTCCAACAAGAGTCTGTACTGGAGAAAAGCGCACCATTACACATCTTAAAAATCACACCTTTTTTTAAAAAAATAGCTTCTTGTGTTACACATTTCATTATTTATCTTATTTATAGGCATTGGAAGAAAGACAAGAAACACACATTTTCAGCAATACCAACTATGATTACTTTACTTGACTAGATCACTTTATGTTAAATTCTAAAAGAACTAAAAAAGTTAGGTAAAATTTGTCCATGTAACACCTTACATGGAAAAAGCACCACCTTTTCTGAGTTTCTCCTCCTCCTTTGGCTTTACTGTTCACTACACATGACTAAGTTGCCTACCAAATCAATCTATACTTATTTCTGAGTTCATTGATGTATAATATGTCTACATACTTGCAATAGTTGTTGAATTATTGACATTTATATGTGACAGGACCACGAATTTTTTGAAAGAGCACAAACTCTGTAGGCCTACCTTTATATCTTGATAATGATCGATCCAAAGCCTGTGGTTACCCTATGCGGTCACAGGCCACATGAATTACACGTATTATTCACCACACCACATAATGGGAGCAGGGGATTGTAACAAGCTCCCTTTGTCCAGAACATGCACATGATCATCATGATTCTGTTCTTTGAATTTTTGTGTGTTAATGCTATTTTCGACATCTGTTATGAAATATCAAACTTTGCTGCCACTGTTCATGTATATAGGTATATAGACTACAGTGCATGTGTTGCAATACTATAAAAGCAGATTCCAGTCAGCAGAGCACGGGATCATCATGATCCTCTTGTTCTCTTCAGATCTGAAATTTTTGCCTCAGCTGACTTGTCAGTCAAGTAAGGTTGTACATGCATGATCGTCCATCTGCCCTCCATCAATCTGTTCACAATTTACATTTTAGTTTTCTGCATAAAAACATTGACCAGATGCACTTCAAACTTGGTGGGAATCTATCTTGGGTGGATCTGTACCAAATTTATTCAGTTGGTCGTGGTCATGATGATTTTTTAATTTTTTATTAATTTTTTTGTTCATCTTTTGTCAAAATCTTAAAAGATCTTTTCTTTTGCAACTACCTAGCCTTTCCTTTGAAATTGCATAGGGACACTTCAAGGGACCCCTAGACCTTAATTTGTCCAAAAAATGGCACTATAATTTTCTAAAAGTGTCAGCCAGATTCACTACAAACTTGGCAAGGATATACCTTGGGTGGGTCTTATCTAATTTGTTCAAAGGTCATGCTCCAATGATTTGTGGACTTTTTAAATGATTTATTTGGGTTTTTTTAAGCAAAACCTTAAAAAATCTTCTGCAAATATGCCTTTTCAATTGTTTTGAAATTGCATAGGGGCACTTCTGGGGACCTTTAGACCTTAATTTTTTAAAATCATAAATTGAAGTTTATATTGGACTTTTAATCCATGTGATAATATTTCTGATATCCAGATATTTCGCTGGTGATGTCCCCAGCTTTCTCAATGGAAAAAAAAGAGAGAAAGGAAATGAAGCGTATCTCAATCCCATATGTAAGAGGTTTTAGTGAAAAAATTGGAAAATCATTATCTAAATACGACATAAAAGTACTGGGAATTTTCTTCTATTAAAGCCACTTGGCCAATGGGATTGAAATTGCACACATGGTTCCCATGAAATGGGGTGGGGTTTATATTTAGTTGAAAATAAAAAGGTCAACTGAAGATGGGTTGTTCAGACAACCCTCTTGTGGTTTTTCTTTGTGTGTGTGTGTGTGTGTGTGTGTGTGTGTGTGTGTGTGTGTGTGTGTGTGTGTGTGTGTGTGTGTGTGTGTGTGTGTGTGTGTGTGTGTGTGTGTGTGTGTGTGTGTGTGTGTGTGTGTGTGTGAAGAGATTATTCGAATGCTGTACAGTTTTTAAAAGGACAATCAGGTGACACAATTGTAGGAATTGTTTTGTAAATTAAATTGGTGGTCAAGTTTTAAGGAAATTTTGAATTTTACTTTTGAATCTTAAAACTTCTTTGCTGAAACCTCTCGGCCAATTGCTTCGAAATTGTATAAGGACACTTCTGGGAGCCCCAAGACCCTAGTTTGTGTAAGAGGTGATACTGCATTTTTTTCCCAGTGTTTTATGAATGTTAGTATGCTTTGTCAATTTTTTACTTTTTCACCAGAATGCCTGAGTAGCTTTGTTGAAAACTCTCTTCAATTATTCTTGAACTATACATATATTTAGCATGACTGAGACATCTTGGACACTTTTCAACTTATGTGATGTTGAAATTAGAAAAGAAATGATTTTTTCCTTTTTTTGCCCCTGCCTTCACAGATTAGGTGTGTCTGCAGTTATGTCCACACGAAAACATCCAAGTATGAACAGCCTTGGGCAAAATGGCTGCCAGATGCAAAGACACCTGTACTTATTGCAGACATTATGAGAATGAGTTGAAAACAGCTCTTGAACTGAGCACTGTATGAGAGATATCGGCTTCAATGGTGGATTTATGGGTCAGATATTTATTTGTGAATTTGTTTGCCATTTTCAGCAATATTCACAAGATTTTCAAATTGCTTGCTCTGTACCATCAAACAATAGGTGGAAACATGTTTCTGTCATGACGTGTCGGGTCGTAGCAACGAACTTTTGTTCAGGGTGAACACATAATGGAGTGTGTCAGACAGACTGGACATGTGTGTGTGTGTGTGTGTGTGTGTGTGTGTGTGTGTGTGTGTGTGTGTGTGTGTGTGTGTGTGTGTGTGTGTGTGTGTGTGTGTGTGTGTGTGTGTGTGTGTGTGTGTGTGTGTGTGTGTGTGTGTGTGTGTGTGTGTGTGTGTGTGTGTGTGTGTGTGTGTGTTATATCATGACCCACCTATTGTTGCATGTTAATTTGCTCATGATTAAAATCATGATGAAACAGTTTAAGCCACAGGCAATTTGCCTCCTGATCCTGATGTAAGGAGGGCCAAACATCAACAAATGGGATCAAATCCATAAATTTTGCATGGCGTCAATAGTATGATAGCAATTGTATAACAGGTTACTGTATCATTGTATTTCATAGGCCTGTACCAAAATGTAATGCAATTTGAACATTTAGCAATTAGACACCTTTGAAATTGCAAATCAGAGAAATCTCTAATTGAGGACTTTCCCCTACAAGTGGAGCACTGTGCACAACTTCTTTCTCATCTCCACTGCCTCCAGAAAACCTTTTGAACAGCAAGCCTGTTTGCCTGTGTACATTTAATATAGGCACCTACCCTGCTACAAGCCCTGCATGGTGAAATAACATGAAAAAATGTTTGGGCAACCGTGAGTGGGAAAGGAATTGGCAAGTTGGCTATAAAATTATTTATATAACAGTACAACTTAGAGGTGAACATACAACAGGAAGTGAAGACAATTTGGGGGAAAAAAACAAAAACATTTCAACAGTGAATTTTGAGCTGTTCTGAGTTTATCTGTGCAGGGTGTGCACATGTATTAATTGGCTGGGGAGTGGCCACTGTTGACTGTGCTGTGGCATGATGGTGAGCAGACATTTCTCCATGTCAACATGTACTCTGCGCAGAGGTTTAAAAAACAATGCAAGTCACTCACTCAAAGGTGTCATGATCACCTCTATTCATCCATGAAGTGACACAGCTACTCCTTGAAGGTGAAAATTTCAGCATATTTTGTCACAGGACGAAGTTTACAAATCAGAAATGTAACTATACACTAGACACTATATAAGTTTCATGCCCTGTCATGCTAGCAAAAATATAAATTACTACTAAGCAATTACCATTGCAGATCATTTGTAAATCCACAACTCAGTGTGTTCATAGTAGGAACATTCGTGTGTGACAATTTCATAAATGTATTAAATTGACCACTTTGTAAGTCATGGAAATGTGTTACTTTTGACCTTGAGAGGTCCAACTGACATAAATGAGCTTATATCTGTATAATAGTGGATCCTGTCACTTTTCGTTTAAAAACGGAGGACTCCAGAAGTGTGTGAGTTCAGACTTTGACATGGCAAACACTGACAGTGGTTTCAAAGAAAGGTAGCCTTAATATTAATCCAAGGATCACAGGACCACTTCAGTCTGCACCTCCAAGGTCAGTTGAGCACAGGACTATCACAGTCCTCTTTGTTTCATGATCCACTGCAATGGCAGATTTAAGAATTATGAACATAAAGAGGTCATCTTCAATATTTTACTCATCTTAAGTCTGTTGGATATAATATTATTATGTTAACAAGTATATATGTAACAAGGCACTGTCACACCATCTGGTGACTGATTAGGGCAGTTATTTAGCCAGATGTGTCCTACTTTGGCCACAATGAAAAAGTGGGTGTGTGAAGCTTGTGAGACATCAGTAGAATGCGTTTAAGCCCGGGGGTAGGGGGTACTCCCATCAGTGATGATACTGGGTTTGTGCCATTCAGAAGGCCCCTCTTTTTAGTGAAATTTCCTTGACAAAGGTTCCAGCATTTTGCCAAAAAATCCTTAAAAGGGTAATTTTTCTCTCTATGGCCCAAATTCGGGAAAATTTCCCCACCTAAGTTCAAAATTTTCTTTTTGGAGCACTTTTCAGGACAATTTGGGACCAAATTGTGTACTATTTTGGTTAACAAATTCCCTAACAAAGATCATTTTTGTGATAAAAAAAATTGGGGAAGTGCCCCCCCCCCCCATGCCTTGAGGTCATTGAGGACAGTATCACCATCATGTAGTACGGGGTGAAGGATGTGGCAGTTAAAGAGTCAAAGGATGAAAATGTGGTGTGGTGGAATAAAATAAGAAAGAGTGATTACAATGTAGTGTATATTGAAATAAAATCTGCAAGAAATTTGTTGAAATTCAATTAATTTGCTGGGTTTTTTTCACTTTTAATTTTGTATTTGTTTATTATAACTTTTCAGTCACACTCAGCATATGACTTGCTGGATAGTGGTATCAATGAAATGGGCAGCAGCAATAAACTTGGCTGTTTCCAGATTGGAGTTGACTGCTCCCCTCAATGTACTCTTGGTGCCATGGCCCATAGATGGCCAAGGAAAGCTGTCAAATGATTGCCTACAACACTCCCAATGAAAAAGGAAGCAGATGACATTTAAAAGACTGGATCATTTGTGTCAGTGAGAATTGAAAGTAGGAAAAGATGCCTACTGATAGATGGGTGTGGGGTCCTGCAGGGTTAAGGTTTTGTTTAGAGATAGGGGTGTCAGTTAACATTTCAAATACATTGTACGCATTTCCATCCTTAACATGTTAGGCTAACCAAATGTGACCTTGTGTTGGTGTCTGGATCTAGATTTGGTATGTGGACATCATAAAAAAATGTATGGATCATACAGTGATCAGTGTCTTTAGAGAAAACCTGTCAAACATACTTAGTTTAGTGGGGCAGATTAAGGTAGACTCACAGCTTCAGGTTGACCCAGGCAGTCAACCCAATGTTTGTGCAATGGGACCAAAAGGGCATGCCAAGCAAGCAACTGCTACTGGTTGTGTGTGGTTTCATCATGTGCATATTTTGCCATTTTCAAGAAGACAACACTGATATTGACAGCTGCATTGTACTGTTCCAAGCAATATTGCTCCAATCACGATATTCTGTCAAATACGGAGTATTGTCAATGTGTACTGTTTATACCCCCCGCAAGGGTGGGTATACTGGTTTCACCATGTTTGTCTGTTCATCCATCCATCTGTGGAAAAGCCTTGTCTGGGCCATAACACCTTTATTATTTCATAGATCTTCCTCCAACTGTACATTACTGTTGTTTATCACGTGAGGCTGTGTCATGAAACAGCATTGACCTTGAGGTTTATAGGTCAAGGTCACAGCTGGCATCTGTAGCCAAACCTTGTCTGGACCATAACTCCTTCATTAATAATCTCATCTTCTTAAAACTTTGAATGCTTATTTTCCTTAAGTACATGGTGTGTCATGAAGCAACTGTGACCTTGAGCTATGTAGGTCAAGTTCACAATGGCCATTTGTCATTAGACATATTGTTGTGTGGACCCGAAATCTTCCTCCAGCTTTACATGATGATTGCTTGTTACGAAAAAGTATGTCATTCACCATGTCAGTCTGTCTGTCCATCCGTCTGTGGAAAAGCCTTGTCCGGCCATAACTCCTTTATTATTTCATAGGTCTTCCTCCAAAGGTATGATACTGTTGTTTGTCACTGGAGGTTGTGTCATGAAACAACATTGACCTTGAGGTTTATAGGTCAAGGTCACAGCTGGCATCTGTAGCCAAACCCTTGTACGCACCATAACTCCTTCGTTAATAATCCCATCTTAAATCTTCATAAGCGTATTCTCCTTCACTACATGGTGTGTCATGAGGCAACCATGACTTTGAGCTGTGTAGGTCAAGGTCACAGTGGCCATTTGTCAGTAGACAAGTATTTGTTGGTTGAGACATTTTTAGTGGACCCAAAATCGCCCTCCAACTTTACATTTTTGCCTCTTATGAAAGGGTATGTCATTCACCATGTCTCTTTGTCTGTCCATCCATCTGTCTCTGTGTCCATCTGCCTGTGGAAAAGCCTTGTTTGGGCCATAACTCATTTACTATTTCATAGATCTTCCTCCAACTGTACATTACTACTTATCACTTGAGGTTGCGTCATGAAACAACATTGACCTTGAGGTTTATAGGTCAAGGTCACAGCTGCCATCTGTAGCCAAACCCTTATCCAGACCATACAGCCTTTATTAATAATCATACCTTAAAACTTTGTATGCTTATTCTCCTTCACTACACGGTGTATCATGTGGCAACGGTGACCTCGAGTTATGTAGGTCAAGGTCACAGTGGCTGGGGGGAGGGGGTATCCAGTCTTTTCGCTGACGATTGTTCTTGTTCTTAAGTTCGTAAAGTATCTGGCATGGATATCAGGTAGAGGTGACTCAATAGGCAAGGTCAAGATCAACTGGTACATGTGGGTTCTCAGTGGAGGGCTCTGTAGGCAGGCGGGCTAAGTATGTGTTTTCATTAGTTTCACTTGTAATCTGCAACCATTCAACTTTAGAACCCTCCACCTAGAAACACCAAATTTATTGTGCTAAATGGTTGTATATAGTTGAAATACCCTTGTAAATTTGATAGCTTTTACGGTAAAACTAGTACCGTATTGACTGCTGCTTTAACATGACATCTTATAGGAATACACACCTCTAGCCCACAAGAATTTTGTATATTGGGCTGTGTATTCAGCCAAACACATGTGACTTCTCCCTTACATGCGCTTTTCAATGGGTTGGACATGTATCCCAGGCATTGGCAGGAGCCATAAATAAAATATTTATCCTGGCGTCTCTGAAAGGAGCAGATTCAATGAGGCAGCCCTTTTCAGTTTGACCAAGACACACATTTCTTCAAACAAGGTCCATTATAAGATTTTTATTCCTCCCCCACTTCCCCATATAGACATCACTTGTGAGAGGTAGCAGGCCATTATCAATTAAATGGACCACAAAAAAAAAAAAAAAAAAAAAAAAAAATCATACCACATATACACATTTGAAATATTATAATATATATACATATATATAAATACCATACCACATGTACACATTTGAAATAATATTATGTATATATATATATATATATATATGTATACATTATAGCATGGTTTGTTGTCAATACAAAGAATATCAAGGAGCACTGGGTGCCACATATGCAGAAAGAGATCTGCTATATGGTATCTAGTGCGAGTTGATATTCTTTGTATCAGCGACAAACTATACTATGATCTGTTTATCTCATGTTTGAAACAATCATTGTTACGACCTACTTCAACAAGTTGTACCGCACCAGATGCCAAATGTTCCAGCAGAGATTCAGCAGTCTTGATAACAGCAGGTGACGCCATCGTTACCGGAGAAGTAGCCCATAATAGTATATCATACATCGGTACTTATGGTTATAGGTAATCTTCCAGTTATAGGTACTCTGCCGAACAGTAGGCCTATTATAGCACTTTCTAATGACTTTATTATATGGCCCATAGTTGTCTGGCCTATATGATACTTGTACACATGCTTTATGGCACTAAAATTGACCCAAATGTGAGATAATGTACATACATGTATATTACGTTAAGAATTGCTAAAAGACATTATACAGAGAAGAGACTTATTTTATCCATTCATTCAGATCTAAACATATATAACTTTGTAACAAATATGCACATGGAATCATTTTCCTGATACTGAAGCTTTGGGAGGCTTTCATTTTGCTCGGAAAATTTAGGCAATGCATACAAATGTTATTTGGGACCTATTTTGGATTTTAATCAACTGAAAACCATGTGCTAAATACCATACAGTTGTCACACAGAAAACAGGAGGCAGCCAGTTGAATGTGAACACTTTGTTCACAGTTTGATCCCTGATAAGAACAAAATGGCTGACTGAAGTGTAAGCACTAGGCCACAAGATATGCCATGGTGACCCCCACAGTGCCTCCTCTCCACAACATAACGTGTTCCTCTGGCAATATGTGAATGGCTGACTGCACCCAAGTCGCC